>JARDVY010000272.1:10737500-11337500 GCA_029030555.1 Ornithoptera alexandrae | reverse complement strand
GGTACCGTCTGAGGAAAGGGAGTCTATGGACCGTCGGATGGCTGTCCCCCGAACCTGCTGTCAGTAGAGTGACGAGCTCGAGCAGGGTCCGTCCACACCCTGCAGCTGTTGCTCCGAATTTGTAATTAACTGCAGCGTAGAATATTTATTAATGTTAAGTAAAACTTCGATACCTAATAAATTATTATTAACAAATTTTAAAAGCTGTTGGACAAAGTCATGATTTCTATATAAAAAAAATAACACGTTTTAACGGCTTCATACCTCTCTTATCTCGCATACGGCCGGTAGCAGCCCATCGGTGGAGTTGTTGGGCGAGCGCGGGGAGGGTGTGGGCGCGTGCTTGGGCAGCTCGCGCCCGGCGGCCATCTTGTCGTGCAGCTGGGCGAGCCGCATGCTCATCTGGCGCCGTTCCTTCTGCTCGCGCTCCCTCTCCCACCTCTTCGCGCTGTAACTCCTGATGGACGATGAGCTGCTCTGCACGGAGTTTAGACTTGGACGTCGCGAACCTGTCGGATACAGGCATTACTAAGTACTATCCATAACTGTTAATTTTTCGTGAGCTGGAAGTTTGCTACGCCTATTGCGGTGGACAAATATTACTGAACAAAATTATTTTCAAGTATTATATGAAACGCATTTTTCTTAAGTTTTTTTAGTCGTCTATTTCATTTAGTATCTTTTATTATTTTATTGAATTTTTCTTTTAAAAATAAATAAGAGGTAAATAAACATATTAAAGCTACAGATATTTAAGGTTACACATAACTTGCACATTCAGGAAAGAGCAAAGGGCGGAAGTGAGCCAAACGCTACAAAAATGACGAAGCCACAGTAAGAAAGATTATTTGTTTTTTCGATACAATCACAAGTAAACAGAAAAAATATTTAAAATATGCCATTATGAATATAGACAATGCGTTATTTATATATCTTGTTCATATAAAATTGAATGACATTCCAGTAGTAGCGAAACAACTAAACAAGATGAGTAGTTATAAATACTATTAAAAGAAAATATTACAACAATTACAACAACGACTCGCATACCGCTGGAAGTGACGGAAATGTGGTGTTAAAATTATTATAGTTTTTTTCTAAATTAATATCGTTGGTAATTGATAATCATATTTGATATCTACTGTGGTATTACCATCTAGCTAATATAAGGTTCAAACAGTATGAAAATAACATATCTAAACTGTATTAATTATAAATATATACATTTCGCAATTCACAATGAGACTAAACAACTTGTGTTCGGTAAATCAAAGCGTCTCCCACATGCACAAACACTGTCAAACCGGACAGTCACAAAAGCAAGCAGTCGTGCAAGTGAAACTGAAGCTTTGGCTCACCTTCTTTTTGTTAGTGCATAAATTATCTTCAGCCAATTTTTATTAATAAGTCTGATCAACATAAAGGTTGTCTATTATTATTTAATTATATCCAAACTTACCAAGTTTTGTTGCTGCTTTAATTTATACGTTATATGTTAATTTTTTCTTATATTAATTTTATGTAAGCGTATTTAAGAGATGATTGCCCATCGTCTCCGTGAATATATTTATGTATTAAGCACAATTAAACTGAAGTAAATTCTAAATATTCAATTTAGTGATAAAATCGATTTCGCTTACTCTTTGTTCTGTTGATACCTAAAGATAAACAAGGTCAACATAATCTTCAGTTTCGTTGGTACATATAATTGTTGGCGGAACGAGTGACCGGAAAGGCAGGGAAATGTTCATACATTTAGTATTGAAATAAACAATCTAGAAATATTTTGAGTAGCCATTGTTCGAAATATTTTTTGTTTTATATAGGTTATTCCTTAACGGACAATTGTTCCGCGATATAGACAAAGAAAGGCGAGGTAACACACAGAAGGACGCAGGACGGCGGCCATCTTGCTCGCGCCACGCGAAGCACACGTAAGGTCCTGCGGCTGACTTCACACCGTTATCTCAATTCATATAACATTATTCCAATTGAAATGCCAAAGCCACGGAAAGCCTCACATTAAGCCACACCCGATTGTTTCTCTATCGCAGCTGTAATTTCCAAACATGAGCGGATCCGGAAGAAAACTGGAAAATGTTTATTTCTATAAATATTATATTCTATAAAACTGTTATGTTATTTTAGTTGGACTGATAGTAAAAAGTTTCAAGCGCTTAAAATTATTATGGTTAATTTTTGATTTTCCTGCCAAATTGTAAAATGGCAACATTAGATAATTACCTATAAAGTACAAAAATTTTGAAAAAATTTAATTATGAAATATAGTGAAAAGAATTCTCAATTACTGCGCACAGTGTGTATAGCCGGCACACTAGCGCCGCCACGCGTGGTGGAGCCGCCGCACCCCTAGCAACAACACGCGACATCTACCCACACGAGCCACGTGCGACATGCGGCACCGCACCCCGCTCCCGAGTGCCCAATGTTGCTTCTACAACGATCCTTATGTTACTACTTTGGAAGTACAGTTAATATCATTATTTTTAATAGATCTTAGTAACGTTGTTATTTTTGCAATTCTCCATAGGAGTCGGTCCCATCGGCAACTTACTAGTTTTAAAAAGTGACGTAGTAATATTCTATTTGTTATGCATTTTTTTTTTATAAACAGTCTTGATTACTGTTATTTCTTTCAATTATACAATATAATTATATATAATTTGACAAGAATCGTATCTGAGCAGATTACGGGTAACCTTTATTACAGGTGTTTATTCGCGGTTCTATTAAGATGTTCTTTTAATAATGTCATTGGTCTATTTATTACTACAATGGCGAAGGTAGTGTTGTGATGCAGCAAGTAACCGGACACTCGGGGCGGCTGCGCGGTGCGTACAGCAGTACGTATGCGCGCTGCATACATCATCCGGATCACCTTTGGCGGCGCACTTTGGCGGGTGCGCGCCGCCGTCCCTTACGGGCTTTAGGTGGCGCGAGATAAGCAAGATGGCGGCCGCGCGCGCGGCACCTGCGCGCGACGCGCCCGCCACGCCGCGCCCGCGCCGCTCCTCCAGCGTGCCGCTGGTGCAGCCGCTGGTGCATCCGCTGCGGGAGGACGCGCGGGAGGAGGCGCGCGTCGCGCTCAGAGTGCCCCCTGCGCACACACACACGACCGTCACAAACGACACTGTTCTTCTCGAATTAAATGTCTTATGGAAGACTATTACAACTTCATTGTATACAGAGTTCAATGAACTTAGCAGTTTTATACGGCACGCTTTGGAAACAAAAGAAATACATTTGTCATGATCATATAAGTTAATTATTTGTATTATTTATTTAGGTTTTTCGTGTTTACTGCAGAAGAAGATCTTGTTCAAAAGTGGACTTACGTCGTATTCGTTACCTTCAAAGACACTCGCTGTTTTTCCCTGAAATTAGTCTACCCTCGGTGGTCTTTACGACAAGCTGAGGCTAGAAATACGGATATAGTGTATATTATAGTACCCATAAACAGATGTATGAAAATACTAGAAATACAAATATTGATATTAATAGAGTAATAAATTATAACAGGTTATAATATACATTTATTACAGTTACAGTTCTTACGGAGCCCGTGTCAACCTCACCTGCACGCGGTGCATTCTGTTGAACAACAAACGAGGCTCTGACCACCCACGAAAGCGCACTGGGTCAGCGAGGTGGATTACGTCCCAATTCCCCTTAATGAATTCTACGATGTGGAGATCTTTGGGGAGGCCTATGTCCAGCAGTGGACGTCTGTCGGCTGATGATGATGATAAATAATATACATTACTTTCAAAACAACGTTCGTAATGTAGTAGCGTGTAAACATGGTAACTTGCGCCCCATGGTCATCAGCTGGCCAATTACTTGCAATCAGGTGAACTTCTCACTTGTTACGTCTCTTCATTGGAATATAATAGAAATAAGTGTTAATGCAGGTACCGGTGTCGTTGAGCGAATAGAGGCAGGGCGGGGTGAGGCGCGCGTCGGCGAGGTGCGCGGGGTGGTAGCGCGCGCGCGTGTACAAGTGCAGCACCATGCACAGCAGCCCCGCCAGCACGAAGATGCCCGACGCCACGCCCAGTAGCGTCGGCATGTCCGCCGTCAGCAGCACCATGTCTGTAACCGCAAACATGGCGGACTTTCAATGATACAACACATGATGGACGTATTGCTCTTTTAGTAGAATGTTTATTGGCGGTTGTTGTAGCTCGCTGGTCCAATGGTTAGAGCGTGCGGCCTACATGCCGAAGGTCGGGGTTCGAATCTCGGCATGGGCTGATGACTAATATTTAAGTTATGTACATTTGTGAACTTTAGTAACAACGGCGAAATACAAACGGCGAAGGAAAATATCGCGAGGAAACCTGCACATGAATTAGAATTTATTTTGAGGTGTGTGTGAAGTCACCAATCCGGATTGGGCCCGCGTGGTGATTGTGGTCAATCGCCCTCGTATTGAGGGTAGGCCCGTGCCCCAACAGTGGGGACGTAAATTGGCTATTATAGAGTTCTTTGTTGTCGGAGACGGTCTAGGTAGTTCATCATCATCATTATCAGCCGATAAACGTCTTAACCTTAGACGTTTACAGCTACAGGGATTCATATAGAAGGGATTCGTCTATATAGGTCTATATAGGTATCACCGCAATTATTTCTGCGACCAAATGGTAGTGTGTTACTTGGTCTAACGTGGGTACAATATGCGATTACATATAATCTTTGTCTTCCCCATATTCCCTCTATGACCCACACGTCGAGAAGCTCTACAGAGGTCATCGAGCATTTTGCCAAGGCATGCCATGGTCTCAGTCATGACCATATATATTATTAGGTGGGGGAAAAAGTGTTTTCGCATTATAGTATGTACGAACTTGTAATAAAACCTCTTTGGCTGTACTATTTGTAACTGGCTGGTTTTGATATCATTGAAAGTTTAAATTTTAAAGAACATAATTCCAAATTCAAATTAGGAGAATGTGTGATTTTCATTTGTTCTTCGTACTGTCAAGGTGAGTGAATCTAATGAAGAAATTCGATACATTTTAAAGTTTTACTACAAAAAAGGTAAAAATGCAACGCAAGCCGCGAAAAAAATTTGCGATGTTTATGGAGCTAGTGCAGTGCAGTGTCTGTGAGCACTGTGTAGCACAAATTTGATTTAAGCGTTTTCAATTCGGAAATTTTGATGTCATAGATGCATGTCGATCTGGTCGCCCTGTTACGGATAAAATGGATGCCATTTTTGAAAAAGTGGAGCAAGATCGGCAAATCAGTAGTTACGACGTAGTAACAGTTTTGGCGCATTTGAAAAAAACTGGGTACACAAAAAGCTCGATATTTCGGTAGCTCATGAGCTCACGAGCTCAGTGAAAGAAACCTAATAATGAACCGTGTACTCGTTTGTGATTCTTTATTACGACCTAATGAAACCGAACCATTATTAAAGAAGCTGATAACTGGTGATGAAAAGTAGCAAAATTTTAAAATGTATCGAATTTCTTCATTAGATTCACTCATCTTGACAGTATGAAAAAACAAATGAAAATCACACATTTTCCTAATTTGAATTTGGAATTATGTTATTTAAAATTTAAACATTCAATGATACCAAAACCATCCAGACTCAAATAGTATAACCAAAGAGATTTCATTACAAGTTCGTAAATACTATAATGCGAAAACACTTTTTCCCCAACCTAATATATAAGATCAATATAAGGCAATACTGATTATTATACTGCTTATCTGAGTCGCGGTGCCGGAGGTCAGTGTCCTGATCAATGTCCTCAATAATTTTTATTCTGGGGCGAAGTATCGAAAAATATGTCAAAGAAAACAAATTTCCAACGTCAAATTTTAATTAACAGTTTTTTTTTTAATTTCATTAAGCAACCAGACGAGCAGGACGCTGACCTTATGGTTAGTGATACGCCTGCCTATAACAGAGTGGCGCTAGTTAGAATGGTATACACAGCACCACATTGCACTCGTCACCTTCGCGCTTCGCCCGCGCAACAGGTGCTGCGGTGATACCTACCTAGACGGTCTCCGGCAACAGAAACCTTCTAGCAGCAGCGTGTGTGTTTAGGATCAACAGCAGTCTCTGTTGCACTGGTAGTAGGTCTCCGGCAACAGAGACCTACGTCTAGGTAATTACCATCGCAGTTCATATTGTAGCCGACAAACATTACTGAGTTCCGGTTGGAAGGGCGCTGCAGTTAGTGTAATTACTGGGGTAACGAAATTCAATATTTTATGTTTCAGGCGACGAGCCCAACGTGGTGCAGTATACATGATTCTAACTGAGCGGACATATCAATTACCATCAGGTGAACTTTCAGCTCGTCTCGTCGCTTAATTGAATAAAAAAATTGTGCCGAAGATCTAACATAATCTATGTCAAGTACATGAAAATATAATATAATTCTGTCTTCTTTCTACAAGACCACGTACTCTTAGAAGTTTTCTTTGCGAAACCAAAAAAAGAGTTGTTTTAAGGGATACTTTTTCCAATAGTCCACAAATTTGTGTAACTTTCAAAGTTACGAAAGAGGTCGGAGGGTAAACACGAACTGGCTTCTTGTTTTTTTTTTCCGCTTTATAATTTCTTTCCCGGAACGGAGGACATTGTAGCTGGTGGAATGAGGTAACTTCTGACGTCGCAATGTGATTCCGTTTAAACATCCTGACTAGTGTTTCATAGGTTTGATCAGAAGTGTCTCTCTCATAAGGGTTTTTGGTGGTAATCTCTCCAAGAGACTTGCATATTTTATCGTTCTATTGTAAGTAATAAAGTTAAGAGAGGTTTGTACCTTCTGTGCAGAAGACCCGCGGCACGGGTCGGGAGTGGCTGGTGCTGTGGTAGCCCGGCTCGCACTGGCAGTACGCGTTGTGGTTGACCTGGACGCAGGAAGCGTGAGGGTCGAACGCGCGGCATGTCTGCCGGTAGAAGCACTGCTCGCCGAGCTTCTTCGCTGTAATATGAAAAAAAGTTAATGTGTAATAGTGAAAAATTCTATCGAGATTCGGTGGTAAAAATACAGGGAATACTAACTCATTTATAAGTTACAAGCGGGATGTTCACGTGACGGTAAGTGATGCGCCCGCCCATAACAACGTGGCGCTAGTTAGGATGTTATACATGACTTTACATTGTGCTCATCACATTAAGACATATTAGCTTTCGTTACCACATTAATTTCACTAGCTACAACGCTCTTCGAAACACAAAAATGTTTGCTCACTACTGTTTGTTGGCTTTAATAGGCGCTGCGGTGGTATGGAACCTACCCAGTCTCCGGCAACAAAGACCTACACTCAGTAAATTTAAAAGTTTGTTTTTAAAGTTATAGGTAAAGTCACTTGACTTAAATTGTACATGGTGTATAGTAACACAGAAGCGGTGGTTGATGAAGCGTGCAAGCCCATGTTGTATATGAAATTACTATATTATTTCCTTTATTGTCTTATGATGTTATTTAAATTAAAGTCAAACAATTGTTAACGAAACAATCTTACAGCAAACACTAAGGCAGTGAATTATACAAGTTAGCAAACTAATAACGAGTTACTGTTTACGTTTCAAATGCATTTATCAAATTTAAGTCGACATAAGTTATAGTAATTTGTTATCAACACGCGATATACTATTCATTCATTAATCATGATAAAAAGATTAACGTTAATCTTTTTCTTAAAATGATGAAATATGTTTACTACAAAATAGTAAAAAAAATATTGCTATTCAATTTCTGTAGGCGTTACTGCATTGCGTATTTGTATAAAAACGTATTACTAAAGTTAGAAAGTTAAGCGTACATTTTTACCTGTACGCTTAAAACGTATTTAAATGAGTTTTAGATTTGTTTTAATTAAGTTAAGCTTTAACGAATTTTTTTTCTAATTAATTTATTTTCATAACTTTGCAAAGAACTATTATTTAATGGTATTTTTCACACAAATATAGATTACTGTTGAAGTTTTCTTTTTATTCATTACCTTACATATTTTATACTTGTCAAAATTTTGTTTATATCTAAGGTATATAAGTACAATCATTATTATAATCACTATCAGCCGACAGACGTCCACTGCTGGACATAGGCCTTCTCCAAAGATCTCCACATCGATCGATTCTGCGCTGCCCGCATCCAGCCGCTACCCGCAACTTTCACCAGATCGTCAAACCATCTGGTGGAAGGGTCTGCCTACACTACGTCTAGTAAGTACAATATTCTTGTTAATTAATTTATCTTAAAATAGATAATGTTTCGTTCGACTCTGGACATCGATAGCCTATAATGACAAGCTTCAGCATTTCTATGCTCTACAGTAGAAGTAGTGCAATGATTCCGGTATACTGTTTCATTATTCTGTTAAACCCGTTATACATTTTAATCTATGAGTTTAAGTTTTTTATAAAGTATCTTACGTTTAGCGCAACCCTTGGCGGGCCCGAGAGGGACAGGGTGCTTGGGGTCGCACTGGCAGGACAGCGTGGCTGGCTCGCAGTACACGTGTAGCAGGCGAGGGTTGCACGCGCGCTCGCAGGGTGATCCCAGGTACATCCCCTTCGCTGTGAAGTAATAGCACATTTAAAATAAACTCACACGTTCTCCTCTTATTACTACTGTCAGGCAGTAGTGAGGGAATGTTATCGTTATAGTTACCAAAATTAACTGTTGAATGTAACTAGGTTTAACCTTCTAGGTATCAAAGCATAATAATGGTTTTTAGATATCTCAACTATAATAGTTCGTCAGTTCGCCTCTATGCTTGGTCATAAAGATTTCTATGTAATTTATTTTCACACACACACACACACACATACATATATACTTACAAACACAACAACTACAGTCAAGTAAGTTAAAAACAAGTGTCTCCTAGGCGGGGTTTTAATGCTTAAAAATAGACAACGGAAATAGTTATTTTAAATAATACTTGTAGTTAAAAATTAAACTGAAAGACGTGCGAAGAAATTGAGATGAGCTGAAGTAAAAAAAAATTGGAAGAAAGGAAAATGTCAAATGTACTCCGAGTAGAGGTTCTTGACACACATTGCAGAACAAACATCTTAGAAGATGTGCAGCAAATTGTATTAAAATAGATTCTGCTCTGGCTGAGGGTACAAATAAAATGAACTTTCTAGAATTTGCCTTTCTATGTAAACCTATATTGATAAGTCAGACAGATTTGCAAGGAGTATACTTATCAGCCGGATAATTGGGCATTGGTCTCCCTTAAGGATCTTCATTGAGGCGGAGTTAGGCCTTCGCGGACCACGCTGGCCCAGTGCGGGTTGATATGAGGTCAGACCCCTATCTGTTGTTCAGCAGGGTGCACTGCGTGAGGATAAGGATGCCCCGGGCTCAGTAAGATGTAAGGCGGAACCCCTTACACCCCGGAAGTAGTATTACAGATCCATAATTTGTTTTCTTTAAATAGAAATTATTTAATATATATATATATATATATATAATGCAAACACGTCCACGCGTGGTAACTATGGCCCATCGCCCTCATATAGAGGGTTGGTCTGTGCCTCAACAGTGGGGACGTTATCAGGCTGAGAAAAAAATATAACGAAAATGGGTTTTATTTGTTCGCCAATCCGATCCAAAGAAAGACGACTTTTCTTCAGAATGATTCGTCTCAAGGTTTGATCTGTGAAGGCTGATGAAGAACTGTACATTAATAGCATATAGTGAAGAAGACTACATGTCTTGATTTATGAATTATATCTTAAGACAATTATAGGCACGCGTAGGTATTCACTATCAATAATGTATTTGATAAACATTTAGAAAGGGGTGTAAGAGATCCCGCACAACAACACACGGGATCCAAGCCAACTTCACCTGCTCGTAGTGCAGCCTGCTAATCAACGAACGAGGCTCTGGCTCCTACCAACCGGATTTGAGCCAGCGTGGTGGGAAATAGTCAAAATCCCCCTATATGAACAAGCCACGCTGATTGTAACAGAACTGATCGATGTGGAGATACTTCGGGGAGGTCTATGTCCAGCAGTGGACGTCTGATGATGATGAAAAATTTAAAATATGCACAAATTATTTAACAGGGGAAATAAGAAAAATAGGAAAGTAACCGTCTCAAAGTTACAAAAGAATTATTATAACAAATGAATCTAATTTCGATTTCCTTTGCCGACGCAGCTTCCGCTGCCGAGCGAGACGTCGCATTCACGATCTCGTTGTGCCGGAAACCGGGAAATGAACAGCAATTGTATTCCACATTGTTTTTTCATAAAGCGGATATAGAAGTAAGATCCACTTTATGCTCCAAGAAAGTTTTGTTTATATAAAAACTGATATACAAAGATCTAATAATCAAAACACTTAACGAAACTTATTGTTAGTGTTTTCAATTAACTTGTTATTTTATTCTTAAAGAGAATAGTTTTATGAAGTTTCTCATAACAGAACCTGCCGCTGAGATCTTAAGTCTCCAAACAATTTTTTCCTTGAAATATGAAACAATTGGGAACCCCCCTCTGTTTAAAAACAGGAAATTCCAGTTGTTATTCGGGGTCGACAATACCGCTTAATATCAAACGGGCCCTGGAATGTTCATCAGTTGCTCATATGAAAAATAATTGCAGTAATTTAACATGCTTTTAAATTACTCTTTTATAATCAGCTCTCTTTCAGCGATTGTATAAAGCAAAAACAAAAACGAGCCATTTGAACCCCTCCACACCCTCGCGCACCTGCAGTTACTGAACAGAATAAACTATGCGAGCAGTTATTCATAGAAGTCTAAAAATAGAAAGCCATCTCCCGGCGTAGTAATTAGTCCGTTATGTTTTCAACATGCTGAGAGGAGGTGAGCATCTTGAATGGTGTGGGTCTGGAGGAAACGGGTCCCCCACTTCCCGGGGCCCGAGTCTTGGATTGTTCTTGGAGACGCAGGAGATAATCAAAGTGTTTCTACTTAATTATGAAATGCTTTGAATTTAATCATTACAGTTATTTGCTTAAGATTTTTAAGTAAATTGACATAATTAGAATATGTGTATAAATTTCATATTTTAGTATAACTTTAATAATGTGTATTATTGTATTATAATATACATTATTAAAGTTATTACTTCCTCCGTGGCGTAATCGCTAACTAATAGTATTGTAATTGGAGACTGATTATTCTATGAAATTATCTTACACGGCGCCGTGTAGTCGGCCACTCACACTCACATGGTTAAGATTGAACGGTGGTGATTTTTGCTTTAACCAATATAGTTAGTTACCAGCATCACATTATAATGTATAGCAGTAATTTATAAATCTGCTACCACAGCAACATTGTTGCATACTGCATTGTTCTGTTTGTGGATCGGAGGCAGAGAATTCTTTAACCGCTTTACCATTTTAGGCTCTATTGTCACTTTTTATTACGTGTTAAAATTATTGGTATTGTATGGACTGGACATATTAATTTAATACCAAATTAAAACTTTTTCAAGGGTAGTACGATAAAGTATAAACTTTATAACGGAGACTTAGAAGATAATATTTCAAAGTTTTAAGATATTTTCAAAGTCACCGGAGTTCGCTTGTTAATTCTTCAGAGGTAAACAGCACCGGATGTATCAGGTAGCACCAAGTTTTAATGATACGGATCAAAAAATCAAGTAACAAAACTTTTACATAATATTATCCAGACCCCATTTTTGCTATAAGCGAAGGTAAACGGGAACTGTTAAGTTAATAGTAAAAAGCATTAAAGAATCTGTGATAGCTTAGTTTGAAATGTAATACGTTTTATATGTAAGAGATTCGAACCGGAAGTTAAACTTAAGTAAAAGTTGAACTTCCGGTTAAGGAAAATATCGTTCCGTTAGGAAAACGATATCTAAGAACAGGTTTAAAAGACTTTTGATTGGGAGTTTAATAAATAGTTCTGACGGTCTCCTAGTGAGAAAAGTCCAATTCCCAGTAGTGGGAATAATGATAAGTCTATTTATTTACAAGTTATTAAAACGTAATATAATAAGCTAAAAGACGAGTAGGATGTTCAGGTGATGGTAAGTGATACGTCCGCTTACAACAACGTCGCACTAGTCAGGATGACAAACACCACACCACATTGAGCTCATCATCTTGAGACATAAGATGTTGAGTCTCGTTACAGCCGCAGCGCCCTTCAAACCGTTACACAGTAACGTTTATACGCTACTGTATAGTGGTAGAAATAGGAGCTGCGGTGGTACCTAGACAGTTACCGTCAACAGAAACCTGCCACCAGTGAAAGTAAGGATTGAATCCAAAATGATCATGGCAGTGGCAAAGCGGTGCGCATCTGGCGCCATTGTAACTTCACCGATTTAATCAAATGAAACTGAGTCCGGTTCAGAGCTCGATAAACCGAGCACTGAATTTCAGCATGTTTCAGCCGTTCGTCCAGGAGTTGGTTTAATTTAAAATGAACCATCGAAGCGTTAGGTTTAATTGTATTTTACATACAAATAACTGTTTCAATTATTTTAAACAATTATAGTATTTCTTATTCATTAATAACTAGCTGTTCCCCAACCCCGTGACACCCCTGCACCTACCTTTGGAGTAAGAATTTTGTAAAATCACTTCTTACCTGATATCTAAACGGCAGAAGCAACATCCCTTTCAAATTTTAAGAGTTTACGTTTAACAGTTTCGGAGATGTCGTGATGAGCCGATAAATCTCTGGATATCTCCTATATATAGGGTGTCGCAAAAATAACCTAGTAAAAAGTACCTTATAACACAGGTAATAAGGTACTTTTTATAAGGTTATTTTTGCGACACCCTATATATGTACGTGTTACCTGTGCCCGGCTCTATTTCACTTCCGCCTCCGTTTCGCTGGGAATAATATAAAATTTGACTTGAAACTGGTCTTAAATATTCCTTGAGAGCAACCACAACCGCAAATGACTTTCTAAACCAACCGTTACTATAGCAACCGCCTAAATAATACCAAATGAAAATGTTTATAGAAGTTAATTGGAAGTAAACCTATAAAGGATTTTTTTTTTGGTATAGTGGGTGGGAAATCTTCGAAGGATACCCTGCTTTTGCGGGGAAATCAGGGTTGTGTGAGGTTTTAACTCTCTAAAATTCCCTCGGTTGTCTGAATCAGTGCATTCGGAGATGCTCCGTGATCTCTTATAGAAGGCACCGGTGCCCTTCTACACTTTGTGTTACACGTCTGTGAGGAGGAGCCTAACCCTCCTAGACACCATCGCTGAGCCATACGCTGTTCCACGCAGGTTCGCTTGTTGAGGTTATTTTAGTCCTATTCTTACTAGTCTGAAACTACGAAGCTGAGCTTAGAACCATCTACTGATCATTCCGCGTTCACTAGTTTTCTGGTGATTGGCGAACAAACAAAACCCAATTTAATATATACCCAGTCCGGCCATAAGTTCTGTTACAAATAAAAATGCATTTTTTGAATGAACTAATGTAATATCATTAAAATGTATACCCACATATTCTCTCTCTCTCTCTCTTCTCAGTCTCAGCAAAAAAATAAAAAACAATATTCTACTCTAAATGGCCACCTTTGGCTTCTACACAGGTCTTATATCGGTTTGGCCACGGATCTATGGATGTACGCGCTGTTTCCAAGGGAAACTTCCACCACCGCCACTGCTTGCTCCAAAGATTTTTTAAAAGATTCAATGTCACCGTGTCGTTTAGAGCAGCAGCAGGCCATGTCCTCTAAAACTGACTATAATTTTAAGTCTAAAGGTTTGAGGTCTGGGCTTGATGAAGGACAGTCTTCAGTTCTATAAATTTCGGAACGTTGGTATCAAGTCAAGCTTAGGTAGTTCGTGTCCTGTGATCAGGTGCAGAGTCCTGCTGGAAAGTCCACGGTATATTTTTAAAAAGTGTATTGCTGAGAGGTATCACAACATGATCCACGACTGTGTCTTGATACACTTTTGCAGTTTTCATTCGTTTTTCACAAAATTGTAGTAACTGACTTTTTGTTAAGATACGCCTCACCAAACCATCAATGATGCAGGATGATGATCACGTTGTACCTTTCCGGCCACCACCACTTGAGCAGCTTCTTTAGAACTGTGAGCGTACACTTTATCATTTTGCTTATTGTAGTGTTCTTCAATCGTGAACATTTTTTCATCGGTGAAGAGGATATTTGTGTGCCTTTTTGTTAGTACGATATACGAACATACGGCTGATAGCCAGCTTTTGAAGTGTCTGGAACCTGATCGCGCTGACCGGCTCCATACCCACTGTGTGCAAGGCGATCACTACAATACTATTTTCTTTAACACCCCCACCCCATTCCGTATTGTAATTTGATAATGAACACGAAAAAATTGTGAAATAGAAAGAAGTTTTTAAAATAATATATGTGTTCCAAATTCAAAATAATTAAAAAGTTGAAAAAAAAGAAGATTTTATGTAACGGTATTTATGGCCAGACTAGTTATTTATATAGAAGATCTCCCACCAACCCGCATTAGGCGACAGTGGTGGAATTGGCCTCAATCCCCCCATATGAATCCTTACGCGATCGCTGTGAGAATCTTTGGGGGAGGTCTATGTTCAGCAGTGGACGTCTATCGGCTGATGATGATGATGATAGAAGATACAATTGTTGACATTCTCTATTGTGTTAGCTATATATGTTGTCTGTCATTATGTATTATATATTTTAAAATGGCCTCATTTTTTTTATCTCTTAGCTGTATATGGAGATATGTTATCAAGAGTGCTCGTGGACAGACCGGATCATGGTTTCCTCGCGTTACGCAAGGATACGCGTCCTCCAGTTGAGGATCCGTTTGTGAGATCTATTAATGGAATTTGCTACTGGTGGTAGGTCTCTGTTGCCGGAGACTATCTAGATAGGTACCACTGTAGCGCCTCTTGCAGCCGACAAATGGTACTGTGAAAACATTACTGTGTTCCTGTTTGAAAGGCGCTGTACCTAATGTAATTACTGAGATAAAGAGAACTAACATCCTGTCTAAATGCGGCGAGTACAATGGGATATTGTGTATACCATCATGACTAGCGCCACGTTGTTATGGGCGACCGTATCACTTACCATCAGGTGAACGTCTTGCTCGCCTCGTTGTTTCGTCAAATAAAAAAACGATTGAAGTAGGCTTACGGTCGGTCGTATTTATCCGCCCTGTATCGATTTTTACAACGATGTTCACGTAAAACAACGTGAACCTCGTACTGGCCCTTTACGACCTCGTAAACGGAGACAGGTAACAGTAGTAAATTGTTCCATAATTCGATTCCTACATTGTGACACGAGATATAAATCAGGAGGCTTACCGCTGGCGTCGGGTGAGATGTAGCTTGAGTGTGACCTGGTTTCCCTGCGGTAGTATTCTATACGAGACCAGTGATCTTTGTGGTGAGATGGAAAATTTTGACATCCTTCGTGGCGTAGTGGCTAATTGCTTGACTTTGCCACATGAGACCTTTAGTTGGTAGACTTTTTTCTGGCTATCAACATAAAGCCAGAGTATTCGACCCGAACATATTTTACTACACTATATTCATCAGTTAACTCCATGTAACAGTTGAGGTCTAGTGTTACTGCATTGTAGATAAGGCAATAGTAAGCAATCTTCTCAAATTTAAGAATATATATTCTCATATATAGCAGCTGGATGCGGCCAGCGCATGATCGATCGATGTGGAGATCTTCGAGGGAGGTTTATAACCAGCAGTGGACGTCTGTCAGCAGATAATGATGATGATATATTCTCACTCGTCTCCGATCATTTTCAAACCTGGCCGACATAGTTGAAAGGTTAATAACAATCAATCTTCTTACTAGTAAGTTGGACCAGTTATCAGCACGGTTACAAGTTTGTAAATCAGAAGTATTTCTAAGTTTCTCTAAGAATCAGTTTTAGCTCGAGCCAAATATAGTTAGCACATTCTAGAAATAGTTTTATGGGTGTAAAGGGTGTTGAAACCTCACCTGCTCATGTTGCACCCTGCTAATCAACAAACGAGGCTCCGGCTCCCACCAACCCGAATTGGGCAAGCGTGGTGGGAAATGGCCCAAACCCACCCCATATGAATACACATAAACGGCGGCCCCTAATCCCCGGCAGTGCGGACAATGCAGGACCGATCGATGTGGGGATCTTTGGAGGAGGTACATGTCCAGCGGTGGATGTCTGTCTGCTGATGATGAGAAGTAGTTCTACGAACAAGTAGCTATATCTGTTTGTAGAGTTTACGTTTTTGTCTCAAACAATCGCGTAAAGCCATTAACTTATCTAGATAGAAAATCAAGTGAGGCTTTAAAGCGTTTTACGACGGAAATAACTTTACTTGGAAGCGAATGCTGTTATAACGCATAAATCGTTAAAAGCTTTATTGAGGTTAAGCGCAACGGAACCGACTAGCTATTGATATATCTAGTTGGTGGTGAAGCCTTGGTGGTTAAGTTTGTAAAGCTACTATTTTTATTGGGCGAGCAAGACGTTCAGCTGACGGTAAGTGATACGTTTGCCCATAACAAACAGAATGGTGTACACAGCACCGCATTACGCTCATTACAAAAGTAATTTCACTAGCTATAACGTCCTTCGAACAGGATCATAGTAATGTTTGCAGACTGTCGGCTGCGATAGGCGCCGAGGACCCGCGAAATTGCGTGCAGCGGTATCCTTTTCAGACGCTAATATACAAATGTTAGTATTGATATTGAAAGCGGGATGTAACCAATGGAACAGGAGAGATGTGATGTACCACGAATCTTAAGGATCGGATGGTGGTGTTATCTTCTTGTTATATGTCCAGGTAAAGACCATACGTTAAAACTCTTATTTAACCTGATGTTTTGTTTGTATGAAAATAAGACGTGTGAGTGATTACTTATTTAAAAAAATACTGTTTCCGCTCTGAATACATAGACCCTGACTCATGGCGGGTTGCCAGGGGAAGACAAACAACCCTCCAATAATCTCACCAATAATATTTGCGATGGAGGCTGACTTTCAGAAGCAAACAAAAGTTGTAATCTCTTTGTTTGGACCGCGCGGAGTTATTTCATTGAGATGTAGAATGAAAGAGGTTGATATGATTCAGTCTTATCATTAGCCGGATAATGTCCACTGCTGGGCATAGCTCTCTCCCAAAAATTTCCACATACACTCAGCATGGCCTCGGTTACCGCTGGACACTAGGGGTAATACGTAACGGTTCATATGTTCACCTTGCTGGCCCAATGCGGGTCGGTGGGAGCCAGAGCCCCGTTTGTTGATTAGCAGGGTGCACCACGAGCAGGTGAGGTTGGCTTGGGTCCCGTGAGTTGTCGTGCGGGATCCCTTACACACCAGTAGTACATCATAGTATTAAAGAGATCATCATCATCATTATAAACAGGTTGCAGCCGCTGTCAAACAAGACCAGCTTTTAAAGCCAGTAAAGTCATTGATCGGGCTTTGCAGCATTCTAAAAACAAGAAAGGTTTAGGTCATAGCTTCTGTACCTAAATAGATAAATGAAACTATATGACAAACAGGATGTGTGGCAGGTAGTGATGGTTAGTGATGAACACATGT
The DNA here is from genome assembly GCA_029030555.1 of Ornithoptera alexandrae. Classification (NCBI taxonomy): domain Eukaryota; kingdom Metazoa; phylum Arthropoda; class Insecta; order Lepidoptera; family Papilionidae; genus Ornithoptera; species Ornithoptera alexandrae. The sequence goes on along the minus strand of JARDVY010000272.1, from coordinate 11,319,931 downwards.
TAATATTATTCATCAGAAACGTATAAGTAATCTAGAAGCCATCTGTATGTTGATCTCTCGCTTTATAGTCTAGTCTTTGTATATTTTTAGTTACTTTACTTTCTTTCTTGCTGAAGATTAGTTTCCTTTTATCTGGGGCAGTAAGGTCTTAGAGTGGCGCCCGACCGTGGTAGGGGCAGTGTTGGGAGGCCTCCCACAGGTGGACCGACGATCGGGTGAGAATTTCGGGAACTTACTGGATGCGAGCAACGCGGCACCAATCGATGTGGAGATCTTTAGAGGAGGCCTATGTCCAGCATTGGGCGTCTATCGGTTGATGATGATGACTATTTTTATCACATTGTAGTAATATCAACATTGTTTTCTTTTGATTTTGAAGAGATAATGTAGTCAGTGCGGTTACAAGGCTTAGCATCATAACTCTCAAGGTGACGAACGTTTACTATACAGTTAACTATACTTTAGTATGTAAGTTACTAAAGCATGCTGACAGTTCGTTCTGTCTCTTACTACTACTAGTAGTCAGGGCCAGAAACGGTACCACGCTGATCGCCAATCTTTACTAGATGGAGAGGCACTTTAAGAAGAAGAAGAATACATGTATAATATAAAACTGCCTTTTTCCGGTTTGCTTTGCTGTCCATAATACAAAACTAAACTTGAAATCTGTCTGAAATATTCCTTGAGAGCAATCATAACCGCCAACGAGTTTCTATATCAACGGTTACTATAGCAACCGCATAAATAACATCAAATGACAAAATTGTTTGTTTACTTTAATTGAATCAGAAATAAAATAATGAATGATCTATGACATTAAAAAAATAATGAACCATATCTATAAATCATTCCGCGTCGAAGGTTCATGTTCTCATGATGACATGTTCAATGTCACGTTCACTAGTTTTCACGTGATTGGCGAACAACGAACACCTGTTTTCATTTATGTATAAATACATACATGTGTTTGTGATATTAATTTTAGAAAAGCAAAAAACAACCAGATTACTCTTGAAAAGACAATGTAGTTGTATATATCTATATACAAATATATATACATATATATGTATATATATACATTATACAATCTTTTTGTGTAAATTAAAGTATTTGTAGCAAAGGTTAAATAAAAGTCTACGTCACGTTTGCGGATATTTTTCCCCTTTTTGCTCTATTTAATGAAAACGCGAAGGCAAAAATCATTAATTTCCTTACGTAACTATTGGAGGGTCTCCGATTCCATCAATCACTGAAGACGTTACTTGTCTCCGGTTTTCCTTACCTTTAATTTTCTTGTCAGCAAATGATACTCAATCTGACCCAATTTTCCCAACACTGTATTTACTATATTGGAAAAGTGAAAAAGGATATCATTATTGTGAAACACAATATTAATCCTAATTTATCTTCTTCGATCATTTCATATTAGCCTCTTGATGTTTGCCATTTAACCTAGGGCTTCCACATTATGAATACTAGCATATAAGTTCTCAGGCAAATCTATTGCATTTTACTTTTAATTCTCTCATAGTAGCCTTTTAAGATTCGCCGAGGGAAGAGGAAGTAGGTTGTATCAATTATGGTTTATCTGGACACAGCTTGAAGGTTGCGAGTTCATGCCAACGCTACATTTAAAGAATACGACTTGGACATTAAATAGTAGTGACGGGAAGGATAATAGTTTTTTTTTATTTTGAAAATCGCGTCGAGGTAATATTTCTGAAGGTGCTCTTTGTTTTGGAATCACAGAAAAGTGGGGCGAGGCCGTTGCCGCGGTCGCACTGTGCGCGTAATTCAGTAAAACGGCCACCATCAGCCGCAGGCAGAACATTTTCTTTAATTGCCACAGTCTGCCACGTCTCCACTATTTATTCTTTATTTATTTATAACAGCTTACAATAAATAATTCATGAGATTTCATTAATAAAGCTATAATAACGTTTGAGATTCCTTGTCAGTGAACCTTTGAAAGGAGTGAGATAGCGACACCTTCCTTAAATAGATGGCGATAGCAAACGAGAGAGAGAAACAACGAGATGAGCTAATCGTTCACCTGATACTAAGTGAAACTCCCGATCATAACAACGAGGGACTAGGTAGGATGATATACACTACACCACGTTGTACTCGTCGCCTTGAGATGTAAGACGTTAAATCTCATTACTTCAGTAATGAGATTTTACTAGTCACGGCGCCCTTCAAACGGGAACATAGTAAGGATGGTGTCCGATAACAGACACCTACTCAACTGTTCACTCAATGCAACTGATGGCAGTGGCATTTGAAAAGTTGTCCCTCTGGCATGATTACCTGAAATGTTGATGCGCTCCTCATCGTAGTAGTCGAGGTGTGCGAGCTCCTCCTCCTCGTCGTTGAGGAGCGGTTGGGCGGTGCCGGTGCGGCGTCGCGTCGCGTTCGGCGCCGCGCTCACCAGCACCAGCGCGCACACGCACACCACCGCCAGCGGCAGCACCACCCCCATGCCGACATCACCGCGCCAACACGGCACACTTCGCGCTGCCGACAAAGTACCGTTGTTGTTAATACATGATTCTGTGACTTTGACGCCGACGAAGGTGTTCTCTGATGAAGTTCTGTCTTCTTGATAAAGTACCCCTGGTTCTCTTGAGAACCTTCAATTATTATCAGGTATTAAATTATACTAATAATATATTTTTAATTATTTATATATTCAAAACAGCGATGATAAGAACAAGACTTCCATCTGACGGTAAGTAATACCCGTGTTAGTTAGGATGATATACACAGCACCACATTGTGCTGATCGCTTCGAAACGTAAGATATTAAATCTCGTTACCCCAGTAATTTCACTAGCAACAGCGCCTTTCAGAGCGAACCACAGTAATGTTTGCACAGTACCGTTTGTCGGTTGCAATAAGCGCTGCGGTGGTACCTAGCTAGACTCTCCGGCAACAGAGACCTACCACCAGACAAAAAATAAGGACATGAAGTGTTGAAAGGGTTCTGTGACATCACCTATTGCAACCCTCTTCAGATTTTAACATTGAAGATGTGTATTTCTACGAGATATTAAACTTCTTTTCGTGAGTACCCCTCATGCAATATCCGCGGTTACTACACGATCCGGTCGCTTTATTATTCTACACGCGTGTCCCACACCCCCGGGGGGTAGGTTCGGCGAGATTTATATACATTCATCAGACCGTTTGCGACTTTTTTATACGATCGTATGTTTTGCTTATGCTTGACTAAGATTTGTCGCTTGCGTCCTCGATAATCTGTTAAGGAAAAACAAGGACTACGTTCTCAATCAGACCATTATCAGGCTCCGTAGTGTCAGGCTATTAAGAATATGATTAAGGTAGAAGTAGAAGGCGACTGAAAGACTTTTCTGCTTCACAGATCATGAAGACGGGGGTCCTTGCTCATTAAGCGAGCCCAGGATGGAAGACAAGTACGACGAAAGAGAGGTTATTTAGGTGCAGAGATACCGGTATGTTCCATAAGAGATCCAAAGGTCTCGTGTAAAGCACTAAGGATGAGCTCCGAGGAGGTTTTCCTTGTCTTCACACTAGAAGCTGGGTACCTATTAAAGAAATTAGGTGCGATAAAAAAAGTATCTGCTTTTCAAACCCAATACTATCGTAGAGTCTATGCTTGCCGCTACACAGTATAAAAATTTTACTGTGTGAAGTTTGCACAGCTGGTGAAATAGCTGGTGTGATGCTGACGGACTTATGTCTCCGACGAGACATCGTACACTGTACGGTAGGATTCTGTTGCCGGCGACGTTACCACGAAGTAGCTATCACCATAGCCCCTATTTCTGTCTGCAAACTGTAGTGTGCAAACATTACTGTGTCCTGGTCTGAAGAGAGCTGTAGCCAGTAAAATTACTGGAGAGCCAAATTTAGTGCAGTGCACAACATCCTAACCAGCGCAACATTATTTTTTTCGTTAAAAAAAAGCACTGTTGAGGACTGCTCGGATGAGGTCTTTGTGTAATAGTAGACGTCTTCTGTCTGATGAAGATGACGATGTTTTTAAAAAACTATTTTACTCTCTCTGTTTCTAGTCATTATCTCATATGGTTCATTCTGCTTTCTTTGCCTTTCTCCTCCACTTCACTCCGTCACTTGTCACTCACGTACGTTCATTAACAAGTACCGTGTAAATATTGTGTGTGAAAATATTCCTCGCACTTCCGCGCTGGCCCTTACGGCGTATGGGGAGAGCCTCCTCCGGCTGGCGGATGGGGAACGGGTCGGTAGTACAGCTAAGCTAACCGGCTAAGCTCGATGGGTTCGCTGACAAAAAAAATCCGTGTCACGAAACCGATTATAAGAAACAATCGATCCCATTCCAAACATGGCGAACATTGGCAAGGAACACCGGATATCCGATTAGCCTATCATAGAGCACTACCAAACGAGCTTCAAGCAGTGGAGTGGCAAGAGGCAGTGCGAGACAGACAACGCTGGCGCTCTCTTGTGTCGCAGGCCAAGACTCACTTTGAGAGGAGTAAGTTGTTTTGGACCCGCGTACGGATCTTCGATAGCAGAGGGAAAGCTGCAGTACCCTGTTGCCTTACTTTTTACGTAACCATACCGTCGCAGCTTCTTACATCTTGTTGAAAATTGTTAAAAAAAATATATTATAATCATCATCATCAGCTGACAGATTGCTGCTGGACATAGGTCTCCCCCAAAAATCCCCACATCGATCGATCCTGTACATTATAACACGATTGTCTAACAAAAGCGAGCTTCAATCGTTATTCACAGACCACTTTACGTTGGCTGCGTTTATTGCTTCAACTCTTTTTCAGTCGACTATTTGAGCGAACTGCGTTTGTTTGACATTGTTGAACCTTCTCACAATGGGGTCGCGGGGCGCGAGGGTGCAAACTCGCCGATATAACGGCGGCCTGTAAGTGTGAACGTTTGTTGCCAAAGCCGCGGGTCCGTCCGCCATGTCGAGAGTAAAGCTTTCGCTCCACTTATCTACTCCGCAGTATAACAACACTGTTGTAAAGCTTTTACACAAACAGGTTTTATGTATTATAGATAAAAATATATTTGCTATAAACAACTTTGATTTGATTTATAAAAAAAAGTTGCACTTTTAAATAGAATTTTCGTTTTTGAAGTGGAAGTCTATTGAGGTGGCGCGAATTGGATTTTATGACACGAAAAAGAAATAGCTGTAAAGGTACTTACAGGGCTTAAGCCTAGTGAGATGGAGAAGAAAGGCGTTTATATAGTTTACCTATCCATCTTCTCCTCTTTGTCTACCACTACTCTTGTCGGCAGACGGACTTTGTGCATATTCTAAATATGTAAATAAGAGCGAAAGGGAAAAGTGTGGTCGTCTATTGTACAATATTTAACTCTTCTTTTCTCGCTGTCGTCCTTTCTACCTCAAACAAAGAAAATATCTATTTATCGCTCTTTTCTCCTTTACTACCTTCGTAGTGTATTCATTTTAGGTTTACGGTCCATTGACAGAGGACCATAAAATTTGGTAATGTATAGGTTTTTTTAGAGAATATTTCAAATCCTTTTCCCTTGCATCATTTCGTCACAAGATGGCGCCCCTATATGTCAACTTCTACGTATATTCAAGCAATTTTTACTACGATAGTTTGTGTACATTTATTATTATATTGAGAAAAATATAAATACACATTTGTAGCCAAATTTACCATGATCATCATCATCATCATCGTTAACCGTTACCCGTACAGGATGCGAGCTAGTAAATATAAAACCTATCGCTCCCAACGGGTTTGCGTGTTTGTGAGCTGTTGCTATAACAGGTTTATATAAATATCGTTAGGGCACAATTACTGTGTTCCGGTTTAAAGGCAGTTGGAGCTAGTGAAATTACTGGAGTAACGAAACTTTACGTTCTGTGTTACAAGATGATGAGCACAATGTGGTGTTAATACCGTCTTAACTAGTGCCACGTTGGTAGGCGCATCACTTACTATCGGGTGAACGTCGCATTGTCTCGTCGCTTAATGAAATAAAAAAAAAAATCGTTACTAACTGTACTGCCAGTATACATTTATTTCTGGGTGGTTACTGTTGTAGAGTAATAACGATTTTTACTTGCTTTATAATGTTTTTTTCCTGCATTTGCTATTCTCCTCAAGCCTTCAAATAATTGGAATAAGATATGAAAACTGGTGAAAAATATGAAACTGACTTATCAGGATTGAACAGTCCATATTGTGTGGGTTTTTTTTATTCATTAAATGGTATTACTAAAACGGAAGCGGAAGCCTCTCACCTACTTCCTGCAACGGTCCTCGAGCCGGTTAACAAGTTATCGTTTACCGTTTATATTTTAACATTCGTTAAACTTAATTTGTCGTAAATTCATAAAAGTTCTGAAATATGAAAACTGCGCCCCGGACCGTGACCGGATACACTCAAAGACAAGTGTTTCCAAACTTTAATTTTGTTAATTAATTTGATTGAAAAATATGTAATCTGCACTACGATTGATAATAATCAAGATTTAGCAGAATCTTTTGGATTCGTATCTATTATTCAACTCGTCATCATCATCAGCCGATAGACGTCCACTATCCAACGGCTTCCGGTGACCTTACGGTCAGCATGACCTCAAACATATACAAGAGATATCACAAATAAATATAACAGTACAATAATATTTATATATAACTACTGTTTCCTTCCTTTCGTCAAGGATTGTTTGGAAAAGCAATTATTGATACGAGTCCTTTGGTAACGTCCATGTCTGATGAAAGAAAAATGTAGATATTATTTAAGGGGTGTAGTTAATTGGATTGCAGTGGACGTGGGAATTCCGTTGTAGTCATAAATCGATAATTCATTATGGATACAAACAATAAAAAGTAATATTTACATTGATTGGATCCGACGAATCGATAGTGAAGCATTGTGAACCGGAAATCGGTCGATTTGTGGGGGAGAAGCTCCACAACGTTATAGAATACTATTATCGTGTTGTAAACATTCCTCCTTCCTCTTCATCAGCCGATAGACGTCCACTGCTGGACATTGGCCACCGAACGATCCAGCGCTGTAGAGGCTTTCATGGTCTCTGGCATCGCCCGGCATTAGGGTTCGTCGTCTGTAGAGGTTCATACGGGGGAACTTCGGCCATTTCCCACCACGCTGACCCAACGCGGGTTGGTGGGAGCCAAAGCATCGTTTGTTGATTACTGGGTTGCACCATGAGCATGAGGTTGGCTTTGGTCCTGTGAGTTGTTGTGCGAGGCCCCTTACACCTTACACTTAAGAGTTATATTTTTAAGCACACTTTCCAACTTGAAGAATTATCAGAATCGGAATACGGTCAAAAGTCACGCTTGTTAATGTATCCGTCGTAGTGATACCTGTCTTTCAGTCGACTAACACGTGAGACTGTCATTTGTGGCTCAGCCGTTTCGCGGTTGAGCCGCTATGAATGAAGACGGGGCGGGCGTTAATCATTTAACGTTACCACCGACCAATGCAGGCGCCGCGCTCGATAGCCGACTCTATCCTCGAGGAGTAAGGTTCAATTTGGAGGTCGGGCCCCCCAGCTGCTGCAGTGCGGTGGCGCATTGCATCAGTCGGTGGCGGTGCTCCTGAATGGAGCTCGCAGCCAGCGCCCGGGCCACGGGCCCACTTCACCGTACGCTAAGTTAATTGCTCCAGGGGTCGGGGTTTCACTTCGTTACAACTTCAGGTTTACCGCTCCGCTGACCAGCGCTGCCGCAATCCCCTTTTTACTGACGTAAAATTACAGTTCAGAACTGTACACATGGAGGCAACAGAGATGATGATCCTGCGCTTTCCTCACGTTTATCACGCATTTTAATACCACCACGATGTTCATAAAATTACTCAAAACGAGATAGTTTACCCCCGCTCCATAAATAAATAAATGTTTTAGGTTTGTTACAGCTGGAAGTCATGCACGCAGCGACGGTCTTCAATTGAGGGAAAGGAATGGTACAAGGAAATGGGAGGTAGAATGATAGGGATAAAAAGATTGAAAGAAAAGCAGAACATGAAAGAGTAGAAGGAATGAAAGATGAGTATGAGTAAAATATAGAATAAGAATGTACTAATGGTGAACGACCACGATAAAAAAAATATATAAATATTTTAGTAAGACTGACTCTCTCTCTTTCTGGCCATTATCCTATATGGTGGCAGGGTCAGCTTTCTTTGTATTCCTTCTCCACTTCGCTCTGTCCTCGACATCTTCGTCAGTCACTCGGCAATATTGACTAGTTCATTTATTAAATAAGATGCTTTGGGGTTGTTTATTATAAGTTTCATTATTAACTATTATCAGTTCTATTATTTTTACATCGGGCATTCCATGTCTGTTGTTATATAATCATCATCGGCTCACAGACGTCCACAGCTGGACATAGCCCTCGCCCAAAGATCTCCCCATTGATCGGTCCCGCGTTGATCGCATCCAGAGATTCTTGTGATTCCTATTAATTATTATATTATATATGTATGTGACAGTTTAAATATATTTATATCATCATTTACTCGGATCTGGTTATGAGCGAGGGTCGCTGGAGGATCTTTATATTCTGGAGCTTTTGAAGCAGTAAGATGAAAGATCTTGTGAACTTTGGACAGTTTTTGAAAAAGTTTCTTTAAGGTCTACAACAATAAAGCTTCACTTTGTATTGTCCACTCTATGTGTCTAATTCTAATCTTTTTCTAGCAGCAGCGTGTTTGTTCAGGATCTACAGCAGTCCCTATTGCACTGGTGGTAGGTCTCTGTTGCCGGAGACCGTCTAGGTAGGTACCACCGCAGCTCATAATGCAGTCGACAAACATTACTGTGTTCCGGTTTGAAGGGCGAAGCGCGAAGGTGACGAGCGCAATGTGGTGCTGTGTATACCATTCTAACTAGCGCTACGTTGTTATGGGCAGGCGTATCACTTTCTATCAGGTGAACGTCTTGCTCGTCTGGTTGCTTAATGAAATAAAATAAAAAAAAACTGTTAATTAAAATTTGACGTTGGAGATTTGTTTTCTTTGACATATTTTTCGATACTTCGCCCCAGAATAAAAATTATTGAGGACATTGATCAGGACACTGACCTCCGGCACCGCGACTCAGATAAGCAGTATAATAATCAGTATTGCCTTATATTGATCTTATATTTATTTATTTATATATGGTCATGGCTGAGACCATGGCATTCCTTAGCAAAATGCTCGATTTATGACCCACGCGTCGTTCTCGACGCGTGGGTCATAAAAGGAATATGGGGAAGATAGAGATGATATCTAATGGCCATATTATACCCATGCCAGTAATGGTCGAGGGCTCTACACTGCAGTATCCTAGTGACTAAAGACAAAAGTCTTCAACTCGAGCGTATTGCCAATGTTGACAAACAGATCCGAAACGTGGCCCCTTACTATCGGCCTTATAAAAAGGCTCAAAGTCACCCAAAGGACTATGGAGAGGGATATGCTCGGAGTTTCTCTGCACGATCGAATCAGAAATGTGGAGATCCGCAGAAGAACTAAGGTCACCGGCATAGCAAAAGATTGCTAGACTTAAGTGGCAGTGGGCAGGGCACATTGCTCGAAAGACCGACGGCCGATGGGAAATTAGGATGTTATATACCTCACCACATTGTGCTCATCGCCTTGAGTTGTAAGCAGTAGAGTCTCATTGCCACAGTAATTACTCCAGTTAAAGCGCCCTTCAAACCGGAACACAGTAACGTTCGCACACTACAGTTTGGCGGTAGAAATAAATCGATAGAACTACTTTTCTAATGTCACAAAGAAAATTTAAATACACCCTTCGCCTTTCTTACAAAGAAACGTCGAAACGTCGCGGATGAAGGTGATATGTATAGTGGAACGAATACAATGATTTGATTTTGATTTGATTGAACCTTTCACCATTTCCTACACACGATTAATAATCACAAACCCTCAATCTTTGAATGAGTACCAACCTATTTAAGTTTTATTAGGAATTTCTGTACAAAAAGACTGAAATAAGGTCAACGAGCGTCGTTCAGACATTTTCAACTGTTCGCGTAAAGAGAGCTAAGCAAAAGAGTTAAGGTAATGGAGCTACGGAAAAACTTAACTAAGTCAAGGAATCTAAGAGAAAAGCTGCCATTAATTTTTTAATTAATCTTAGCAAAAAAAAACAGTTAATCTTTTTGCTTTATAAGGATATAGAGAAGAGGGAATACCACAGACTATAGCAGCAGATTGTTGTGTAATCTAAATATCTAATTATTGATACTTCACACGCTAGCTACATTGTTCTGAGGTGTGGTGATGGTGATGACTACACTGACGAACTTACTCAAAAATTCTACCACTAAGCTAGTGTATACTGTTATGTTATCATCAGCCGCTAGACGTCCACAGCTGGACATAGCCCTCACCAAAGATCCCCATATCGATCGGTCCTGCGCTACCCGCATGGCCGAGAACTAAGAGTTGTCGTTTATAAGGGTTCATATAGGGGATGTGAGCCATTTCCCAACACACTGGTTATTATAAACTTTAAAATTAAGTTCCACACACAGGATGGATATAAAGTCTAAGTGGCATTTTCTTTTAGTCCACTCTAGCTGTTGCTTTTAAGCGGTAAGAGTCAGGCAAATTATTTTTCTAGGTTGGGATAAGGCGAGCGGGACCTAGCAGCCTTTAACAATGTGGTGATAGTTAAATTGGTAAATACAGGACTACTTGCTCTTCGCTTTGAGATAGATGTTCCCGGCATTGCCACTAGCTACAGCGCTCTTCATACTAGAACGCAGTAATGTTTGCACACTGTTGTTTACCAAGACTTCCCAACGATAGAAAAGGCTGAATAAATAGAAAAAATCAAAGTAAAAACGTATATATGACAAATAATGCAATTCTACTGGTGGTAGATCTCGGTTGCCGGAGACCGTCACTTTGAAGGGCGTTGTAGCTAGTAAGGGGCTCCGCTCAACACCTTACGGAGCCGAAGGCAAGCTCACCTGCACGCGATGCGCCCTGCTGAATAACAGACTAAACCCTGACCTCCCATCAACCCGCACTGGGCCAGCGTGATGGGCTAAGTCCCAATTCTTCTCAATGAACTCTTCGATGTTGAGATCTATGAGAGAGGCATATGTCTAGCGGTGGACGCCTATCGGCTGATGTAGTAGCTAGTGTAAGTATTGGGGTAATGAAACTCAACATCTTATGTTTCAGGAGACGAGCGCTATGGGGGGCACTGCATAGGGTATAAATAGCCTAATTAGCGCTACTTTGTTATGGGCAGGCGTATCACTTACTATCAGGTGAACATCACGTCACGTCACTTCGTCGAATAAAAAAGTATAGGACATCCTCTTTCATACTTGTATTAAAAGGAAGATATAAATGTGTGTTAATGAAGCTGTTCGTTCCGTCAGCGCTGGTTCTTGGTTACCAGCTATTAGCTGCACACAATGGCACAAGCGAATAGCTAAGAAAACATTATCTTCATTTTCTTATAATAGAGCTTATGATAACTTAGCTGGAACTTAGCCAAGGTCCGCGTTTGCATAACTTCGAAGATTTTCTTCATGATGCCTTTATTTTTATCGTAATATATGCGATACGTTTATTGCCTGCTGATAACGATGCCATCATCAGCCAACTGTCCATCGCTGGACGTAAGCCGCTGTTCAAGATAAGTCGTACTTTTTACGAAATATTTGCAATAATCATAAATAATCATAATCATCAGCCGATAGACGTCCATTGGCCTCTTCCAAAGATCTTCAAGTTTGTATGGGTTCATATGGGAGGTTTTGGGTTTACTCATCACGCTGGCCCAATGCGGGTTGGTGGGAGCTAGACCCTCGTTTGTTGATTAGTAGGGTGCACCACGAGCAGGTGAGGTTGACTTGGGTCCCGCGAGTAAGTATAAAGTTAGCTAATTATACTTTGTTGTTGAAGGTTTTTATAAGGATAAGATGAGACCTTTTTGAGAAAAGGGCTTGAAGGTATTTAATCTCTGCAAGTCCAATACAAGCCAACGAGATTAAAAAAAAAAACACCTGTTTGTAACATTTTAGATTGTTATCATTGATATTTTATTACAACTAATCGGAACATACTAGAGAGAAAGTTGAGGATGATGAGGAACAGGAGATATATTTAACATTACAAAATAAAAAAAACTAAATACAAGAAATGTAACTAATACACGGATACAAATACTCGGACTTAAGTTTGAGGAAATAGTAACAAAAAAAAATGTAATCTATTCTTGAGGGAGCGTACGGGCTCTCGTAGTAAACCAAAGTTAAGTTCCGATTGTATTAGAGTATTTCCAGCAGTTAAGAATGTTAGTAAAATAACCAAAACTGCTTTTATAGATAGGAAATATTCGAGATTGCTTACTGATCTAACCAGCGATAGGTCGCGGCATATGACCTTGACGGTTCCCACCCCCAAAGCTTTCAGTGAGACTGCTGATTAATTTTCCAATTTCGTTGCTGAATTCGCTGATACAGCAGTGCGATAGCTTTACATCTACACTTTTTTTTTCTTTAAAGTGAGGGTAGGTAAACGAGCGAACAGTTCACCTGGTGGAAAGTGATCACCGACCCCCATCGTTTGTATAATACATCAGCAATATGCTATACATAATACATTTTGTAAGTTTAAGTAACATTAAAATTTATAAACAAAATATTAACAAAATTGTAACTTAATTATGATTTATTTTATATAATATTTAATTAAGATTATTTACAATTTAAAATGTTAAGATTTAACTTAATAACTTAATTAGTTATAAAGCTATGAATTATCTCTTAGTTTGACCTCAAAATAGTGAACGTGATTGGCGAACAAAGGAAACCATTTTCATTACATATGTAGATATTATGTATTTATAAAAATAATTGTGGTGGTTTGAGGGAATCTATACCCGCCGGTGCTGATGATGATAATAATTGTGATAGAACAATCCTCAAGTTTCTTCCCAGGGCTTCACCGAGGAGTTCGTTGCGTACAGATTTTAATAATATATGAATGAAGACTAGAGATGTAAGTGATCCCGCACAACAACTTAAGGATTCCAATCTAACCTCACTTGCTCGTGGTGCACCCTGATAATCAAGGCAAGGGATGAATGAGGCTCTGGGTAACATCAACCCGCATTGGGCCAGTGAGGTGGGAAATGGCCCGAATACATATGAACTTCTACAAACGACTGCTCTAAGTGCAAGGCAGTTTGGTGAGCGCAGCACCGATCGTGGAGGCCTATCGGCTGATGGTTGGTTGGTTGGCTGAATGAGGACCTAGAGGTGTTGCACAAATGGAATTTAATAACGCAATGGTTTAGTTTGCATCATGAGAAAGCGTCAAAGCGACGGCGAGTTGAAGTAAATTATGCTATAAATAGGTCGGGCGGCGGGTTAATGACTTGGCCCGCGCTCATTTAAATGGCTGCACGTTGAATAGATCTGCGCTGAAAGGACCTTCGGAGGCCACCTGGGTTAAGCAAGTAACTAATGGTCTGCTGAAGCACCGCCATCCAATTTAATGGCGGAATTGTCTAATTGAATTTTACAGCTTCTTCTATAAAGCTGTTTACTATAACACTAAATTGGGACCTATAGTCTCATATATCATCATCATCATCAACTAATAGACGTCCACTGCTGGACATAGGCCTCAACGAAAAATCTCCACATACAGTCAGCATGGCCTATAGTACCGCTGGACAGTAAGGGCTGTCGTATGTAAAGGTTCATATAGGGGGATTTGGGCCATTTCCCACCACGCTAGCCCAAGGTGAGTTGGTGGGAGTCAGAGCCTCGTATGTTGATTAGCAGGGTGCACCACGAGCAGGTGAGGTTGGCTTGGGCTCCGTGAGTTGTTGTGCGGGAACCTTTACACCCCTTAGTTTCATATATGTATCATGTTAATAGAAAAGCGTGTTAAATATTTTTAATCATGGTAATGTTAAAATTTGAACTTAATTTTAACATGAGCTTAAACGCTTTTAAGCTTATCACTGGTGGTAGGTTCCTAACATAATGAGACTTGAAGTCTTATGTGCCAAGGCATGACCATCCCCTCCAACGGGTTCTCGCCTTGTCGTGGCGGAGGGGTTTAGTAACCGTGATGCGGAACACGGTGAAGCTAAGTGGAACCCACCCGGCCGGCTCGCGGCGAAGGGCTGGCCGAAGCGGCCGCTCCAGGTTCGAGCACCGGTTGGGATAACTGGAGCTCACCGGAGCGGCCGGGGGCCGGAGGGGCGGCTGTGTGCTACCCTAGCGGCCGGCTGCAGGGGCGGTTTTATACTGCCCCTCGCAGCCGAGGTGGGGTTGCAGAGGGAGTACCCTTTGCGGCCAACCGGTGTCGCATCGGCGATGCGGCGGCGGTGGGGCCGCGGGGGAAGAGGAGTACCGGTATTGAGATGCGCCGTTCTCCCTATCCTCCGCGGCCGTTGACAGGTAGCGGCGGGCCTAACATCTCTCCGCCGCGGGAAGCCGGGAGAGGTTTTCTCCAGTGGCTCCCATGACCTCTGGGCGACAGGTGCGGGGGAACCGGTCGCCCGCACGTGCATGAGGTCGAGGAGGGTTGCGCGCTGCATGTTCCGGCGCGCCCTGGAACGGGAGGGTTCATCCCTACCTCCTGAGGTGGGGCTGCGCAAGCGGCCAGCGCCGGCAGGGTCGCGGTTGATTGCGAGCGTTCTCGTGACCCTGCCATCATGGCGATGAGGAGGAACATCGTGGGGGTTTTAGTCGGTGCAAGTCCGACATAACTCGTCCTTGCTCCCGCGTGGACGAGTATGCGTAGGCATTTCCCCCACGAAAACAAAAAAAAAATACAAAAAAAAGGATGACTATAATGAGTTACTGTATGTCCTAACTGGCGCTAATTTATCATCAGACATTTAACAGTAACATTTAATGTCCCTCACTTCTACCCAGCTTCAATATTAGCGTTCCAACTCGAGGAGAGTTCCTCCGGAGGAGAGTCCTCAACGGTGGATGAGTGTAGACGGAAATGTAACCAAGTCCGAGAGGTGATGTATGATAGATAAGAAATGATACAATTGTAACATAAAAAGAACGATAATATGTGATATGAAAGAGGAAAAAAATAAAGGAGGGAAATGTAGAAATAACAATGAAATGAATAAATAAAATGGAAATGAACAGGCCCTGAACCGAAACACGAAGGGGAGGCTAAAAAAAAAATTAGCGTTCCTATTAGAATTCCTAGAGGAGCGACTACTCCCCTGTCGCCGCCACTGCAGAGATCTGTGCTGGATTGCATCTCCCCACTTTTTATTTATGCTATTGAACTGCTGCAGTAAATCTGGCGAGATCCAAGCGGACTCCTTATGTACACTTGGTAAAGCGCTGCATTCTTGCATACCTGGCACTTACTGCTGACTTTACCCATAAACATTGAGTACAGTTACTAAATGCTGTGTCTACTTCTTAACAATCATGTAGTAAGATTTCTTGATAAAATTCTTTATATAGCTCTCTGAAACTATCTGACGTAGACACTCAAAATTGGGTAAAAATATTGTTTTTGCTATTTAGAGATCAGTTAAGAATGACATTTTCAAAATTCCATCCCTAAAGAGAATTAAGAGGGTGTTAAGCTGGAGGGAAGCAGCTAGTAGATTCATAATATGAATACTGTAGCTAGTTATGATAAATCAGAGAAAACGATAAGCCGTACGAAAAACTTCATCGTCCTTATTATAAAGGAATTTTAATATATTTTCAAAGATCAAATTAATGAGGATTGGACTAAGATGTATTCTTTGGGAGGGAGTTGACTGATGACGGTTTTCTATTGTTCGTATTAATTTTTTTTCCCCTTAAACTAAGCTCTAACTATCGCATGCCGTGTGTAACGCTAACCGTGTCTGAACACAAACATAGCGTGTATAATTAATTTAACTGTTGTACAATTAACAGCTTCGTAGTAATTACAACGTAACGGTAACGTAAAACTTGTTAATTAATCAAATTGTGACTCTATCGCGAACACTTTTTTATTTGTTCTATTAAGCTACGAGACCAGTGGGAGGCTACATCGCCCTTTCAACTGGAACACAGTAATGTTTGCACATTACTGTTTGTCAGCTGCAGTGCTTCCTGCCTAGACGCCGGTAAAGCAGCAACAGAACATTACTTTGGTTATATTTAAGTTAACATATACTATGAACAAAAAAACAACTTTGTTAAACAATATTAATATTTAAATTATACATACATATGTTTTACGGACCTTTAACGGAAGTGCCTCTTTGTACTGGAAGCAGTAATGTGTAAACAATCCAGCTTTCCTACAGCAACAAGACCAAAGGACGACGATTACAATGTGGTGCAACAGAAACATCCTAATTAGCCGGTGTATTTAATTAATTTTTTTGAACAATATTTTGTGTTTTTGCATTTCGAGTAAAGGCAGTTGTATCACTTCTAATTAGGTGAATGTTTAGAAGGTGCAAGCGATGATATAAGAATTTAGTTTAAAAAATAAATTGAATTAAAGCGAATTGACGCAGTAAATATGCAACGCGTGTAACAATGTGGATGCTACTTAAAATCTCTATTATCCTCATCAGAGGGATTAGCCCTGTTATTAAACTAGTTACATCACCCTTTTAACCCGAAACTACTGATGTACAAACAACTGTTCAGGGGTGTAAATAAGCGCTGCTGTTGTGTTAACTTCCTAGGACTCTTTGCAAGACGTAGTTTTTATTATAAATCGAACCTGTTGTTTCGATTTGTTATTATTTCTATAATTTATAAAATATTTGATATTATTTAACATAGTATAGTTATTGATAGTATTGAATTTAATTGGTTATTTCGGATGGAGGTACTTTTAAAACTCGCCTAATTATTACCTTTCATGTTGTTACTATCATTCGATAGTCGTATAAAGACCCCTCGTATTTTGGGTGATCACGCTTCATAGTCTTCTGCTTTATTATCACTTAATATCGTGTGAAATTGAAGTCAAGTGTGAATCCATTGAAGATTTTTAAACGCATTTTTTTTACTACGGTATCATCGTCTTGAGTGTAGATCATGTTATTATATTGTAAACTAAATACTAATACAGTATTTGAGATCTATAACTTCTAAATCTCGATATCAGTTTAAATATTAGTACTAGTACTTTTATTTACTAAATAATAATACTCACCTAGTATATACCAAGTTACGAAAAATCTATATGCATATCAACGCCATTCAGATCACTTTTGTCTCTGTCATTGATACATTATAAAAATTGTTAATATGAATTAATAAAAAAAAAAATTAGGCCTTTTATTAAAAAAAACACTATTCGTTACATCACATCCCTAACGATTGCATTATGCATTTTCAGATAAAACATTATATCGATTCACCGTTCGCGATGTATCGATATTAAGTAAATTAATTTCTGGCACTGGTTGGCAATGTTTGTTTCTTTTAGTTCCGTTTATTCGATTTTTAAATTTGCGGAGCGTATTTTTTTTTCTTCGACGCTGTCCGCGGCGCGCGCTTTACTCCGCTCCGGCTGGGCGGTGCGGTGGGAAGACGCGCAGGCGCGAGCGTTATTCCCCAACTGCAGGGGTGGATTCGTTCGCTATTTAATATTGCTCGCTAATTAAACAAGATTTAGGGAAATTTTAAAATGACTCCGAACCACAAATCTTTTTTAAGCGAGAATAAACTAATTAATTTTCAAGCCGAGGAAGTAAATTTTTTTATGTCATATTTAAGAGCTGTTACCGCACTTGGTTAGTGTGGTGAATAAATGGCCTTGACTCTGTCTTTATGAAAGAAGTCCTCGAGTCCCAGCAGTGGGCACGTTACGTAAGCTGTTTACGTATTTATGGTATTTAAAAGCTCTCTCGATGGCATTATATCTTATTATGTCGTAGATATACCAGTCATATACAGTAAGTAATAGTAGATATTTTTTACACACTTAATACTCAATTAAGTTTTACCTTGAGTTCGTAACTTCGATACATATTAAGTAAAATAAATAGTGTATATAACAATTATGCAATCTTAAAAAAAAATCCACTGCAAATCAAAACATAAAACAATTTCGGATGAGTTAGATCATAATTGTTTTTTAAATAAATTTAAGCGACGAGCGGAGCGGGATGCTCACGTGATAATAAGTGACACGCTCGCCCATAACAACGTGGCGTCATTTAGAATGATACATACTACACCATATTGTGCTCGTCGCCTGAGACATAACACATTGTGTTTCATAACCCCTGTAATTTCACTAGCTATCGCACCCTTCCACAGTCTCCAGCAACAGAGACTTACCACCACTGTAATGAATCATAATTATGCACAATATCAAACGAAAAGAATGTAAATGGGAAATAAGCTTCTCAACTGTGCATCGGTGTGTTCCTTAGGATATCTTGGAGACCCTCGTAACACACTGAAGATGATCATCGAAAGGATTTTACTACGTAGAAATCCAACACGGCCCCACATTCCTTCTAGAATTAAACAAAAAAAGAGGATTTCCCCACTGTAAATTCAGCCCTGCCTTCAGAAAATTGCGAAGGCTCTACACTCGGCGAGGATTTCCGAACGGTGGCGATGTTTTCCGAACCGTCCTGTCTGGAGTTGTAGTCCAGTATGTCTTGATCCGCCTCGTCCCCGTTTACACCTATTAAATAGGCGCAAACGGTGCAATTGGGCAGAGCGGGAGGTGTCTTTGCATATGTGGTGTACTAGCGCGCATGCGCTGGGAAGCAGTCGATGGAGTCGGAGGAAGTTGAGATGTATGATCACAAGTTCATAACGCTATCAGCGACACATTAATGTCTATTTTTCAGTTGCCACTGCATCCGCAATTTTTTTCTGTTTTAAAAGAACAGATGTCTTTTTACCTATTTCCGGTGATACCTATCTAGTCTAAGCGCCTATATCGGCCGCCATATAATATTTGTACAATACTGTATTGTACAAATATTACTGTGTTCCGGTTTGAAGGGCGCTAAAATTACTGGAGTCAAGACGACGAGCACTATGTGGTACAGTGTATATCAACAACAACAACAATGTGGTGATACCACATTATTGGCCGGCCTATTGCTTACCATCAGGTGACCAACTCATTCATTTCGCTTGGTCGAATAGAAAAAAACTTTTCCTCTTCTCTCTCTTCTGTACCAGGACTTCGACAGGCATAGATCGAAGATGATGCCGTGTTCACAGTACACTGTCAAGTCCACTTGATTTATATCTAAATAGGGATGGTGAAACTAACTAAAAATAATCATCTCTAAAACGGCTCATCAACACCAGCAGGATAGTTTTTTGAGGGTTTTTCTTCGCATTACCATATTTAAATAGTCTACGACCATTAAACTACGACTCGACAAAAATCAGTTAAAGATGAAATATTTTTTACTTTAATGTATAAAAAAAAAATTATAATATAAATCCGGTGTGAAGGTCTTCGGAAAAAGCTTACTTCCAGCAATGGACGCCTATCTGCTTATGATAATGATGATTATGAACTTTCTGATAAGTAAAATACAAGTGGCACTTTATCTTATAGAATATAGGGTGCGGTCACAATTGAAGGTCTGTTACCATATTTAGATGGACCTCAATTCAAATCGGGGTTCGTTATTACGAGACCGGAAGGGGTACAGCCTTGTCCGGAAAACGGAGAGGCCTTACTGGTAGGCGGTGGAGTTGGCACTGCTCCAAAGGTCGTCCAGCGTTAACGTTATTATTGTAATAAAGCTTTCTAACGTTATGCAAATGCTATTGCTATTGCCTAAGTGCTTTCTACTGCTCGCCTGATGGACTCCGGCTTGACCTTGGTCAGTTCAAGAGCTAGACGCAGGAGAGGCACCCAGACTTTTTTTCTCATAGGACCACTTTCAAAATTCTCTGGTTCCGGTACAGCAGCTACATTACTACCATGTTCCTATAACTCGATAAAAGATGAAATAATGAGGAAATGAAGATCAGAGACAACGTAGACACTCGTCAACTTTTCCGTGGACCTCAGGGGTTTCTCCTAGACCACTCTGGGAAGTAAGGGTTGAGAGCTTCAAAGTAAATCTCATCACTGTATACTTGTCAGAAGGGTTTTGAAGGTGTCGGTCTTAGGGTCCACTTGTAATAATTTGAATTTTTTTTTTAATTAAGCGACGAGCTGATCGGGACATTCACCTGGTTGTAAGTGACACCCCTGCCCATAACAAGTGAGGCTTATGTGAGGGTGAAGCTAGTGAGGATGTCATACAGCATAGCACAGTGCTCGTCGCGTTTAGACATAACATATTAAGTTTTGCTACCCCAGTAATTTCACTAGCTACAGCGCCCTTCAAACCGGAACTCAGTAATGTTTGCACACTACTGTTCCCACCTACTACCAGGAAATCGATTTATTCCTTTATTAAATTATTTAATTTTTCCTAGTAGTTTTAATTTGCTTGAGACAATACGGAAGCTCACCCCTTACATCTTTAAAAAGCTTTTATTATATATTAAAGAATATTTTTTTTTATTTACATCTCCTCACAGGTGCTGCAGACCTTACTCTTGACGGGATCTGGTAATCATTGCGGCAATCCTGCAAACCATCAGGTGACTTAAAAAAAGAGAAGAAACCATATGACATAGGGATTTTGTGGCCTCAATACTGACTTGACCATTCCATGGTATCTGAAGACATATCCTCAAAATGAACCGGACAGCAGTAGTGTGAACATTTAGCAAGAGAGCTACGAGTTTCGCAAGACGTTCACTTGATAGTGAGTGATACGCCTGCTCCCAACGTGGCGCTAGTTAAGATGAAATACACTGTACCAATAGTACTGGTCGTCTTGAGATATAAGATGTTGAAGTTTCGATACTGCGTTAATATTAGCTACAACGCCCTTTAAACCGGAACATGTAATAGCTGCTGTGGTAGTAGTTACCCAGATGGCTTCCGACAACAGAGACCAACCACCAATAATGGTGCTCTAGTTTATACAAGTGATGAAGGTAGGCACCATTGCAGCTCCTATTTCTGCTGCTAAACAGTAGTGTACAGACATTACTGCGTTCCGGTTTGAAGGGTGCTGTAGCTAATGTAATTACTGGGGTAACGAGGCTTAAGATCTTATGTCTTAATGTGGCGAGCGCAATGTGATGCTGTGAATACCATTCTAGCTAGGGCCACGTTGTAATGTGCGAGCGTATTACTTACCATGAGGTGAACGATCCGCTCGTCTCCTCGCTTAATTATATATATAAAGAAGTCTTAAAACGATGTGTAGTGTAAATAATCTAAGTAGGATCTCCTTTCAGTATTAACTTACTTAACAATGGAATTTTTTTTTAATTGTGTTTTGATGGTAATATATATTGATGGATAGTTGACATAATCAGGGCGGCCGGAAGTAGGTGGATGCGAGAAGCTGAGGATCGCATTTGGTGGAAGACGTTGGGGAAGGCCTGTATCCAGCAATGGATAAACAAAGGCGGATAATGATAAATGATGATGGTGATGATGATGGTAATATATACTTACGGTAAACACCGCTTTGTAATATATCCTTGACTTTATTGTAAGCGCAATAACTTGTGTATGATAATAAAATGGCTGAAGCTACAGCTCCTAAGGTTATCAAAGAGTACTGAACGGCTGGATGTAGCTCTTCAGATTTTAGCTCATCCGTTGCGCCGGTTTCGCTGCAGGTCGTCGCAGTTGTGCATGATAGCTCGAGGAAGCTGTCCAAAGCTGGGTACGCTTCGAAACAGTCTCCGTCTCCGTGCAGATCATATCTTGAAATGTTCCACGTCTCATAGTTTCTATAATAATCAAACAATAAAAATTATAAGGGTTTTTACTTGAACGATATTTGACACGGCTCGCCGGATACACTTCCGTAAAGAGACGAGCGGGATATTCACCTGATGTTAAGTGATACGCCTGCCCATATATATCGTGACTCTAGTTAGATATCATCGTCGCCTGAGACATAAGACGTTGAGTCTAGTTACCCCGGTAATTACACTAGCTACAACGCCCATCGAACAGGAACACAGTACTGTTTTACATTACGGTTTAGCTGAAATAGATGCTGCGGTGGTACCTATCTAGACGGTCACCAGCAACAGACACCTTCCACCATGTTAGTCTATAGTAAGACACAAATGTAATTTAAGTTTAGAGCCTAAGGTTTTATCTTCTGATGAAACCTTAGGCTCAGGCAATCTTTGGGCTAGATATACAGTACGGATATTTTAGGTTTTGTCTGAAGGCTTACCGCTGTAATTCACACTTGCCACAGTGCCCTTCAAACCGGAACACACCAACGTTCGCTCAGTACTGTTTGGTGGCTGCAATAGACGCTGCGGTGGCACCTACTTAGATGATCTCTGGGAACAGAGATCTACCACCAGTAAAGTATCAATACTACATCATATCTAGTCAACATATATTTGTGTTTACTTACATCGGAGCAGACATTATCACTGTCGAGTTAGTACCATCACACGTCGTTTCAGTGAACAGTGTGAAAAATTCCCGTTCTTCAATTATGGTCGTGTGAGTTATCTGAAGGTACGGAAAAAAAACTGTCAAGTTTAAGGACAGCACTGATGAGTAACGGTGCCTTTCATAGACCTCATTATCCCCTTTAATACAGAGCATGACCACCGTCAGGGTTGTAGGTCTTCTAGATCGGTTGGACATAAACTAAAAATTTCTTAATAAAGTAGGACCTAATTCGCAACTCCATCTCTACTAAGAAGAGAGGGCAGATAGTATTTTTTTTAAGAAGTCCTTCAATCTGAATCCTCCACTGTGCTAGCATTCTTCAAATATGGTGGATGTATTTATATTACCACTTGATTCTATAGTTGCTACAAGAGAAGGCTTTGATATGAATGAATTAACTACAGTTGTGTTAAAGAGAAATTAACACAACTGTAGTTTATTTTGTTTTATCTTCACCATACTTTAAGAAAGAAGTTTTTAACTATTAATATAATTTAGTATTAATTAGCGATAAGATAAGATGAAGTTATTTATAAAGATCATACAAACCTTTAACACATCAGTGTCGTTGTCGACGTCTTCTATACTGATGGTATAATCGTCTGTGTTGTAATATGACGTTGTCGGCTGAAGTAGTGAGAAAATAACATCATTATCTATAAAAATAAAATCATTAGCATCATCATGATCAGCTGAGAGACGTCCACTGCTGGACATAGGCCTTCCCTAATGATCTTCACATTTATAATGGTTCATATGGGAACATCTGGACCATTTCCTACCACCCTGGCCCAATGCAGATTGTTAGTAGCCAGAGCTTCGTTTGTGGATTAGCAGGGTGCACCACGAGCAGGTGAGGTTGGCTTGGGTCCCGTGAGTTGTTGTGCGAGACCCCTTACACCCCAGTTTATGATATTAATGTTTTTGTTAAGTAATGTGTTTTTCTTTTTCAAACGGAAATTTTCAAAATTTTCAAATTTTCATACTGAAACGCTTCAATTGAATTCTGTTAAACCATGAATACACGAGATCTTAGACTGCTAAGCAGCCGCTCAATGTAATAGGATCATCTTTCATCAACAGCAAATCTTCTAGTTATGTATTTTGTGGAACTTTTAGAATATGCTTTTTTATATATCTTCTAGATCAGCGCTTGTCTACGATCCCACCTGACGTTAAGTGGTGGTAGGGCGGACTAACCTAGTATTCACGCTTTATTTTGAAAACTTCCACGTCATATTTGGACAGGAATACTGTCGACGGCAAGTTGTTCCTCTCCTTTGCTGTTCTCAAGAAGAACGAATAATTGAACAATTTTGTTCGCAGACTCTCCTGAACCTTTTTGTTCGCGGACATCCCTTCACAACATAAGGGTGGAGATTACACATCCTCCATCCCTTATCGTTGAGAGTGAAAGAGAATATTATGAAAGCGAAAGTGTAAGGGAAGAATGTAAAGTTATATTGGGTGTAAGCGGACTTGAGGAGGGAGGGCAACGAAAAGGCGGACCAACTGGCCAAGGATGTGGCCCTGAAGGATAAAAGAAGACTTGTATATGAGGATTGCCCCATATCGTTCGTCAAGCGACAACTACGGTTGAAAACGCTTGACGAATGGAATGGTTCTTGTAGATAGTAAGGAAAAAAATAGTATATAAAAAAAAGCTTAAAATGAAAGAAGAACAGAGATACTCCGGCCCAACACAAGTCGGGGGAAACGAAAAAAAAAAAAACATAAGTATGGAGACTCGCTGTGCGTCTAGTCGTACGGTTGAATGTACAGCAAGAAAAGAATTGCAGACAGAACGGAGCCTTGAGATACACCTGCATTGATTGACATAGATTCCGATGAACAGCAGTCGATAACAACGCGGAGGAGTCGGTCACTCGAGATGTCCTTTATCCAATTGATCAAACGGATGGATAACCCGTACACAGGAAACTTGGTTATAAACCTATCTTGCCAGATCCTATCAAAGGCTTTAGAAATGTCCAGAGAAAGGTAAGTGTACTATAAGTATGCTATATAATAAATAAATAATCAAACCTCAGATGTGTATAGTGTGTCAGTTGTTACAGTTTCTGTAGTCGCTACTTCCTCGCAGACCGTCTCATGATCTTCGCAGGAGAGCTCAAGGAAACAAGCTTCATTTATAAAATCGTAGCAATAATCATCTAAATTCATGTCGTAGCGCGAAATATTCCGTGTTGTAGTGTTTCTGTGAATGATTATCTTTCTTATAAAATAACGGCTGTTTATGTATGAGTGCCATTACAGAAAATTCAAAAATACACGATGTCACCACATGTCATATCAAGTATATCTTCAATACTGGAACAACGTAATGTTTTCAGCAAAATCTTGGCGACGTTAAGATTTGCAGTTATACCACTGATAAGGTAGAAACCGCTGGATGCCAATAGCACGTTATCGGCTTGGAGATCTATGTCCATCAGTAGACGTTTATTAGTTGATGATGATAATGATTATAACCAGTCAAATAATCTACCGAATTATGTTCACTATTGCCAGATTGGTTTACATACAGCCGTCGTAAATTTTGCTATCTTATACTGGAATTGGAACAATAACTTATTATGCTTTTGACAACGTATCATCATTCAAAATATGACTTACATCAAAGCTGGTATCATTTGTGTAGAATCTGACCCAGCGCACCATTTCTCCTCGAATATTGTGTATAAGTTTGTGCATCCCCCAGAATATACAGCGGCTATTTGAACTATCTGCAATAAAATGAGAAATATATTGATATATAAGGGGTGTGGTAAATAGTAATTTGTTTTTTTTTTTTAAATTAAAGTTACTTATAAATTTTTTGATTAAATAATTGCTCCTGCGCGTTGTCCGTCTTTGCAACCGTCCATTGTTCCTTCACTTTCTCGCTCACACACCTCCTGCCTCTCCTTCAGTATGTTCTAGTTCCCATGTATACCTCAATTAGTAACTAGAATGAATAAATAAACTACCCACAATACAAATTGAAACAGAGATGGTAAGGAGAAGCAGATGAACTCAGGCGATTGCCCTAGCCTTAAAGATTGTTAGATTTGGTGAAGATTACTAGAAGAGGCAACGGACAGAAAACATTACTCCTTACACTGATGGCTGATGGGCGGTAAGGGCCCGGAGTAGACCGGTAGAATTAGCGATGGGAAGATTCCCTAAAAGATAGCCCGACGATCTGGTGAAGGTTGTTGGAAACCGCTGGATGCGAGCAGCTTGGAGCAGCGAAAGATTGGAGTTGAAATCTTTAGGGAGGCCTGTGTCCAGCAGCATTCTTGTATCGGCTGATGGTCCATTGAAAGTCTATATGGTATTTATCTAAATCTGTAGCACATTTATGATCAAGCTGAATTAAAAAACATGGATAGAAATTGATCATGCCGTTGGGAGGTTACGATACCACAAACAGACACACAAGCAACAAATTATAACATCTATGTTTTCGAGCATGACGTTCACCTGATGGTACACGTCTGCCCATTACAACATGGCGCTAGTACGGTATACATAGCACCACATTGTACTCAGCGTCTTCTTACATAAGATGTTAAGTTTCGCAACCCCAGTAACGTCACTAACTACAATTCCCTTCAAACCGGAATAGGTTAATGTATGCACACTACTATTAAGGAGCTGCGGTGGTATCAGATGTTATCCGGCAATAGAGATCTACCAGTGACAGGTTTCTTTATATATATACAGGAATAGGTGCATTCATATATATATATATATATATATATATATACACAACAACTCACGGAACCTAAGCCAACCTCGCCTGCTCGTGGTGCACCTTGCTAATCAACAATCGAGGTTCTGGCTCCTACCAACCCGCATTGTGCCAGTGTGTTGAAAACTGGTCCAAATCCCCCATATGAACCTCACAAACGAAGCCCACGGGAAGCCGCAGTATGTGGGCAGCGCAGGGCCGATCGATCCATCGCCTGATGATGCTAAAGTATAACGGTATAGCTTGATCATCATCATTATAGCCTGCTGGATGTATTTTAAAAAATTAAACAAGCGCATAAGTATAGAAAATTATTCTAAATTTAATTCGTAGTACGCGTAAGATATTTAAGACTGTACCGTAAGAAGAATTAGAGCGACTGCGTAGTTTCCTTTACTCCTGATCAACGCCATCGGTCCTGGTCTGCAGTTCACGTCCGTTGTGACCCCGTTGCTAAAGCGGACTTACTAAAAATAAACCGGAATCTGTTTCAGACACATCATTCTCATTTACGCTCTGTTTTCCTTATATATTTCCTGCTATAAGGACATGTAATTTAATTGAAAAATTAAAGTATAAGTTACAACAATTCACAGGGACCCAAGTCAACCTAACCTGCTTGTGGTGTACCTTGCTAATAAACAAACGAGGCTCTAGCTCCCACCAACCCGCATTGGACCAGCGTGGTCGGAAATAGCCCAAATCCCCTTATATGAACCCCATAAATACGCCAGTCCTTAATGCCCAGCTGTACCAGAGGCCATGCTGACTATATGTGGAGATCTTTGAGGGAGGCCTATATCCAGCCGTGACGTCTATCGGCTGATAATGATGATGGTGCTTGGAGAAACCATGATAGCACAGTTAGGCAATCGTATGCGTCACACCTCTCCAAGAGAGGACGATTCCCATTGACATTGAGATTTCGGACAGAGAAACCGTTGTGAAAACCAACATTGTTTCGACAATCATAGCTTAGGACTTTCAACATACCGCACTTCGCCAGCGTGGTGATACCTCGAGTCCCAATAGTGGGATTAATAAGAAAGGAAGACTTTCTTTAAACAGTTAATTATATTGTCCTAATTCAGTCGTGAACTATCGCTATCGTTACCGGATTCGAGCTAACAGTGGAGGTCCAATAGCGTCGCCTCATGCAATTGTAGACCTTATGATATATACTCATAAGTGTTTTATTCGATTGAAAAAAAAGTGATAATTTTACAATAGTTTTTGTTCAGGACAACGCGAGTAACATTTCACGCAAAACGTTTCGCCCACCGGAAGTACTTTCTGTGCGATGTTTATATTGAAATAAAGTTCTTAATGCGGTTTGTTTATAATAAAAGTTTGTCTGTCCGTCCGCATATGGCCGTTTTATGGTTGTAGCAGATGTGAACTGATGATGATTCAAATATGAAGATAAAGAGAAGGGTAAAGAGTGTCGCTGTATCTGATCAACGATCCCTTTATGTAGCCTCAAAGTAAATTAATACAGGGACAGAGCACGTTTCTTTTTTCACCCCTGATTACTGATGGTAGTTTCTAAATATAAAGCCATTATTTAGTGATGGTAGGTCACTGTTGTCAGGTGCAGTCCTGACACCATCTAAGAGTCAGTTTCTGCCGCCTAACACTAACGTGAATAGAGATATTTGGAAAAGGGGATGAGGTAATGGGATTCACAGATTGTTTCAGAGCGGCGAACACAATGTAGTGTAGTGTATATCATCCTAATACCACATTGTAATGTACGCATTACAATTTTTTTTTAAACGTTGTAATGAAGTACTTCAATATGTCTTTATCCTGCTGTAGAATATAGTTCAATTTATATTTAGTTTAGTTCTTATTGGGTTTAAGTCATGGTTGAGGAATATCAGGGAATGGACTGGCATATCTGACCAAAGACCATCGCCAACCTTCACTAGTTGGAGAGGCATTTTAAGAAGAAGATATTTAGTTAAGAATAAATTGTAATATATTGTGTGGAATGCAGTACAGTATGATCTTCATCATCAGAATACCGAGAGGTCTTTATGGTAACAAGTATTATGTACTAAATAAACAATTGATCATAATTTAATAACATTATATAAATTAATATTAATGAGGATATCATGGAAGCTAAGGATAGCTCGTAGAACCGATGGACGTTGGAGTCTTAAAGTGGTAGACCCCCCATTAACTGGACAGAGGACATAAAAAAATCACTGGGAGCAATCGGTTACAAAAAGGACAAGACCGTGGTTTGTAGAAGACATGACAAGAGACCTATGTCCAGCAGTGGGCGTCCATCGGTTGAAATGATGACGATAATGAGGATATCATTTTGCGCGTCGAAACTAGCGAGGTCCTTTTCTCTCACCGCGAGCAAGGCCGTGAACAGTAGTATGTTTCGCTTCAACATCGTTTAAATATGGCTTTAATTTCCATACGAATAGAGTTTATAATTGCATATCAAAGTTAATCACAACCAGATATATTTATGTCATGGTACTGTCAAGTTGTTGGGTTTATCAGCCATCACAATGCGCCCGCCTCCGCCACGAACCAGTAGCGGTTGAACGGAAGCGTGTATATTTGTGCCTTTGAAACTATTTGATGACACTCTCCTCATCACCAACTTCGTCATCTGTGGTGGTATAACCTGTGAGATGCACGTCGGGACGGCGGTGGTGCTGACGGCGCTATGTTGCGCGGAATTCGGTTTCACGGAAGCTTTGAAGCCTGGCGACCCCGGAGTCTGCGTAGCGAAGAGTACACAGTAAAGCTTTTTTTTTTCTTTATCCTTATATATGAATATGTATAATTTAATTTCACAATGCTTGATTAAAAATTAATTAATTTGAAACTGTTTAATACTTTGAGTAAGATATTTATTAGAATATCCTTGTGAGCATGATGATGACTATTGAGAGGACATAATTCAAAGGTTGGGAGATAAACTTTACCTCTGCTCCTTTGACCAGCACACTGCGCTTTAAGAGTCGCAAATCCTGCTCTCCTCCTCTCGTGTAGGGATAGCTTCAGCTGTAGACATCAGTGAACTTAAATTATGATAAATGAAAACAAGTATAAGTTAAACCTGTTGCTTAATTTAAATGCATTTATTACTTGAAACTTGTCCATGGAGGTCCAGATCTGGCTGCTTATCTGTTTATCGGAAGTGATATGCAGTATCAACTTTTTTTTAAGTTTATGACAAAGTCTGCAAAACTGTTTCATGTATTTCAGCTCTAAAAGAACGAGATGGAAGATATTTTATGTGCAAAGTAAGAAAATGTGCGGCAAGAAGAGGTGCGTCGTGAAGAAGTCCAGGAGAGAGGTATGCGGTGATGATAACATTAACTACCAGTTAGATCACGTGATCGACGATCAGTACAATTATTAGTAACATTTACTAGCGGTTAGTAATTACTGTACGTTTGTTCATATGTTGTATTTATTTGAGATGTATGGTATTAAAAGCCTCATCGTCTTTTGTCAGTACTTTATTGGTAACAGCAATCATCAATTTTTTTTCTGTTAACTATAACAGGAGTAGTCTTCATCATCATCATCAGCTGAATCTAGAATCCATAATACTATTAATAAGCTTCTTGTATGCAACTAAGTTATTTTCTATTTACCTTCTATAAAGATGGATATGGAAAAAAAATCATGTAATTAAGTGGTTATGGGTTGTCAGGGATATCATCATCATTACTGGTAGTCCACTCTCGGAGAATAATTATCTTAACTACACTTCTGTAGATGTGATACCGCAGGCGTTGATGTAATGCAGGTTGCGATGGAGAAAGGATGTCGGGATGGAAGACGCTCGTCGCGGAGACGTGTTTGGAAAATTAAAATTAAGATATGGCTGGATATAACCATAACCGGAACTGCTCGCTGGTACTGAATTTAAATTGCTAATCGGATGCTCGAAGCGACGGCTGACGAGCACCATGTGAAAGGACCTCTACTTAAGATTAGATATTTATATCCTTATAGTGAAGGAATTATTGGAAAACCTTTAAATAATTCGTTAATATTATTTTATTGTTGGTAACATTAAATTTGTTTACAGTCTTACGCTGTGAAGAGTCAACCGATTTGTTGTGCTGGATGGGAGTACAGGAGCGAGGTCGATAGCTGCTCGCCGCTCTGCAGCACCGGTTGCGACGGAGGACGTTGTGTCGGCCCCGATGTCTGCCACTGCGACCCTCCTGCAGTCCTCGACGTGGAGCACAAGAACGCCTGCCTGTTACCCATCTGCGAACCCGCCTGCGTGAACAGCGTCTGCGTCGCTGACAACAAATGCGAGTGCAACGCCGGTTACGTCCAACACAACACGACCCATTGCTACCACTGCGAGCCGGGCTACACCATCGACGTGGACTTCAGCTGCGCACCAGTTTGCGACCGACGATGTGCCAGCGGAAACTGTATTGGACCAAACGTTTGTTCGTGCTTCGCCGGTTACAAGCTCAAAGACACGTTCACATGCGCACCCGTCTGCGAAGAGCCGTGCACCAACTCCGTGTGCACATCACCAAATGTGTGTTCGTGTCTGGAGGGGTATGGGGATGTGAATGGGACTTGCACGCCGCTTTGTGACGCGTGTGATAACGGACAGTGCGTTGGACCCAACGTTTGTGTGTGTGACGTTGGCTATGTGAATGGTACCGGGAGCTGCCAGCCGGTGTGCGACGAGGTTTGCGTCAACGGTGTTTGTAAGGAACCGAACCTGTGTGCCTGTAACGAAGGGTACATGGTGGACGACAGCGGCACCAGGTGCGTGAAGGAGTGCGCGGCGGAGTGCAGGGGTGCGTGCGACGAGGACGGCAAATGTCTGGATTGCAGCGTGCCGTTTAGGTTCGTATTTATTTATACCTTTTTTTGCATATACAAAAAAAAAAAAGGCTGACTTAGTGCTTAGTGGCATTCTCTCCCAGTCTACCCTAGGACTGAGCAGAGGCCCCCGTACAGGGTCTCGCCTTGTCGCGTTCGTACCACTCAGTAGCCGTGCCTTGGTGACCTACGGTGAAGCTAAGAGAAACCTACCCAACCGGCCCGAGATGGCTGGATGCGTGCCGGTGGTTGCGAGGGCAGGTTTGTACTGCCCTTGCAGCCGAGGTTGAGTTGCGAAGGGAGAGTAGGGTCGGTATTGCGTTCCGCCGCTCTCCCTATCCTCCGCTGCTGTACAACGACTGAGAGGACGGCGCGCTGTATATTCCGGCATGCCCTTACAGAAGTGCAAAGAGAGGGTTCTTTCCCCTTGAGGTAGGGCTGCATGGTGCGGCCGGCGCTGGCAGAGTCGCTGAGGTGGGTGAAAGCGTTTCCGTGGCCCTGCCGTAAAGCGACAAAGGTGGTAGATCGTGGAGGTTTTCGTCGGTGCGAGTCTGATCTGCCTTTGCCTTCGCGAAGGCATTTCTTTTACGTAAAACAAAAAAAAGGACAGCATAAAGCAAAAGTGTGACTGCATTATCGTGCAAGTGTAAAAATAGATAAATATTATAAATGTGTTCATTATCATCAGCCGACAGACGTCCACTGCTGGACATAGGCCTCCACCAAAGATCTCCGCATACGGTCAGTATTGCCTCCAGTACCGCTGGGCACTAGGGGTTGTCGTATGTAGAGGTCTATATGGGGAGATTCGGGCCATTACCCACCACGCTGGGTCAGTTCGAGTTGGTGGGAGCTAGAGCCTCGTTTGTTGATTAACAGGGTGCACCACGAGCAGCTAAGGTTGGTTTGGATTCCGTGAGTTCCTGTGCGGGAACCCTTACACCCCCATTAGTATACAATTAATTATTTATGTTATTATTAACGAAAACATTGATATTACTGACATTTTCTTACTTTGACTCGGTCTTAAATGACTGATATGGTAAATAGCTAAGAATGTTCTTGTTCTGAACCGGAAAACAGCCGGAGTTGTTGCGAGGGTGTACCCAAAAAACATTCAGACTTGACCATATGTGGCCATGGAATCGG
The DNA here is from genome assembly GCA_029030555.1 of Ornithoptera alexandrae. Taxonomy (NCBI): domain Eukaryota; kingdom Metazoa; phylum Arthropoda; class Insecta; order Lepidoptera; family Papilionidae; genus Ornithoptera; species Ornithoptera alexandrae. The sequence continues at coordinate 11,287,665 of JARDVY010000272.1, read as the reverse complement.
TCCTTCTCATCACCACACATTATAATTGTATCGTTTATACTCATCTTCTTACTCGGCTGAAGCGACGTCGTGTATATTTATTATGTGCATACAAATTGCTCCTGAGTGGATCCTGCCGCTGTCATTGACATTGTTGACCCGTCGTGGTACAATGCAAGTGCGTGGGTCGCCATTAACGGAAGGCGAATAGTCTGTATGCATTGATAGCTTCAGGCAGGACATAGATTTGTACACTAGCTGTCAATAATGTCTGTACAGTTATTTTTTTTATTTTAGTCTCGTTTTTTTGGGTTCCGCACAACAACTCGTGTGACCCAAGCCAACCTCACCCGCTCGCGGTGCACCCTGCTAATCAACAAACGAGGGTCTGGCTCCCACCAACCCGCATTGGGTCAGTGTGGTGGAAAATGCCCAATTCTCTTCATATGAACCCGTACAAACGACGGCTCCTGGTGCTCGGCGGTATCGGAAGCCATACTGATTGTAAGGTCATGTGAGGCCTGAAGGCCTTCTTTTTTTAGTGTTTATGTTATCTTTTTTATGTAACCGATATACCTTTTTTTTTTAAACTATATTATTTATTTAAAATATTTTCATGACTTATAACTTCAATTTGTTAAATTTTGGTTTCCTTCAATGGTAACAAATTGTTTCATATTTGTTGATTTTTTCAAGCCGTGGCCAATTAACCATTACATTGTCAATTTGCAGTAATAATATCATTGCTGTTTCGGTATTGTTTATAATATTATGTTACCTTAGACATTTCACACTTTATATGTATCAAAAACTTTGGCTCTGTTGGTAAAACAGTCCGAAGTTGAGCTCAAACGCTAACACTTGCCTAAAGCTTTGTACTTTTATCCTATTGTAGATTAGGGGTAAGGAGGTTTGCCAATATAAAAATAAAACTAGATTATCACATGGTTATTGCCTGCGAGTGTACGTTGTTGAGTAATCGTACGCATTGTCTCTGTGACGCGGCATGAATGATACGTTATCATATTGACCCATATTGTTGTGACAAAAGGGAAAATAGTCATGACACATAGTGCCTAAGCTCAAGTATTTTGACCCATGGGACCAGTGTTTCGGACCTCAAGTTTATCAAGATCGTGGATCGCGTTAAATCTTCATTAATAACAACTCGAAATCCAAAATTGTATTGATACTTTGAGGATAATAAACATTCAAAATTCATTAGAGAATCGATCATCAACTAAGGTTTATTATTAATAATTAAGGGTTAATAGTTTCTAGTCTAATGGATAAGATATAATATAATAGAAACAGAACTCTCTGAAATGTAAAACGATAATAACTTTGTGAGAGTATATTTCCCTCACGGCTTATACACTAGCTTCTTGTCAATTACGATAAAAGAAAAACAACTCTAGGTATAGACCAGCAGCTTTTCTATGAACTTTATTAACATACCGTGCTGGTCAACCCGTGTGCTAAGCTTGACGAGTACCTCAATTACATCCTGATATTGGAGACCTTATGTTCAGTAATGGGAAGCAAAACTTTCAAAGGATATAAACAGCCTGTATACACGAACAAGCATATGACAAATATGCGCGGTCTCCGCATCAGGTTTTAAATATTTTTCATACTTGAAATCTTTATTAGGATTCCGATATCAGTTTAAGGGAAATAAATGTTGTTTTTATGAAATCAAAAGTTGTAAAAAATAATTAAATCTTTGTAATATTGGTTTAAGTACAAAGTTAAGAAACGCCTGCATTAATTTTATAGCAATATTTGTACTATTGAACATATTCAGTATTGCTTTAAACTTTTCTACAGAAACAATAACAAGACTTGAAGTTTATATTCCTTTTTTAGTCAAGAGGGAAATAAATCAATATTTCGTTAAATTATCAAAATATAGTTGAAAATTCTATAAAACTAAAATGTTTTCATATGAAATTAAATTAAAAATTTTATTAGTTATTAGTACAAAAGTATAGGTAAATGTAAACAAGATTTAACAAATTGTATCTCATGGCGACGAACACAATGCGGTGCTGTGTATATCGTTCTAATTAGCGCCATTTTGTTATTAACGAACGTAACACTTACTCAGTAATATTATAATATTCATTATGGATACATTATTTTTTTTTTCTATGAAGCTACGAAACGAGTAGGACTTCACATGATGGTATACACACTTATTTTTAACGTTTAACGTGGAGGAAATGCCTGGGCATACCCGTCCTCGCGGGGGCAAGGACGGGTTACGTTGGACTTGCACCGACTAAAACCTCCACGATGTTCCAACTCATCGCCTGATGGCAGGGTCACGAGAAAGCCTTCGAACCATCCGCGACCCCGCCGGTGCTGACTGCTTTCGCAGTCCTACCTCGGGAGGGATGGATAAACCCTCTCCTTCCAGGGCGCGTCGGAACACGCAGCGCATCCCCTCCCCGGCCTCCTGCAGTTGCGCGGGCGACGGCTCGAAGCCGTCGCCTAGAGGCTATGGGAGCCACGGGAGAAAACCTCTCCCGGCTCCCTACGGCAGAGAGATGTTGGGCCCGCCGCTACCCGTGAACGGCTGCGGAGGATAGGGAGAACGGCGCATCGCAATACCGACACTCCTCTTCCCCTGCGGCCCTACCGCCGCCGCATCACCGGTGCGACACCGTTTGGTCGCAGAGGGTACTCCCTCCGCGACCTCACCTCGGCTGCAGAGGGCAGTATAAAACAGCCCCTGCAGCCCCCGGCCGCTCCGGTGAGCTCCAGTTATCCAACCCGTGCTCGAACCTGGAGCGGCCGCTTGGCCGGCCCTTCGCCGGGGGTTGGCCGGGTGGGTTCCACTTCGCTTCACCGTGTGTCTGGGCCACGGTTACTAAGCCCCTCCGCTACGACAAGGCGGGAACCAGTTAGGGGAATATAACACGTCTTTTTTTTTTTTTTTTTTTTTTTTTTGTTTTACGTGGGGGAAATGCCTACGCATACTCGTCCTCGCGGGAGCAAGGACGAGTTATGTCGGACTTGCACCGACTAAAACCCCCACGATGTTCCGCCTCATCGCCATGATGGCAGGGTCACGGGAACGCATGCACTCAACCGCGACCCTGCCGGCGCTGGCCGCTTGCGCAGCCCCACCTCGGGAGGGAGGGACGAACCCTCCCTTTCCAGGGCGCGCCGGAACATGCAGCGCGCCCCCTCCTCGACCTCATGCGTGTGCGGGCGACCGGTTCCCCCGAACCTGTCGCCCAGAGGCCATGGGAGCCACTGGAGAAAACCTCTCCCGGCTCCCCGCGGCGGAGAATTGTTAGGCCCGCCGCTACCTGTCAACGGCCGCGGAGGATAGGGAGAGCGGCGCATCTCAATACCGGCACTCCTCTTCCCCCGCGGCCCCACCGCCGCCGCATCGCCGGTGCGACACCGGTTGGCCGCAGAGGGTACTCCCTCCGCGACCCCACCTCGGCTGCGAGGGGCGGTATGAAACCGCCCCTGCAGCCGGCCGCTAGGGCAGCACACAGCCGCCCCTGCGGCCCCCGGCCGTTCCGGTGAGCTCCAGTTACCCCAACCGGTGCTCGAACCTGGAGCGGCCGCTTCGGCCAGCCCTTCGCCGCGGGCTGGCCGGGTGGGTTCCACTTGGCTTCACCGTGTACCGGACCACGGTTACTAAGCCCCTCCGCCACGACAAGGCGAGAACCCGTTGGAGGGGGAATATAACACGTCTGCTCGTCACAACGTGGCGCTTGTCAGGATGATATACACAACACCACATTGTACTCGTCGCCTTGAGACATCATATTTTTTTTTTATTTATTTTAAATTTTTCCTAATATTATTATTCTGGGATTTACCTTATCTTATTATTTACTATATATTTACGACATTTACTTACAACATATTCACTACTAATTTATATAAATTTTTTCACAAATTATTTCTATTTTTTTACGTTGTCTATACATATGCTATCTAATTATCTAATATTCACAGAAATACATAAAATATTAATTGTGTTTACTATCTTACGTATTTTTAAACAATAGTTTATAAACTTTCTTCCAACAGATTTATTTTTTTCATCTCGGGTAGATTGGCTATATCTAGTCTTAAGCCTGTCTCCTGCTCAAAGTCATACCTCAAGCATCTATGTATAGGACGCTCCGTCAGCAAATGAGGAATCGTTTCTTCCACGGCGTCATCACATTTGCACGACGGGGTCTCCCGAACCCGACAAAAGATGTTATATTACCTCGGTAATTTCACTAACTGGAACGCAGTAGCGTGCACTGCTGTTTGTCGGGTGTAATAGTAACACTGGTGGTGAGTCTCCTGCAACGGACACTTACCACCAGTGAAGTAGTATTTCTCTTTCTCTATATCCGATCAACAATAACTTGTTACTGAGTACAACGATCTGGTTCACCGTGCTTTTGTAAGTTGTTTGATCCCTCTTCCATTTATCCTTTAGTGTAGTGTAATAACTTTGCTTCTTGCGTAACTCTGTTTCCGTTAACAACAGGAAGTACGTTTCTACAACGTTCCACGCTTATGCAACTGCGGTTTGTTTCCTGCACATTCTTCGCCATGACGCAAATTGATGTTTGCATTAAATTAATTTAATATATCAACAATGTAGCTGATACACTGCACACTTTGTCCTCCTATTGTTTGTTAACTGCAGATTGGTTGCTCCGTAAAAGAATTTTTTTTTATACAATTAAAGGACGAGATGAGAGGGACGTTCACCTGATTGTAAGTGGTACGGCCGCCCATAACAACGTGGTGTTAGTTGGGATGATATATACTGTACCACATTGCGCTTGTCGTCCGAGACATAAGATAGTGAGTCTCGTTACCCCAGTAATTACACTAGCTTCAGCGCCCTTTAATCCGGAACACAGTAATGTTTGTCCACTACTGTTTTGTGGTAGAATTCGCTGCGCTGATATCTATCTAGAATATATAAGAGATTTCCAACTACGTGAATGTGATGTATAAGAGGTTACCGCTCATCACGATATCTCTGGACCACAAAGCCTGGAGATTTGAACTTTGGGAGGAATATTCCTTTTGCCGAGTATAGGTAGGTTATTTAAGAATTTTATTGAATGTTACCCCTAAAAGGAGTTCCGGGGGTGGTATTGCCAGCAAGGCGGGCGGGGAACAGCTAGTATTATTGTAACTGTTGTCATAGTTCTCCATGACATATTCATATGGTAAAGATGATAATCAACTCTGATGATTACTTTTTATATGTAATATGTTTTTAGGGGTTCGGTGTGGAGATCATTGGGGTAGGCCATGTCCAGCAGTGGGCTTCTATCGGCTGATGACAGTGATATTATTTTTGTATGAAAATAGTTTATGCTGTATAGTCCAGAAAAAATCGATCCTCTTATTTCTAAAAATACACCGAACATGCGTTTATATGTTAAAGTTTGGTTTTCTTGATGTTGACGTTTGACCATCATCATGGGGGACCATGACTGATATGAATGTGGATTGTCATCAGCAATAAAGCATCTGTTATCACAGCATCTTCTGTAAAGTTAATTTTATTAAATATCTTTCGAATAAGACGCTAACGAAAGTGTTGAAGTTGCTGCAACTTTATTTACTTAGACATATTCCGTTATAAAGTTTTTCCTTATAACGTACTGCGGTTGTTATTGTTAACGGATATTTATGGGTCCGGTCCTCGGCCCTGGTTTCACTGGTGGTGGGTCTCTGTTACCGGACCTATGGAACAGGTTCCCGCCTTGTCGTGGCCGTGGAGATCAGTAGCCGTGGCTTCGTCACCCACGGTGAAGCTAAGAGGAACTTACTCGACCGGTCTGAGGCGTACGGTCGGACCGAGGTGGCCGCTCCATGCAGAGTCAGGATAGCATAGCCCTTTGCAGACGTAGCGGCGGAGTCTAAGGCCAGATCTGCCGTAAGGAACTGAGAGAGTTGTCTCTCTTGGCTCCCCTGGCCTCTGGGTGATACATTGGGAGGAATTCGTTGCCCAGGTGACCATAAGTAGCCGAAAGGAGGGTGAGCTGTGTATTCCGGTGAGTGTTTACAGAGATGGAAATGGAGTAGGTTCTTTTCTCCGAGATGCAGCGGCGCTGGTAGGGTTTGCGGAGGTGTGTGAAAGCCACACATATAAGAAGTGGAGTCTCGTTACCCCAGTAATTACAATAGCTACAGCGCCCTTCAAACCGGAACACAGTAATGTTTGCACACGACTGTTTGGCGGTAGGAATAGTCGCTGCGTTGGTAGTTAGCGAGACGGTCTCCGGCAACAGCGGGCAAGCAGCAGTAAAGTCTCCTGTATATGATGATTAAGTTACAAGTTACAATAAAGTAATTAATCTATAACTAATATAACTTAACTACTTGCTAGTTAAACATTGAAATCAACAACAGCTGCTATCGGGAAGCTCGTTAAAAATAATTAACGCAGCTCTGGGTACATCATTAAAATCATTTAGTCATCATTCACATGCAATACTACTAATTAGCTATTAATTTAGTTTAGTCGTTATAATATCTCGTGTACATTTTCAAGTTCAAGCCGATTGGTGTAGTTTATCTCCGGCAACGGAGACCGTCTAGGTAGGTACCGCCGCACCACCTGTTGTAGCCGACAGACAGTACTGTGATCCGGTTTGAAGGACGCTGTAGTTTACTGGTAATATACTGGGGGTAGGTCTCTGTTGCCGGAGACCGTCTAGGTAGGTACCGCCGCACCACCTGTTGTAGCCGACAGACAGTACTGTGATCCGGTTTGAAGGACGCTGTAGTTTACTGGTAATATACTGGGGGTAGGTCTCTGTTGCCGGAGACCGTCTAGGTAGGTACCGCCGCACCACCTGTTGTAGCCGACAGACAGTACTGTGATCCGGTTTGAAGGACGCTGTAGTTTACTGGTAATATACTGGGGGTAGGTCTCTGTTGCCGGAGACCGTCTAGGTAGGTACCGCCGCACCACCTGTTGTAGCCGACAGACAGTACTGTGATCCGGTTTGAAGGACGCTGTAGTTTACTGGTAATATACTGGGGGTAGGTCTCTGTTGCCGGAGACCGTCTAGGTAGGTACCGCCGCACCACCTGTTGTAGCCGACAGACAGTACTGTGATCCGGTTTGAAGGACGCTGTAGTTTACTGGTAATATACTGGGGGTAGGTCTCTGTTGCCGGAGACCGTCTAGGTAGGTACCGCCGCACCACCTGTTGTAGCCGACAGACAGTACTGTGATCCGGTTTGAAGGACGCTGTAGTTTACTGGTAATATACTGGGGGTAGGTCTCTGTTGCCGGTGACCGTCTAGGTAGGTACCGCCGCAGCACCTGTTGTAGCCGACAGACAGTACTGTGATCCGGTTTGAAGGACGCTGTAGTTTACTGGTAATATACTGGGGGTAGGTCTCTGTTGCCGGTGACCGTCTAGGTAGGTACCGCCGCACCACTTGTTGTAGCCGACAGACAGTACTGTGATCCGGTTTGAAGTACGCTGTAGTTTACTGGTAATATACTGGGGGTAGGTCTCTGTTGCCGGTGACCGTCTAGGTAGGTACCGCCGCAGCACCTGTTGTAGCCGACAGACAGTACTGTGATCCGGTTTGAAGGACGCTGTAGTTTACTGGTAATATACTGGGGGTAGGTCTCTGTTGCCGGTGACCGTCTAGGTAGGTACCGCCGCACCACTTGTTGTAGCCGACAGACAGTACTGTGATCCGGTTTGAAGGACGCTGTAGTTTACTGGTAATATACTGGGGGTAAGTCTCTGTTGCCGGAGACCGTCTAGGTAGGTACCGCCGCACCACCTGTTGTAGCCGACAGACAGTACTGTGATCCGGTTTGAAGGACGCTGTAGTTTACTGGTAATATACTGGGGGTAGGTCTCTGTTGCCAGAGACCGTCTAGGTAGGTACCGCCGCAGCACCTGTTGTAGCCGACAGACAGTACTGTGATCCGGTTTGAAGGACGCTGTAGTTTACTGGTAATATACTGGGGGTAGGTCTCTGTTGCCGGAGACCGTCTAGGTAGGTACCGCCGCAGCACCTGTTGTAGCCGACAGACAGTATTGTGATCCGGTTTGAAGGACGCTGTAGTTTACTGGTAATATACCGGTGGTAGGTCTCTTTTGGCGGTGACCGTCTAGGTAGGTACCGCCGTAGCACCAGTTGTAGCCGACAGACAGTACTGTGATCCGGTTTGAAGGACGCTGTAGTTTACTGGTAATATACTGGGGGTAGGTCTCTGTTGCCGGAGACCGTCTAGGTAGGTACCGCCGCAGCACCTGTTGTAGCCGACAGACAGTATTGTGATCCGGTTTGAAGGACGCTGTAGTTTACTGGTAATATACTGAGGGTAGGGCTTTGTTGCCGGAAACCATCTAGGTAGGTACCGCCGCAGCACCCGTTGTAGCCGACAGACAGTACTGTGATCCGGTTTGAAGGACGCTGTAGTTTACTGGTAATATACCGGTGGTAGGTCTCTTTTGGCGGTGACTGTCTAGGTAGGTACCGCCGTAGCACCTGTTGTAGCCGACAGGCAGTACTGTGATCCGGTTTGAAGGACGCTATAGTTTACTGGTAATATACTGGTGGTAGGTCTCTGTTGGCGGTGACCGTCGCGGTGACCGTCTAGGTAGGTACCGCCGCAGCACCTGTTGTAGCCGACAAGCAGTACTGTGATCCGGTTTGAAGGACGCTTTAGTTTACTGGTAATATACTGGTGGTAGGTCTCTGTTGGCGGTGACCGTCTAGGTAGGTACCGCCGTAGCACCTGTTGTAGCCGACAGGCAGTACTGTGATCCGGTTTGAAGGACGCTATAGTTTACTGGTAATATACTGGTGGTAGGTCTCTGTTGGCGGTGACCGTCTAGGTAGGTACCGCCGTAGCACCTGTTGTAGCCGACAGGCAGTACTGTGATCCGGTTTGAAGGACGCTATAGTTTACTGGTAATATACTGGTGGTAGGTCTCTGTTGGCGGTGACCGTCTAGGTAGGTACCGCCGCAGCACCTGTTGTAGCCGACAAGCAGTACTGTGATCCGGTTTGAAGGACGCTTTAGTTTACTGGTAATATACTGGTGGTAGGTCTCTGTTGGCGGTGACCGTCTAGGTAGGTACCGCCGTAGCACCTGTTGTAGCCGATAGACAGTACTGTGATCCGGTTTGAAGAACGCTGCAGTTTACTGGTAATCTCCTGGTGGTCTCTGTTGCCGGTGACCGTCTAGGTAGGTATCACAGCTGCAACTATTGGAATAACAAATAGTATTGTGTAAACGATACTTTGTTCCGGTTTGAAGGGCGCTGTAGCTAGTATAATTACTGGGGTATCCACACTCGGTACGTTAAGTCCCGAGCGACGGCCGCAATGTGGTGCTGTGTATACGGTCTCACCTAACGCCGCGTTGTTACGGGCGGGCGTATCACTTAACATCAGGTGACCGTCGCGCGCGCTACGTCGCCTCATTGAATAGTAAATATTTGCAATGTGTGTCAATCTATTTGATGCCGCATTGTAGTGCTACACGTACACGTATTTCCGAGTGAGGCCGCTGTCTGTCTCCGAACAGAACAAAGGTCCTACACCATATTGTCCGCTGGCGCCTAATGTTAATAGAAAGTGTATGAAACGCCGGCTCCAAATACATCTGATGGCTGCCACTCGCATTCTAATCGGGGATATCCGGTAATGAGCGATTAGCCATTCAGAAGACGCTAGGAGGAACGGTACATTTTTTGCTAGACCTAGTTCAAGTGCTCTAATAGGTAACCTTAGAGTAGCCTCATACTTGCAGCATAATATTTTTTTAATTAGCGAAACGTTCACCCGATGGTAAACGATATGCCATACACAGCACACAGGGAGCCTGATGCCTTCAGATATCAGTTGTTAAGTCGCGCCATCTAAGTAGTTTCCATAATAGCCGGAACCGGAACACGGTAATGTTTCCACAATACTGTCGGGTGGCAGAAATAGGAGCTTGCTGAGGTGCGAGATGACGCGTGGGGAAAGACAGTGGAAGTCCCCGGCGTTTGGAGAAGACATGGTCTCTGTCCGGAACAACTGCGTTCTCTCTACTCTCTACTCCATAGACTGGCTTAGAGTCTACTAACACCACGAAGGTTAGAGACCACGCTCAATATTCGTTCACCGCAGGGTCTTTGTGATGGTGGTGAGGATTTTACCTCAACCGCCCATGAGTTCAACAGCTAAGCTAAGGCACGGAAGAGTAAAAACACAATTCGATAAACGTCAAAAATTTTAGTATTATATCATCATCAACAGCCGATAGACCTCTACAGCTGGACATAGGCCTCCTGCAAAGATGTCCATGTTTGTCAGGGTTCATAAGAGGGGATTTGGGCTATTTCCCACCACGCTGATCCAATGCCGGTTAGTGGGAGTGAGTGACACGCCAATCCTAGCATTTTGCGCTCGTCTTGAGACATGAGGAGTCAAGTCTTATCACAACAAGACTTTCACTGGCGACAGCGCCTTTCAAACCGGAACACTGCTATGTGGGCTGCAATAGGAGCTGCGGTGGTACCTACTTAGACGATCTCCGGCAACAGACCGTATGTGTGAAGATGCTCTTATTGCCCCACCTAATCTGCATATTTACTACGCGTTATAATGTACGAGCGTACGGAGGCGGCTCTATTCACATCTCGTGCGCGTGCGCGCCGCCGCCGGATGTCTATAAAGCTGTCCGGCGTATATGCGAAATGTCATTGTTCTTATAAAGAGTAACCATTGTATAGAGCAAGCGTTCTCACACAGATCTGAGATACTAAAAAAAAAGATAGAAAGTTTTATTATTTCCTGATCCACAATAAGTCGGAACGAATTAGATTTTTTCCTCGTTCTATTATATTATACTCTAAATTTTCTACCTCTATCAATATTCATAATATATATAAAATTCAATAGCAGTTCTTCGCCAACTTTGCTGGCCCTAGTATAGAATTAGGTTTGAAATTTGTCAGAAATATTCCCGCCTGGCGTCAACTTGACATCCCCGGTCTTTTCCCCTTATTAACGCAACCGCATCCCGCTTTTGGAGTAAGATTTCGTAAAATCAACTCTAAACTTCTCTATACTTGCCAAAGGAATTTTCCTACCAAATTTGAAGTCTTCAGGCTTTATGGTTCCAAAGATATCGTGATGAGTCTAGAGACCCATCACGATATCTTTGTAGACATCTATGTAGACAGGTAGAAATTTCATAAACAGATTATAAAACTTATTACTGCATTCTGAACTACATGTAAGATCTATAAAATTTATATTTTGCAGATTAACGTTCATCATCATCATTTATACCGATGGATGTCCACTGCTGGACATAGGTCTCTTGTAATGTGTTTCACAAAGCAGAATCTTGACAAGATCAACGTTACCAGTTTGTTATTATAAAAGAACTTTGAATGGATTCTGTGTAGATCGTTAATCTCAAGGATCTATACAGAGTTCATTTAAATTCACTAACGTGTCTAGGTTTAAGGTTCCGCATTCGTTGTCTCTCGGGTTGATAAAGAAAACAAACTGATATTATCCCCAACTTTCTATAAAATCCTCAAAGATTTCTTCTTACGCACATCTATATTTTCCAGGATATAAATCACAATAGGTTAAGATAAACATAACCATATAAACAGCCTAGAAATAAAGACTTCCCGTTAGCGACCATGACGATGACAGTATTTTTGTGTCTATTTAAATAAATCCCTCATGATGATCTCTCTCCACAGGTTTCGTAACATTTGGCCAGAGGACAATATTGAGCAAAAACGTTGTATACAGAAGTGTTTATTTGTTTTTTGTTAACTATAGTATAGTAATCACGCGATTTTGCTTGCCAACTCAAATATAACACGGAAGTAACTAAACTAAAATAAACAACACTTTTTGAACTACGCCGTCTTTATACTGTATTGTTTTTGTTTTATAATATTGTTATAGGATCTGAAGGATCTAAATTATCTTGACATCACAAATGGAAATTATTTGCCCTGTTAACTATGAAATCTTATATTGTTTTCCCAAAACTGCTTTAAATGTAGATCCAAATATAAATCTGCTAGAAATAGATAAAACTGTAGATATTTTAAAAATCTAAAGCAATTGATGAAGTTTCTTTAACGGGCAATGACAAATGTTGTTTGAAAGAAGCAAATTTACAAATGTTCAAAGAAACGTAGACTAAGATTTATCACCTTTGTCCAGGTGATGTGAGTGGAAGGCATCGCTATTCATCATTATCAGCCTTTGTTTATCCACTGCTGGATAAAGGCCTTCCCTAATATCTTCCACCAAAATCATCGCTGTTGGGTGAATTTAAAACTTGAGACCCTAATACAATAAGAAAGCATTATCGGGTTCTGTACTTCGCGACGATTCCTTTGGCCAGAACACATGACACGTACAGCAAATATCACATTTGTAAGTGGGATGAATGATTGGACTACTCAATAGATAAGACCAAGACCAAGCCAATAAAAAGATGTATAGATGGTGTAGAAGATTTTAAAATAATGGAAAAAATCACTGTATGGAGGGAGAAGGCAGATAATCCGTTACGTCTCGAAAAGATATTACAGGAGTCTAAGAACCACAAAGAATCGTTGCGCCATCTAGTAAGGTTGAAAATTGAATTGAATTCTAGAAAGTAAACGGTTGAACCGTAACATCTTTTAGAAGTAGTAAATGGTGAAACGATGTAGTAATTACTACACAATTGGCATCATATCATTACCTACCCCCCAATTGGTTTCCGCCTTGTCGTGGCGGAGAGGCTCAGTAACTGTGGCGGGGTCGCCCACGGTGAAACGAAAAGGAACCTACCCGGCCGGCCCGAAGCAGCCGCTTCAGGTTAGAGCACCGGTTGGATAACTGGAGGTCACCGGCGGCTGTATAGGCGACTTTATGCTGCCCTTTGCGGCCTGTCTGCAGGGGTGGTTTTATACTGGCCACTGCAGCCGAAGTGGAGTCGCGAAGGGAGTACCTTCTGCGACTAACAACGGGTGGCGGCGAGCGCACTATCGGATCCGCCGCAGGGAGCCGAGCGTTTTCTTTTTGGATACCATGGCCTCTGGGCGACAGGTTCTGGGGAATCCGTTGCCCGCGCGACAGCAGGACGCCGAGGAGGGGGCGCGCTGCATGTTCCGACGTGCCCCTGCGGTGGTGGAAACGGAGGGTTTGTCTCTCCCTCCCGAGGTGGGGCTGCGAAAGCTGCCAGCGCTGGCGGGGTCGCGAATGGTGCGAAAGCGTTCCCGTGGCCCTGCTATCAGGCGATCTGTTGGAACATCGTGGAGGTTTTAGTCGGTGCAAGTCCGACATAACTCATCCTTGCCCCCGCGAGCACGGGTATGCGCAGCCATTTTCTCCACGTTAAACAAAAAAAAATATATCATTACCTAACTAATGAGTAATAAGCGAAAAAAAAACAACAGCTTTTTAATGGTATAATTAAATCAATGGTAAATGGTTCTGTGATATTTACTATTATGTATAATGAATCATAACTGATCGATGTAGATCTGTTGGGAAAGGAATTCATGATGATGATTGTATTGAGGGTTGGTAGGGAAGTAATTATGAGAAAGAGGGTGACGGTGAAAATTTTTTGGATGTAAAATTGAGTATGACGACGAGGATGTCTTATGAGAGAGAGGATGGGGAATAGGAGGAGAAATAAATAACAACATAATACAAATAGCAAAACAGACAAAAGATGGCTTTTACAATAAAAAAAAATCTTCTCTTAAAATTTCCTTGTATGAGGGAGAGAATTTTTTAACATTTATTTCATAGAAATGGATAAGCAAGAGGTTGAGGGAAAATATCTAAAAATGCTTTAAAACAGAACGGGGAAGGATAATAATCCGAATCAAATTTAATTGTAATGATTTACATTGAAACATAAGTCAAGGTCATTAACATGGTCCTGGAGCTTAGTGGCAACATTGCGCCAATGATGATTCCATTAGGAGCACATTTGTATCGGTCGTTGATATAAGCTTTCGACGCAGGCCAGGTTCCGGTGGAGGAGCGGCGAGTGGTCAGTCGGGGCGAGGCGCCGGCGACGATCGATTGTATTTTAATATCGAAGTACGCAAATAATTGTGGAATATTTACGAGCGCATCGCGACCGCGCCGCGGTACTTCCGTTCGCGATAGATAATACCTCCGGTTGTTGTCGATGTTGTGTTGTATAATTTATTACTGTGCAAGTGACCGCTGACGGCATGTCGCCCTTACTGGAACTTACCACCGTCCGCGCGGTGGTTGTTTTGTTTCTGTTCTGCGAGATCTGCTCGAGTCTGAGGGAAGGCGATGAAGGCGTATGTGTTAAGTAAGTTGACTTTTATTTTTTAATATTTACACCTCACCCAGTGTTGCTGGAGATTGTCTAGGTTGGTACCAGCACAGCGCCTGTATCTGCCGCCAAACAGTAATGTGCAATCATTACTGTGTTTCGGTTTGAAGGGTGACGTAGCTAGTGCAATTACTGGGGAAACGAGATTCACCGTCTATGATATGTCTCAAGGCGACGAGCGCAATGCGGTGCTGGGTGTACCATCTTAATTAGCGCCGCGTTGTTACGGGCGGGTGTATCACTTACTATCAGGTGAATATCCCGCTCGTCTCGTCACTTAATTCCATAAAAAAAATGTCTAAACAGATCTCAATAAATATTTACTGTTTCAACATGTTTATAATCTATCATAACAGATTTAAAGTGTTTCTGTTGGTTTAACGTTTGGAGACTGGAGCCATCACAATCTAACATAACCGTTTTTTAATTAAACAATATCAACAAAAAGGTTTTAACAAGTTTAAATTCATAACAATATTATCTATTTTTTTTTATATTTAATCTTAAGGTTAAGTTAGTTATTAATTCTAAAGATATTAACGTAAGTAAGCTCCATGACAAACTTGGACCAACATATTTTAGAATATCATATTTGCAGAAGACACCTGTGACTTTTTTAACCATCGATTCGAATAAGGGGGTTATGTAAGTTTAAATTGTTTAGTGTATAAAGTTATCTGTATTCTGGTACAGTTTTATTTGTTTATAAGATTTATAACTTATACAATATATAAGTACGTCTAACCAACGCGGCGCTAGTTAGTATGATGCACTGCGCCATTTTGCGCTTGTCTTGACACGTAAGATATTAATTATCATTACTTAAAACACAGTGATATTTGCACACTACTATTTGGTGACAGGAATAGGAGCTGTGCTGGTATACAAGACGGTCTCCAGCTACTGTCTCACTATCAGTATTTACCACTTAACGGTTCCTTCCTCTGTTTACGTGGGTTTTAATAATTATTGTGATAACAATGTTGTTGTATGATACCTATTCATAGTTTGTGTGTCTCTTCGATATTTTATATTTCGTCAATTTATTGGTATAAATAAATAAATAATACTACTTCTATGTTAAAACAGTCAACATATGAAATTGAGAATATTCTAGGCCATCATCATCTCTTATCGTGTGAATTTCAAACCCTATCTCACTACATGTATATATATATATATATATATATATATTACCATCGTATACTTTGTCTTAATATGTTGGATGAAGGGTTAAAAGTGTTATAAAAGTCGGGTGTGATTGATGAACAAAGCGCCTTTTACATCCACTTCCTGTTACGCTGAACGGATGACCTCCACGAATATCGTGGGCGTGGGTGCAAAGATCCCATTAGTCATGCGACAAAGTAATCCTGCCGCCGATAACCGATGTATTATAGCATTGTTTTAAATGGTATACCATACGCTTATAACAGAGCTCAATTATTTTTTTAATTAGAGGGGAGCGAGAGGATTCTATCATTTATGTGATGGTAAACACAGTGGTATGATTTTCATATTACTCTTGTCGCTTTGAGGATCGGTACGTCGTCAGGAAGCCTTGCGTTTATATGAGCGATGAATGCTGGCAGGATAACACTTGTTGATCCCAGCAGCTGTACACTGTTGAGAAAAACCCTGTGAACTGTGCTGGTCTTCTGTAAAACCGTCATGGTTCAGATTATTTTCGTCCTCTAGTCTTCGGATAGGATGTATAGGACTATGGTAACGTTTGATTTTTATAGAAGGCGACTGAATGTGGTGGACAACAAGCGTGGGCAAATACGAATTGGTATTGTGTATGTCGTAGAATAGAGTGTCAGAGAGGGCAAAGGACCCCCCAAGGACATGTTTTATCGTAGTGCTGTGAGGCACTGGCGAGTTCCGTAGGAGAATCCGAGGCCCCTTACAACGTGTACATGGTAACCATCGAGGACATTTTATAGAGTACATATCTCCTATAGGTTTGTCCTTACTTCAGAAGCACGATATCTTCTGACAATTCCTCATGCCCTCCTGTTAACGATAACAAAGTGCAGAGGGTCACTGTGAGGTAAGAGTATAACTCTTCAATAGCTTTCGTTTGCAAAAACGGTTTAATTGAGATTTGATTAGCGTGTTTTTCAGTTTGTTATAACTATAACTTTTTCAGTACAATTAACTATTAACATTTTTAGTAAAGCCTAGTAACATACGAATAAGCTTAGTATAATAAAATATCATTTCGTCCTTGCAGCACTTCCTGTTGCATAAGTTTGATACACAACTGGGGCGATGGCTCGTGGGCAACAGTACCACAATCAATTTTTTAATACTTTTATACTTAATATGAGGTCCTTACATATGAAATTGTCGTTTTGTGCGGGAGGAATGTAAAGTCAATTTGTTTTTGTAAAATATATTTAATCAATCAAAGTATGCACCGCGTTGTTATCTATGCACTTTTGGCATCTCATAGGTAGTTCATTGATCCCTTTACTAAAAAACCATAGGGGCGAGAATCAATA
This sequence comes from Ornithoptera alexandrae, assembly GCA_029030555.1. NCBI lineage: Eukaryota > Metazoa > Arthropoda > Insecta > Lepidoptera > Papilionidae > Ornithoptera > Ornithoptera alexandrae. The sequence continues at coordinate 11,270,811 of JARDVY010000272.1, read as the reverse complement.
AACTCTTTGAAGACGGTTTGTACTGGCGCATCGGAGTTGAATTTATTTCCTTGTAAGAAGTTGTCCAAATTCCAGAAAAAATGGTAATCTGTTCGGGCAAGGTCCGGGGAGTGCGGTGGATGTCGCAGACATTCCAATTGTAGCTCATCTAACTTAGTGGTTGTTTGTTGTGCAGTGTGTGGTGGTGGTGATCTTGCGTTGTCGTGAAGCAGCAGTGGCTTAGAGCGATTGACCAATCTCGGTCGTTTAGCAGCTAGTTCTTCCTTCAAGGTCTGCAGTTGCTGACAATAGATATCTGCCGTAATCGTTTGGCCAGATTTTAGAAAGCTATAGTGAACGACACCGGCGCTAGTCCACCAAACACTCACAAGTAACTTTTTCTGAGTCAATTTACGTTTTGGGCAGGATTTGGCTGGGTCTGCAGGGTTCAACCATTGCGACGAGCGCTTCCGATTATAGTACAGTATCCACTTTTCATCACAAGTAATGATTCTATTTAAAACCCCTTCATCATTGTGTCGGTTGCGCAAAGTAACACAGCAGCAGCAGTCGGCGCGTGTTCGCAAGTTCGATTCACTCAATGCATGAGGCACCCATCGTTCAAGTTTTTTTCATTTTCCCGATTTGCTTCAAGTGAATTAATACAGTTTTGTCACTTACCCCGAAGCCTGCAGCTGTCTCTGAAGTACTTTGTGATGGTTCCGCTTCCATAATATCCTTTAATTCTTCATTTTCCATTTTGGTCTCCGGCCGTCGACGGGGTTGGTTCTGAAGATCGAAATTTTCAGAACGAAAACGTTGAAAGCAAAACCTATCGTGCTTCCTTTTGCGACACCAGCGCCGTATACATCATCAATCCTTCGAGCTGTTCCTGCAGCACTGGTACTGGTGCCGCGGTAGAACTCGTACTCGTAAATATACCGATATTTCATGTTTTCCATTGTGCGGTAATAAGCGACGACAAAGAGAAATAATGAGGAAAAAACAAATGAATGACTGTTTACAAAACTCAAACGTAGCAGCTAAATGAATTTATAAATTTGAATTTGGAATTCTTAACCGAAGCGGAGATATTTCAGATCAAAGTCAGTTCAGGTCAGTACGACAAAACGTTTATTTCATATGTAAGGACCTAATATATACATATATATATAACCTTCAAGCGAAGCAATCAAATTTGCTGGTGGTAGGTCTCTGCTGCCGGGGACCGTTTAGATAGATACCACCGCATCGTCTATTGCAGCCGAAGGACAGTATGTAAACATTACTGTGTTCCAGTTAGAATGGCACTGTAGCTAGTGAAATTACTGCGGTAACGAGATATAATAACGTCTCAAGGCGATGAGCGAAATTTAGCGCTATTTATATCATCCTAGGGCCACGTTACGTATCACATACCATCAGGTGAATGTCCCGCTTGTTTCGTGGCCTCCTTGACTAATTTTAGGTGTCTAAATATTAGAAACAATATTCAGGGTGAGAATACTTCGTCATCCCCGACCTCATAGTAGGATTGAAATTTAAAATACAAACGTCTTTCACACTTTACAAATATTTACAACAACCTTCTTAGTATCTTCTTGTGTGATGGTTCTGTGTCCCACTTGTGGGAACGTTCAATGTGCTGTTTATCTTTGACTTTTTTTTTCTTGCTCTTTATTAATCATTATCAGCCTTTGTTTATCCACTGCTGGATACAGGCCTTCCTCAATGTCTTCCACCAAATGCGATCCTTAGCTTCTCACATTCACCTACTTCCGACCGCTCTGACGATGTCGTCGATTCATCGGGAGGGACTGCGTCCTACATTTCTGCGACTTGTAGGTAGCCTCGATTCCTAGACTTTCCTCCCCCATCGGTCGTCACTGACACGACAGACAAGGTCAGCCCACTGCCACTTCAGCTTGCAGATTTTGAGAGCTACGTCGACAACTTTAGTTCTCCGTCGAATTTCTTCGTTCCTGATGTTGTCCCTTAGAGAAACGTCAAGTATAGGTCTCTCCATCGCTGGCTGTGCTACTTTGAATCGGTGGACCATCCCGATGGTCAGGTGTCATGTCTCTGGGCCGTAAGTAAGGGTGGGGATGACGCACTGGTTAAAGATTTTTGTTTTGAGACATTTGGGTATTTGCGAGGTGAGGATGTGGCGGAGTTTCCCAAACGCTGCCCAGCCGAGAGGAATGCGTCCATCGATCTCTTTGTTGAGGTAACCTCGGCCAAGTTCTATAACCTATTCTCTTTATTTATAATTGTAAAATGTTTGTTTCAGAATCATGACGTATCATCGTCGAGTTGGAATTGGTCGGGGTACGGCGGTAAGTTTGTTTTATTTATATATCCGGTTTGTAGACGAACCCTTACCACTTAAATTATTGAGACGATAATATTTTAAACAATATCTTTAACAAGTATGATAAAAACAATAGGTCTTTATTAGTATAATTTTCATGTGAAATGATAATCTTCATGCTGATGATAGAAAAAACATTTCAAAGGAAAGGACATCGGTTCCAGTTGAGTCACATCCAACACACACTGAAATATTAATAATTTTTTTTTTTATTCAATGAAGCGACTAGACGAGCGAGGCGTTCACCTGATGGTAAGTGATACGCCTGCTCATAACAACATGGCGCTAGTGAGGATGGTATATGCTGTACTACATTGCGCTCGTTACCTGAGACTTAACGTGTTGGGTTTCGTTACCCCACTAATTATATTAGCTACAGCGTCCTTCAAACCTGGACACAGTAATGTTTGTACAGTACTGTTTGTCGGCTGCGATAGGTGCTGAGGTGGTACCTACCTAGACGGTCTCCGGCAAGAGACCTAGCACTAGTAAATATCTTATAACTTAACTCATTTTTAGCGTTACATAAAATTCCTCTTTTTCTTTCGCGTGGTGGAAATACGATGATGTCGATGACAGAGCGAAGTGGAGGAGGAAAATAAATAAAGCTGACCACCATATGGATTAATGATTAAGAAAAGAGAGAGGGTGGTGGAATGGTAAATAAAACGGAACAACTTTAAGTAGAGGGCAGCAAATTTATTTATGAATATAAATATGTAAGAGACGAGAGGTCAGCAAATACCTTGCAATAATCTAGTGGCTTTTGCTCATCAGTGATTTGAAATGAGGATAATGAAATTAAATCTTTTAAATCCTTATTAATATATATATATATATATATATATATATATATATATTAATCTGAAAGGGAATGCTACGTAAACCGTCTTCCCTGTATGACGTACTCGTAGTTTTAAGGTTTACAATGAGTAGTATATAATTGTATTATTGATTACACGTAACCAAGGTCAACTTTAACCGACTGAATGATAACTTTAACTGATATTTGATATCACACGACAATTCATTGTAATTATTATATAATAAACAATTTTATTCTGTAAATTTATGACACTCAAAGGTTAGTTAACTAACCAGTAGTTTTCTACTCTCCCATTAAATTTGTAACTTTTCAGATTTTTACCAGAGACCGTACAGATGTAGAGACCTTAATTAACCATGTAGTTAGTGAAAAATTACTGAAGTAACAAAGCCTATCATTATACTTCCTGAATAGTTCCTCATTTCTGTGCAGATTTTTTTTCCTAGGGAAAGTTTAATTAGTAAATCTTTTAAATTTTGACACTTTCAACTTTATAACTCTTTCGATGTCTTTAAGGGTTGAACTAAGTATAAACTTAAGCGATTTAATGTAAACAAGTAACATAAAAAAATTGAGTTATCAAACGAACTGCAAATGTATTGTAAATAGTCGGTTAACTTTTGATCTATACTATTAACGAGGCAGTAAAGTTTGTTGACTTCTAATAGAAAAGATCTGTCATCCAGAAGTAGCGTACTGTTTGTATACGAAAGTATGTTACGAGAATGACGATAGAGTTAAAATAAACGGCATACATTATGCACTTATCTGTACTGTGACCGCAACACTTAAAAATAACTTTATATCGCTTGTACTTAACAAGCCGTCTATACTTTATGTGTTTATGTTTAAAAAATTATCTCACAGAGTTTGCAGTGAATCATTCTCTGTTAAACATTATATATTTGTGATTAATTTTGACTATAAATAGTGTACAGATTCTAAGCAACATATTCTATTTAAAATTATATGTAAAAGTAAGTTTTAACTACTTCAAAAGTAATCACAAGTTGGCAACACATGATTAATGAAAATCGTTACAGTACTTTAAAGGATTGTTTGTTTATTACAACTATATTGTGTTATTTTGGTTAAATTCTTTAATTCCTTGCCTTACATCCTTCCATCGATATCCCCCGAAAACATAGCTTAAATTTAACTTAAAGAAAACTTATTTTATTTTATATATGCGTCTAGAAGTGTGCGTAGTTAACTGCGACACAGTTATTTAATTAAGTACTGCAGTAAGCAACATGTACATGCACCCTGTACAGTAAATGTTTGAGTTTTTATTTAAATAAATATATAAATTAAGAGATAAGAGAAGAGAATCAGATAGAGAAGTTCATGATTGAATTCACAAGAATGTATTGTGTTGCTGCTTCCAGGTCAACAAGCCGTTACGGAAGCTGATGTGCTGCGATGATTGGAAGTTTGAGTACACGAGTAAAAAGTGTGTGTTCTACTGCCGATTCGGCTGCGAGAGAGGCAAGTGCATCGGGCCCAATAAATGCAGCTGCGACCCCCCATATGAGTTGGTGAACGGTGAATGTGTGGAGCCGGTCTGCGAGCCGCCGTGCTCCAACGGCAAGTGCATTGCAAACAACACTTGCCTCTGCGATCCGGAGTACGAACAACTGAACGGCACCCACTGCGCGCCGAAATGTGAACCTGGCTATATGCATCCGTGTGGAAACAGAACCTGTACACCGGAAACCGATCCGTTCGCATGCGTGCCGATATGCGAGCGGGAGTGCGAGAGCGGCGAATGCGTGCAGCCAGGGGTGTGTATGTGCAACGAAGGTTACATGAATGAGAGCGACGGGAGCTGTACCCCGGTTTGCGACTCCTGCGAGAACGGGAACTGTGTTGCGCCGAACGTCTGCGAATGCTTCGAAGGTTACTCCAGCAACCTGAGCGGTGTGTGTGCTCCAGTCTGCGAGGTGCCTTGCACAAATGGTAACTGTTCAGCGCCGAACGTATGCTCCTGTAACATGGGTTACCTGATGCAAAATACTACCGGTGAATGTGGACCGGTGTGTACGGAACCATGTGAGAATGGCTATTGCGAATCCCCGGAGCAGTGCGCATGTAATCCAGGTTATGTAAGAGGTAACGGGAGTGAACCGCTCTGTCGCAAAGGATGCGACGGACCCTGCGGCCACGGCATGTGCACCGTGTACGGAACCTGTGAGTGTGATCGAGGCTACCAGTTAAGAAATGGAACCTGCGTGCAGATATCAACAAAGCTGTAAGTATTTCGAAGATATAACATTCATGATGTTTTCGAGTAGACCATGGAAACAGTAGCTTATTTCTACTCTTGTCAAGTCTCTCAGAAGTTGCTCTCGTCATGGTTAGTGATACACCCACCTTAAAAATAGTATCGCCGGTTAGATTTGTAAATACTGCCACCATGTCGTTGAGCTGATGGTATCACCCAAGTAATTGTACTAGTCGCATGGCTATTAAACTGGAACACAGTAATGTTTGCATACTGGCGTCGGGAATAGGAGCTGGTGACAAGAGAAAGTCACCAATTATAGCAACTCTTCACCATACTTCTGACCATGGTGGTGTTGTATCAATACCATATTTACTCAGGCTATTACTTTTCATATTTTCAGAGTTAACTGTGAGAGCTGCAGTGAAAATTGTACAGAGGGTAGCTGTAGATGTGCTGATGACAGTATCTGCTTTCCACCCACCAACGTCGAATCTGCCGAAGTCGCATCCTCATCTAGGTATGTAGATTATGCTTATTTATCTTCTCTCTGCTAAGTGAGGAGCTGTGATCGAATCAGAAATGTGGAGATCCGCAGAAGAACTAAGGTCACCGACATAGCCCAAGAGATTACTAGACTTTAGTGGCAGTGGGCAGAGCACATCGCTCGAAGGACCGACGGCCGATGGGGCAATAAGGTCCTCGAGTGACGCCAGCGTACCGGTACACGTAGTGTTGGGAGGCCTCCCACAAGATAGACCGACGGTCTGGTGAGGATGGCGGGAACCCACTGGATACGAGCGACGCAAGACTGATCGAAGTGGAGATCTTTCGAGGAGGTCTATGTCCAGCAGTGGACGTCTATCGGCTGATGATGATGATGAAGTGAGGAGAACAGCAGCTTGTTGTGATGATAAGTTACCTGTTATCTGTAGGTTAATCTGTCCATTAAAATGTGGTGCAAGTTATAAAAATATACACTGCATCAGATTATCAGCTCTTTTACTCCTTACTTCCACTAAAGGTTTACTTACCAATAATTTTCTTGAAAGACACGGCTATTTTTATATGACATCAGTTGTTCTCCGTTTGCTCTGCTGGACGAACACCCCCTCAACTCTTTTTGGGGAAGGAATTTCGTAAAATCCATTCTAAGTTGACCTCTAAATGGCAGAAGCAATATCTCTACCAAATTTTTAGTGTTTACGTAATGTAAACTATTACAGTTTCCGAGATCTTGTGAGAGTCGACGGATCTCTAATTACCAGTAATCTTATGCTTTATCATAACGAACATGTATAAATCGCTTGTATACTTTCAGGTTAGCTGGTTTAGAGCTATCTTGGGTGGTGGGGGGCGCGGTGGGTTTACTGCTGATGACGTTAGTCATCGCAATATTCGGTCACATGTGGAGGAGACGGAAGTACTACGGAGCGAAATCCACCGACGACAAAGGTGAGGGGGAGGAAAAGGTCATAGATCATAGGTTTCCTAGTTTTAGTACCTATATGGTAAGTGATACACTTGCACAAAATAACGTGACACTAGCTAGAATGACATACCTACCACCACATTGTGCTCGTCGCGTTGAGACCAGTTTTAAGTCTCGTTACCCCAGTAATTTTAATAGTTACATTACCCTTCGAACTGGATGATAGTAATGTTTGCACACTACTGTTCGTCTTCTACAATAGACGCTGCTGTGGTACCTAACCAGACGGCATCCGGCAACAGAGACCTGCCACCAATAAAATGTACTAACTCAAGGATCTTATCCAGTACCATTAACACAGTCTCTTAGTTTAGTAACGTTGAAGTTTTTTGAACAGGCAACACCTACGGCAGCGTGGTATATACGGTGCCAAACACCCTCCTGAACATCGGCGACGGGGGTCAGGGGTGCGGTCGGGATGACTACGACCCCGAGCCGAGCGGGGCGGCCGGGGGCGCGCTGCTCGACGAGACCAACGTCCGGGATGAAAGTACATACAAATAACTCATCGTCTGTTCCAACTAAATACATCGATAGTACAATTGATATATAACGTAGATTATATATGAATATTTATATAAAAAAAATTAACGAACAAGTACTAATTTTGACATATAAAACATGCGACATATATATATATATATATATATATATATATATGTATATATTAGTATTAATCTATATCTAAATTATACAGACTCTTATTATAATTATGTTTTGTCCCAAGGCGACGAGCGCAATGCGGTGCAGTGTATAACATCCTAACTAGCGTCACGTTGTTGTGGGCTGGCGTATCACTTCCATCAGGTGAACGTCTCGCTGATCTCGTTCCTTAATTGTATAAAAGAAAATTACTATGATGTAATACATATAATTGATGTGCCGTCTCTTAAGTATACGATAACAGTTTTATATAAAACTATATGTATTTAAATGGTCATCAGCCGATAGACGACCACTGCTGGACATAGGCTTCCACGTCGATCGGTCTCGCGTTGCTCGCATCCATTGGGTTCCCGCGATTCTGACCAGATCGATGGTCCACCTTGTGGGAGGCCTCCCAACGCTACGTCTACCGGTACGCGGGCGCCACTCGAGGCCCTTACTGCTATCGTCCGTCGGTCCTTCGAGCAATGTGCCCTGCCCACTGCCACTTAAGCCTAGCAATCTTTTGGGCTATGTTGGTGACCTTAGTTCCTCTACGGATCTCCACATTTCTGATTCGATCGCGCAGAGAAATTCCGAGCATAGCTCTTCCCATTGACTTTTGGGTGACTTTGAGCCTTTTCCTAAGGTCGACAGTAATGGGCCACGTGCCGGTTCCATATACCAACACTGGCAACACGTACGAGTTGAAGACTTTTGTCTTAAGACACTACGGTATCTGAGACGAAAAGATGCTGCGTAGCTTCCCGAACGCTGCACACCCGAGTTGGATAGTTGGATTGTTTGTCCCAGGTAAACGTATTCCAACGTCTGGAGTAGAGTCTTCGACCATTACTGGCGCGCGTACAACATGGCTATTAGACATAACCTTTGTCTTCTCCATATTCATTTTATGACCTACAGACCTACAGAGGTAATCCAGCATTTAGCCAAGGACTTCCATAGTCTCCGCCATGAGTACTATGTCATCGGCGAATCGAAGGTGGGTCATGTACTCGCCGTTTATGTTGATGCCAAGTCCACTCCAGTCCAAAAACTTGAATGCGTCTTCCAGCTTACGTTTATATTTATATTGTAATAACTACTTATAGTGTATAATATTATGGACTATGTTATTGTATATCTTTTAGGTATTATATATATATATATACTACTCGCCACCCGTGAGCTCCTTCTATCTCCGCGACTCTCTGATCTTGTAAAATCCTTTCTTAGCTGAACCCTAAAGAGCACATCAATTCTTCTTCGTCGGTATCACTCTTGACAGAATGGTCGTGGTCATTACTTCAGGTGTTGATTCACAAGCTTAACAACCCGCGCCATTCCTCTCTGATGGCCGTCTTCCTACTCCATTCATATAGTGGTATCTCCACCATATTTTCAGTGTTTACATGCAATAGTGTCGGAGGTCTCGTGATGTGTCAATGAATCTCTATTTCTTTATCTTTCTCCAGTTTAATATTATGTTTATAATTTTGGTTTATTCTATAGTAAGTACAATAATATATTTAATGAGTTTTTGATATCACTTATATATAATATATATACACATATATATATATACACGTTTGTTCATATAAAACGTATATAAGCTTCTTCCAAAGTAGTTCGTTACCTCATCAACGACATCGTCGCTTATCATCAGGTTGGATCGTCATCCAGCGCGAGTCTAGTGATGAGCACAGCTAGAACAAGACCAAGGCTTAAACAATATTGGTATTGGTCTTGGTCTTGTTCATTAGGTCTAGCAAAGAAGCAAGATCTAGATCACTACTCATCACTATGCGAGTGTATATATTTTATAAAATTTAATAGGAGTAAACAGATTTTACTTAAAAAATTACTATACATGTGAATAAATTATTAATTATTATGTAAATAATTTAATTACATATATTTTATTATTTATTTATATATATAAAAAAAACAAATCTGTTTTATAAAGACTTGATATTAACATAATACATATTTAATAATATTCCGTATAATTTGTAATGTATTAGTACATAGATACGATAGCTCAGTTTGTACACGCCTTAGCGTCTCGAGGAGGCGCGGGTTCGATCCTCACTTAACTTGGGCTTCCGGCGATGGAAAACATGAGGAAACCGACTTGTACCAAGAGAAGAAGATCAACTTGATTCCTATTGAGAAATGTCAACAAGTCCCAGCAGTGGGAACGTTATTTTGCAGTGTATAAATGTAAGTTTCAATTTCTTGTTAATTGTTACTGTTTAATAAGCGTGGGAGTTTTGTTAAAATCGGTTGCTTATAGTAACTTAATCTAAATTTTTTGTAAGGGTTAATTAAGTTATAACTTGTGATGGTATCGGTTTAAGAATTCTTCATAGATTTTAGTGTTTTTGTTTTTTTTAATAATTTTAATAAAAAATGGACGACAAATAAACTATAATTAATACAAAATCTGTTTTTATTTTACTTTAAGTACTAGTTTTATTTAACCTACCTGACGGTAAGGGGTGTAAGGGGTGTAAGGGTTACCGCACAATAACTCACGGGACCCTTTTTTTCACTAGCCACAGCGCCCTGCAAACCTGCGCAGTACTATTTGGCTGCAATTGCCGCTGCAGTGGTTCCTACCTAGACGGTCTCCGAGAACAGAGACTTAGTTTGATATATATATGTATGGGTTATAGCAGTGCAACAAACATGGTGTTCTGGTTTGAAGGGCGCTGTAGGTTACTGGTAATTTATTGGTGATAGATGTTTGTTGCCGGATACCGTCTACATTGGTACTACCGCAGTTTTTATTCTTGTCGGCAAATAGTAGTGTAGCAAACATTACTGTGTTCCGGTTTGAAGGGCGCTGCAGGTTACTAGTACTTTTCTGGTGGTAGGTCCCCGTTGCCGACCGTCTAGGTACCACAGCAGCGCCTATTCCAGCCGACAAAGAGTAGTGTGCAAACATTACTGTGTTCTGTATTGCTGAGTAGCTTGTGTAATTACTGAGGTAACGGGATTGTGTAATTACTGAGGTAACGGGATTAAACATGTTACCCCTCAAGGTGACCAGTACATTGTGGTGTATTATTTTTTGTCAGGTTGTTACGAGGAGTTTGTCTGGTATAATATAGCTTATCGGGCACCAGAGGAACCGGTGGAAGGAAATCGTCCGCTGGAGACAGCAACCCTAGCACTGACAATAATCCTCAGAGATGAGGGAACAAGCTAGAGAGAGATGTAGCTTATCCTGTTAACCGGGGAATTCCCTTTTTAATAGCGCAGGATATAACGTACGAAACTATACATCTCACACGTTCCAGCGCGCGGTATATATTTCAAGGACGTATTTATACGTCCTACTCGTACTCGCTGGTGTTTCCTTTGGACCAATTTGAATTATCGAAGGGTAGATTTTTTTTTTAAAAAGGGGTGGGAAAACTAGCGAACAGATTACCTGGCTGAACGTGATCACTGACAATCGAGGACAGCTGCAATACCCGACGGGTATTGGTTGTGTTGTCGACCTGTGCTATGCGACTCCTGGCTCCTATTAGATAAAGTATTGATTTTATTTTGTAATTTATATCATCATCATCATCATCAGATGATAGACGTTCACTGGTACATAAGCCTCCTTTGAAGATCTCAATAATCGATCGACACGCATCCAGCGGACTCCCGCGACTTTCAACAGTCAACACAGCTTCCGGTACCGCCGGGCGCTAAGGGATGTCGTCTGTAGGGGTTCATACGGGGAGATTATATATATTTAAATATTAACCAGTTTTCGAGAAACATTTAAAATCTGTGATATAAATATAAACGAGAAGTTATGGATAGGTTTGATAGTAGATTAGTAGACTTAAAAGTAAATATCTCATCCGGTCTCCGCCAATCACCGCCAAAGTCAGTGTTCCGGCATTTTAACGGTTTCCCCACTTCAACGGCTAACGAGCGCCAACAGCAGTACTTCCATATGAAACCGCGTAACCAGTTGATTCAGATAACGCGCTAATTATTTATATTTTCCTCAAAACACATAAACGTTATGGTATTTGGACTAACAGGTCTACCCGGGTTTGGTCACGGGGGAATAATATATCATAACATACTTTATACTCATATATCCATAAAAGTATAGAGCCTTTATTATTTAAAAAAAAATAATATATACATAGATACTTAAATTATATATATCATCAGCTGATAGAAGTCCACTGCTGGACATAAATCTTCCCGAAAGATCCCAACAGCGATCGGTCCTGCGCTGCCCGCATCGCCTGGCACTATGAGTTTTCGTTTGTAGGGATTTCATATGGGGGGACTTGGGCCATTTCCGACCATGCTGGCCCAATTCGAGGTGGTGGGAGATAGATTCACGCTTTATGTTTACTGGTGGTAGGTATCCGTTGTCGGAGACTGTTTAGCCACCACCGCAGCGCCTGTTGCAGCTGACGAACGAACAACATTACTGTGTTCCGGTTTGACGTTGAACCCCACCGTCTCTAATTTAAAGCTTTTAGCCGGACCCCCAGGAAATCTTTAGCACACAATCGTGGTTCTCACAGTGAGAGCATTAGATGAGGCTGCGTCTCCATTTGGAACAGGAGCTCTCCACTATTCTCCCAATTTCCTTCCTTACTTCCCTTATCAGGGCTTACTTCTTTGAAATAATAGATTTAAATGATAGAATCAGTTAAAAGGTATGGCTCCAATTTATTTTCTAAATCTGATGCACCTGATGATGATGATAATTTGAATTTCAATATAAGTTTTTTTTTTTAAAAAAAACCCTTTGTGCTTATCGCCGGAGTCCCTGCGGTTTGAGATATATACACAGCGGCCGGTCGCACGGACGGACGGCGGCGCGTTCCGTTCCTTGTGTGAACACATATAAATATATTCCTGTTACTAAATACCTCATTTCTCGTGCAAGGGTCACATTGTGCCGTGGGGCTTCGCGAAAATGCGCTCATATTTATTATTAGACCTCTGTTTATTTGCGGTGAGTTAATTTAATTAATTCATTACATTATTTGCCATTAGAAACAAATTAATCGTTTTTTGTGTTTCGTTTCACGCTATTTTTTATGCTATTAGCTGTATGTGGTACCAGAACATTTATAGACGAAAACAAAATAAATATTAGCACATTAGTACAACAATTAGTAAATTTTATATATGTTATTTTTGTAATTAATATCATTATCTCAATTAATTTAATTATATTAAAGGACATAAGCCTTTTGTCTATTTAAAAAATATCTCCGAAAATATATACATGTTTAATATCTTCACAACATAAGAAAAGTTGCACAAGACAGTTTCCAATGATATTAACTTATTCTATAATTCTATATATTATAATTAATATAAAAAATAATATTTTTTTTTTTTTACTATTTACTTTTTCTGTTTCTGTTAGTTTGCTTTATTATTCAACTTGTGCACTTTTCTTGACACCTATAATAAACACTCTATATATATTGTCTATGTTTTAAACGCCGCTGTCTATGATTAAAGAGAAAAAAATTGTAATGTAATTGTAAAGAATTTTCATATTCTAAATTTTCATATTTCTTCTAGTACTCTGCGTATTTGTAATGAATTTTATCTTTTTATTATATATTATAAGTAGGAAGTCATCATCACTATCATCATCGTCAGCCGATAGACGTACACTGCTGGACAACTCCCACATACATCGGGTAGGGATTCATATGGGGGGATCTGGGCCATTTCCGATCACGCTTTACTGATGTTGGTTGGTGGGAGCCAGTTTTGTTAGTTGATTAACAAGGTGCACCACGAGCAGGTGAGCTTGGCATGGATCCCGTGAATTATGCAGGAACCCTTCCTACTCCAAATAGGAAGTAAATAAATCAAATGAGTACATATAATTATACACAAGTAAAACTAAGGTTATACGTAAATAATTTAATTATCTATGTTATAAATTTATCACCATCTACTAGTTATACATAAAGAAATAATTATCACTCAAAATTTATTAATACTCTGAAAATGTTAACTGATATAAATAAAACTGAAGAAGAGAAAACACTTAAAAATGAGGCTGCATGGTCTTACAATCTTAGTCCGTCGCGAAGAAAGAGACAGAAAAAAAAACAACATTAGTTAACGCGCGAAATAATTTGAAAACCGCTTTGATTTCCACATGCAATATAACACATCAATTGTCCCCGCTTTAGGGAAAATCTTTAATTTATATTGGGGTAGTCACAACTGGTGGTCGGATAGTTTTTGGACATCCGTTTACTGGTGTATCTCTACCGCCTAACAGTAGTGTGCAGACGTTACCGTGTTCTGCATTGAACGGCGCTGTAGCTAGTGTAAATACTGAGGTAACGAGACTCAACATATGTTTTATAGCGACAGGCGCAATGTGATGCTATGAATACCATCTTAACTATCACCACGTTGTTATGGGCGGGCGTATCACTTACCATCAGGTGAATGTCCTGCTCGTCTTGTCGATTCGTTGAATGAAAAAAAAAATATTATCAATAAGAAACTGTCCCGAATATTAACAACAGTGTTGATACGTTTTTGTCTTTGAATAATAAATAGTTTATTTCAGAAGTCATTTTGATTTACTACATACAGTAACGTATAGTGATGAGCAAAGCGAGAATAAGATGAAGACATGGATAATCTTGGTCTTAGTCTTGCTTAAATACTTCTAGCCTTGGTCTCCTTCTTGCATAATCAGTCTTATAATACATTTGATATTTTGTTTGCAGAAGAAAAGCAAATGTTGATGTTATGATAAATATTTTAACTCATTTCAACAGAATTTTTGTTTTTATTTAGTCTTACATATTTGATGTTGGTCTTGCATAACAGGTCCGTCTTGGTTTTGGTCTTGGTCTTGCGAAAATGCATTATAGTCAACACTAGTAACATACAGGGTTGCAATAGAAAATCAAATATTTTGAGTGGTAGTCTAAAGAGTTAAGTTAGAACAAATTCTTCAGTCACAGATTAAATACTTAATAAGTTAAATTAATTATTGTTTAACAATATTACATGACCTAAATTTTTTTAACCTTTGTATATTCAAAGGAGTTGGAGTTAAGTTTGGTGTTAAATTTGCAGCAAGTAAAATAATATAAAACCTTTGAAACGAAATGAGACAAAGGCAATGAAGACCGCCATGTTGGATTTGTTCAAAATGATTTCTCCTGTTAAACATTATTACCAAAAACTTTGACGACAAAAAGAAATTACAACTCCTCACTAGTGATGATCAGAGCAAGACCAGAACATGGGCAATATTGGTATTGGTTATACCAAGACCGATTTTATACATCACTACTCCTCAGCTGATGACAAGGACATTATTTATATTGCTGACGAAATAATTACGTTAGATATATCAGAACGGAACTCATTATTTATTTGTAGAAAATTCTATACAAACAAAGTTTTTTATAAATTTAACCGTCAAATTGAAGTTTTACAGTTAAATTGTAACCGTATTATCATATATTTAACCGGTGTATTATTATGAGCAAAGATTATACTATCAGGTGAACGATTCCTCGAAGCTTTCTTAGTTCCGTTGCTGGAGACCGTTTAGGTAGGAACCACCGCCGAGCTTGTTACAGCCTACAAATAGTAATGTATGGCTTCCGGTTTGAAAGGCGTTGTAGCTGTAATTACTGGGGTAACGGGACATGGATAGCTCAAGTCTCAGGCGACGAGTGCTATATGGTGCTGTGTATATCATCCTAACTAGCGCCACGTTGTTATGGGCAGGCGTATCATTTACCATCAGGTGAACATCCCGTTCATCGTCCGCCCGTCGCTTAATAGAAATAGAAAAAAAAATTAGAAAAATAAAACTTATCATATTACTTTGATTATTAAATATGTATAAACGTTTGAGGATAACGGAATGAGGGAAAACGGAAGTGGTGTTCAAATGTTACTGTATTTATCATTTAAAGGTCACCGATTCGCTGGAACCGTGCGTAATTGAAATATTGTGAATTGACATTGAATAGAATAAAACTTCCTCCATGTGCATTCCATTTACAATTAACTGCTTCACCATCAGCCGATAGACGTCCACTGTTGGACATGGGTCTCCCCCAAGGATCACCACATCGATCGGTCCCGCGTTGCTCGCATCCATCAGCTAAATAATAAGCACCGTGTTTACTTTACCAAGTCACGAGAGTTCAGTTTCCACTGTGATCTCCTTAATGGATCTTTACACAGCATCATAATGTTAAATAAAACGAGATCTGTTGAGATCCAGTCAAAATTGGTTCGGCCGTTTGAAAGATGACTTTGAACAAACAAACTATTATCTGTGTCAATAAAGCGTCAAGATTTCCTTTATCATAAGATTTTTAACAATGACGGGACCAGGACGGTCACCTGATGGTAAGTGACTGTCCATAACGCGGCGTTAGTTAGGATAATGTACACAGCATCACATTGTGCTCGTCGCCTTGAGATATAAGATGATCTCATCACAACACAGTAATGTTTGTATATTACTCTCAAGGAGTAGAACAGTACAACTACTACGTAGATCATTTCCGGTAACAGAATTATCATCAGTAACAATATATAACAATGTGTATACATACTGGTGTATATATTTTTATCATCATCACCATCATCAGCTGATAGATGTTCACAGCTGGACAAAGACTCCCACACAAGTAGATTATATATATATATATATTTTCTGGTGGTAGGTGTTTGTTGTTGGAGAGCGTCTAGTTAAGTACCACCGCAGCGCTTATTGCAGTCGACTACCAGTACTATGCAAATATTACTGTGTTCCGGTTTGAAGGGTGGTGTATCCAATGGAATCACTGGTGTAATGATACTTGACATCTTGCCTCAAGGCGACAGTCGCATAATGGTTTAGTGTATACCATCGTAACTAGCGCCGCGTTGTTATGGGCGGGCGTGTCACTCACTATCAGGTGATCCTCCCGCTCGTCGCTTTGTTGAATAAAATTAATATATATATATATATATATATATATCTTATTAGCGTATCATTAAACAAAGCACGAATGTGAACGTTTGATAAAAGCCTCTAATTAAATATATATACTAAATAGTGACCGCGTTGGTATTTAAGTAATTAGATTAAGTATTTTTTCCTTCCTCACTAATTAATATTTTTATTATTATATTACATATATATATGTAAATATATATATATATATATATATATCAATATGTGATTGAATTGATTGATTGATTGTGGCGCCCGCGTACCGGTAGAGGTAGTGTTGGCAGGCTTCCCACAAGGTGGACCGACAATCTGGTGAGAAGCGCAGGAATCCCAATTCGACCGATTGATGTGATCTTTGGGAGACGCCTTTGTCCAGCAGTAGACGTCTATCGGCTGATGATGATGATGAGGTGATTGAAAACATTTACATTGCGCGCGAATAAAGTCAAAATGTAAGTATAAGATAACAGATAGTTCATCATCATCGGCAGACAGACGTCCACTGCTGGACATAGGCCACACATAAAGTTTCCCACGTCTTTCGGGTAGGGATTTATATCGGGTGATTTGAGCCATTTTCTACCACGCTGGCCCCATGCGGGTCGGTGGGAGCCAGAGCCTCGTTTGTTGATTAGCAGGGTGCACCACGAGCTGGCTCATTTTAACTTATTAAATGGTTTGTAAAATTTGGTAAACTTTTTTTTATTACACCTTCGTGACGTTCAGCTGATGGTAAGTGATACGCATGCCTATAACAATGTGGCGCTAGTTACGATGGTATACACTGAACCATATTGCGCTCGTCGCCTTAAGACATAAGACGTCGAGTATCGTTACGTAGTTGCACTAGATACAGCGCCCTTCAAACCGGAACATAGTAATGTTTGCATAGTACTGTGCCGACTGCAATAGCAGCTGTGGTGGCACCGACGTGGACTGTCCCTGGTAAAAGAGACCTGCCACCAGTGCAGTGCGTTCTAACACCACTTTATTATAGGCATCACGCGAAAAGGAATACAATAAAATACTTAAATGGGTGGTAACCAATTTGATGGTGGTGGATGACCTTAATTAGTCACATGTGGTCCTGGAAATTAGTTCCTCTCCTTTAGGACTTGTGTTACGAGACAAGCGGTCAACTTCTGCACCACAACTGGTGGTAGTTTACTTTTGCGGAGACGGTCTAGATATTACTGCGGCACCTATTTCTACTTGTAAACAATACTGTGCAAACAGTAATTTATTCCGGTTTGAAGGGCGCTATAGCTTGTGTAGTTACTGCGGTAACGAAACTCAACATCTTATGACACAGGCGACGAGCGCGGTGTGGTGTTGTGTACCATCCCAACTAGCGTTACATTGTTATGGGCAGGCGTATCACTTACCATCAGGTGAAAATTACACTTGTCTCGTTACTTAATTAAATTAAAAAAAAAAATTGATAGCCATAGTATTTGTACCAACTACTCCCTGTTCTATTTTACTTATATCCTGTTCCTTTAACAGATACTGCAGCTGACCACTTCGCAGGAATGCAAGAAGGCCGGTGCGGATATATCCGAAGGGTAATTAATATTTATATTATCGTAAATAATCGTTCAGTAATCATCCCCTTTAAAAAATGCATTCACAAGTCGAATGTCTGCTGATTGACCTAAAGACTGGTGGTGTGGGGTGGTTTTTTTTCTTTATTCAATAGAACGAAAGCAATACGCTCGCCAGTAATAACGTGGCGCTGGTTATGATGTTATATACTACCACATTGTGCTCGTCACATTGTTGTCTCGTTAGTCTAGTAATTTCTCCAGCTGCAACGCCCTTCAAACCGGAACACAGTAGTAGTTGCCGGGTGCAATAGGCGCTGTAGTAGTGCCTAGACGGTATCCCGCAATAGAGACCTACCACCAGTACATCTTCTATATTTATATTTTGAATACTCCTTAGGGTGTTTTTTTTTTTAAGTCATTATTTTTGTTTCAGAAATCTTATATTGGACATAAACAACATTTGTTCCTGTTATAAGTAAGTTTTTTTTTTTATATTGTAGTATTATATACAATGTTTATTTATTCAGTTTGTATGATATATACACGGCGTGGACCGGAATTACTGAGTCGGGGAACTTTACCACCATGGTTAAAAGGCCAGGCTGTTCTTGGAGTTAATGGCAAAGATAAGGAGTCACGGCATAAAGAATCATTGATATAGATAACCTTGCCTTTTATCATATAAATAAAGTAGACAATATAAATATCTCGTGTTGAGAGATCTAGCTCTAGATGGACCACGAGCTCCAGAGTTCAAGTGTCATAGTCCCAAAGTTACTGTAATTTTGCTGAGTACACATTGACAGTAAGATTAATATGCAAATTGTGAATGATTGAAAGGATTTACCGATTGTTTGCAGACCAGAACCTGGTGTGCCGTCCACAGTAGGGAAACCTACAACGGTGAGTAGAGATTTTTTAAATTGATCTATTGTATTTCTTTAACAGTGTTGTTCATCATTATCATCATCTGCCGATAGATGTCCACAGTTGGATATAGGCCTCCCACAAAGATTCCCACCTCGATTTCGTTGGTGGAAGCCAGGGCATAGTTTTTTGATTAGCAGTGTGTACTACGAGCAGGTGAGGTTGACTTGGATTCCATGAGTTGTTCTGGGCGAGCCCTTACACCCCTATTAAAATTGATAATCAATACATCAATGTAGCTAGCTGTACTGACTTTATTTTGAGGGTAGTGCGGTGTTACAAAAAATATTTTTTTTTCCAGAATACGACGTGCGGGGTTAACGCAATCAAAGATGGAGAAGGGTTGGTATTGTTATCAATTATAATATTTATTTACCTGATTACATTATATATATTTCTCTTTATCTCCCATCATCATCATAAATAAGCGGCAGTCAACTGTTGGACATAGATCTCTCTCGAGGAACGGTGCTTGGCCCGATTTTAGGATAAAGCCTAGTTGCTGCAAGCCGCCTTGCGCAGTTCACATTTCCATCTGGTCATTATCGTCTCCTGGTACGTTTACCTAAACGCGGTCTCCACTCTAAGATACTCCTACTCCAGCGGTGGTCTATTCTGCAACAGACATAACCAGAACATTGCCACTTAAGTTTGCGTGCTTAAAAAGCTTTGGAAGCCACAGGATCTCCTTTGTCGTAGGTCATCTAGTTCGGTACAGTAATCATGATCATCATCGAAACTGTAGACCATATGTTCATACTATATGTTAATTGCTGTACCTTGATCTTGATCCTCTGAAGTATTACCCCTTGTTGCGCTTTGATCAAATCAAAACCAGATATAAAGGAAAATTATTATTTTATGCTCTTAAAGGAAACGAATAAGTTTTAATTTGCAATTTTCATTTTCAGGAAGCTGTCAATCCGGCTCGAAGATTTATGTTCGAGTGAATGTAAAAGGTTTACAAATCCTTCTAATTATTCATAGGGCAAAAAAAAAACTAGTAGTAGAAATAGCTGTAGCTAGTAGCTTTTAAATTGTAGTCGAGTAAAATAACTAGTAAAACATTCATTTATACAGAAGTAGACCAAGTTACTATTACTACAGTAGCTATCTCTGTTGCCAAGCAACTGTTACCGTCAATGCTGCAGCGATATCTTTCGGCAGGTTCCTCTTCCATTTTGCTTTATTTGACCTTTTAAAAAAAATATCACGCGTTTCATATTTTTGATAGTTTTTTTTTTATTAATAAATAAAAGGTAATTTTTTCGTCTAATGCTAAGGTTTATTTCTACGATATTTGGATCAATTTTTAAATAAGAAATTATTTGTATATACCCACCGCTCAATACTGATGATTTCTTGTAATGAATGTGAAATATAATGTATTTCGTATTGTCTTTTCAGCGAATCGGAAAGATATATTGCAATGACTGCTAAAATGGTATCTGAAGCGCCGACTGCAAATAAAACAATCACCAAAGATTCTGCACCAGTTTCCGATTTGCCTAAACCTACACTACCTACTGATACTGCATCTTCAACAAATACCTCTGCTTCAGACGTGCCTGTTCCGATAGCATCGTCAACAAATACTTCTTCTACAGACGTGCCTGTTCCAATAGCTTCTTCGACAAATACCTCTTCTTCAGACGTGTCTGTTCCGATAGCATCTTCAACTAATACCTCTACTTCAGACATTCCTATTTCAACAATATCTTCGACAAATACTTCCGCTTCAGACGTACCTGTTCCGATAGCATCTTCAACAAATACCTCTGCTTCAGACGTGCCTGTTCCGACAGCATCTTCCACAAATATCTCTTCTACAGACGTGCCTGTTCCAATAGCATCTTCAACAAATACCTCTGCTTCAGACGTGCCTGTTCCGATAGCATCTTCAACAAATACCTCTTCTTCAGACGTGCCTGTTACAATAGCATCTTCAACAAATACCTCTGCTTCAGACGTACCTGTTCCGATAGCATCTTCAACAAATACTTCTGCTTCAGATGTGCCTGTTCCGACTTTATCTCCAACAAATACATCAGCTTCTGTCGCTCCTGTTCCAACAGTTTCTTTAACAAATATCTCTGACTCAGAAGTGGCTGTTCCAACAGTATCTTCTTCAAATACCTCTGATTCCGACGTGCCTGTTGCGACAGTATCTTCATCTAATACATCAATTCCCACTCCTACTCCCATCGGCCCGGAACCTACTTCTGTTCCCGACATTGTATCACCAGAAACCCCTACTAATGCCTCAAAATCATTCCCTACCCCTCACACAACACATCATCATACTTCACATGAAACAGTAAAGAAAGAGAATTCTCAACGGTAATTGAATTTTTATTTCTTTAAATTCAAACTGTCTGTTTCAATAAGAAAGAGATAATTTGCTATAAGATAAATAATAATTTAGATGATTTATCCTTGCTCATGTTTAATAAAAATTTATTCTTTTTACGAGTAAGTAATGTAGAAATGAATATTATGAGAGTAATTAATGTACCTATGATGAAGAACTGTGCAATAGGTATTGATAACAAATTCATCAGTAAAGAATTCTATTTATGAGGCAAAATTATTAAAGTTCTTATTATTTTTTCAGCGAGAAACATGTAACTGCAGGTGACAAAGAGAACGAATCCTCGATGGGCAAGATTATTCTGTTCTTCTTTGTGGGAGCAATAGTGGGCATCATCCTAGTGTTGGCCGGCAATTTCGTTGCGAAAAAATACAAATCGCGAACTTACGGTAATGTGAAAAATCTGTTTAGTTTTATTCATTGTTTGCTCGTTGCCCGAAACTTTCAGTTACCAAACAGTAGCGTGTTCCCACTTACATCTCAATCCTCAAGCACAATGTTTTGCAGTGTATATCATCTTTATCAAGCAACGTTATTATGGACACGTGTATCGCCTATAATAATATATACACATAGAGTACATTTGTTTTAATTTAGATGTTTTGCTGATATAACGAACTTTTGCTTTTCTTGATATCGAAATATTAATTCATTGTATTTGGTTTGTCTTCTTTGTATGAAAGCGTTAATAGAGTTCATCATCATTCACTGCTGAACCTCACTGAAAGATCTTGACATCCATCGGTCTAGTCAGCATGTCCTCCGGTACCGCTAGGCATTAAGAGCCATCGTTTCTGGGAGTTAATACGAGGGATTTGGGTTATTTTACATCCCGCTGGCCCAATGCGCGTTGGTGGTAGGTAGAGCCTCGTTTGTTGATCAGCAGGGTGCACCACGAGCAGGTGGGGTCGGCTTTGTTCTCGTGAGTTGTTGTGCCGCTTACAGCCCCGTTAATAGAGTTAAGACAAGTTATTACATGTTAATGAAACGAACAAGAGAATAACATTGTTTTGTGTATAGAAAATGGAAATGACATCACGCATTAATAAGAACACTTAATTTCAGAAGTCGGAAAGAATGCGGTATTTGTAGATTTTGCAAAATAATATCGAACCTATATTTTGTTTCAGAACCCAGAGAGCCTGCCCCTGCACCTTAAATCGACTTTGAGGATCAAAACACAAACAAATATATCTTTCAATATAAATAATGTTGTTTTGTAATTGTTCATATAAAATGCAAAGGCTACATGAGATATACAGCTACATCTCAGGTCTCATCACTACAATCAGGAGAGTGATAGATTGTATTATCTCGGTTATTGTTTAATGTTAATTGTTAAATAAACGTTACTTTTTAAGAATTTTTTATGTTTATTATCAAATTTATCTTAATGTGTGTATGACATATACGAACCGGGAAGACATAGACTTTAAGCAAAGAAAAGAATGTGGTACGCTAAATAAATAGAAACTGAAGAAGTTGATGAAAAGATGATGCAAGCATAAACACAAATGAAAAGGTGTTCCCGTTGAGAATTAGAATTTAAACTTTATTGATAGTGATTATGTTTCTTTTGAATGAGATTTGGAAATTATTATATGGATCGGTAAGGAGTCCGACAAGTGGACCGTCATAATGTAGGAGGAGTTCGAAAGATTGGAGAGGAGTGCACGGAGATATAAGGAGAAATATATTGAGCGAAGGCTGGGGATATGAGGGTCGGAAATGAATTTGAATAAGTTTTTTAAGGTAGGAAGGTGTAAGATGATTTCACAATACGTTGTATAGAATATAAATATTCCTGCGGAGGTACATTCTTGAACGAAATTGAAATATGTCACATTTGAGATGTCTTATCTTCATCATCAGCCGATAGATGTCCATTGCTGAAAGTAAGCATCTTCCAAATATCTCTACGTTTGTAGGAATTTATATGGGAGGATTTGGACCATCTGCTACCACGCTGGCGCAATGCGGGTTAGTGGGAGCCAAAGCCTCGTTTGTTGATTAGCAGGGTGATCCCCGAGCAGGTGAGGTTCGCTTGGGCCCCGTGAGTTGTTTTGTGGGCGGCCCAAGACAAAAAACAAAAGTGTAAATAAAAGAAAATAACAAAAAGAGTTTA
This sequence comes from Ornithoptera alexandrae, assembly GCA_029030555.1. Classification (NCBI taxonomy): domain Eukaryota; kingdom Metazoa; phylum Arthropoda; class Insecta; order Lepidoptera; family Papilionidae; genus Ornithoptera; species Ornithoptera alexandrae. Next base: position 11,247,312 of record JARDVY010000272.1, on the reverse strand, counting down.
TTTAAAATTTATTAAAATTTCAAATTATGAATGTATATACCGCGCTTTGTTAATAATTTGGTAGTTCATAGATCAGTAGTTTTGATATATCCTGGATCTCATCGTCAACGTCGACGGACCTCCTGATGCGTTTAATGCAAACTGCTTTCCCCTTCACGCTGTGATCCTTGTAGTATCCCATGTTACAGATGCAGTAGTTGGGAGCTGAGCATATACCGTTGGGACAGCCGCCGGGGCAGTGAGGTATGCACCTACAAAATATAAAATTAACCAACTTCAATTGTACTCAAATGAGAATGCGTATAATGATGAAACTGTTGGTTAAGATATTTATACAACTCTTCATAGCTCTTACAATCGATAGGGATGAAAAAGCCCTAGCAATTTTACAACATCATCATTATCATCGGCCTTTATTAAAACACTGTTAGGTCCTGCAATGGTACCTATTTGAACTGACTTCTGAAGAATAAGACCACCAGTGATTTGTCGCCAAATTCAAAGATAAAAGATTAATAAAAACAATAATAACATGTCTCTTACCTGGTGCCTGTTGGATCCTCTTTATCCATAATATAACCTCTATTGCAGCCGCACCTGTTACCTTCGATGCAAAAACCGTTCATACATGATACAGAACATTGGACCTGGACGTCGCCATCAGCATAACCATGTTGACTTTCTGGGTATAAAGGATAAGGTTTATAATCTTGCCCCGGGTGGATGATTACTTCGTACTGAGGTTGGCCGGGCTGGTACGGATATTGACCGGGTTGGTATTGAGGTTGAGGTTGACCTGGTTGAGATTGAGGCTGACCGGGTTGATATTGAGGCTGACCGGGTTGGTATTGAGGCTGACTGGGTAGGTATTGAGGCTGACCGGGTTGGTATTGAGGCTGACCGGGTTGGTATAGAAGGTAACCTGGTTGGTATTCCGGCTGGCCGGGTTGATATTGAGGCTGACCGGGTTGGTATTGAGGGTGACCGGGCTGATATTGAGGTTGACCGGGTTGATATTGAGGCTGACCGGGTTGGTAAGAAGAGTGACCGGGTCGGTATTGAGGTTGACCGGGTTGGTATTGAGGCTGACCGGGTTGATATTGAGAATCACCAGGTTGGTAGTGAGGCTGACGAGATTGGTTTAGATATTGATTTGGGCCATTGGGATATTGACTAGGTAAATTAGGGCGATAACCCGCCTGATTTGGTTCTTGGCCTTGTTGGACTGGATAATGTCCGGTTAGATTTGTATGTTGATTGGATTGATTAAAACTGTTATTTGATTGATTTTGATAGCTTGGGTATTGTCCGGCCTGGTTTGGATATTGGCCTGGTCTGTAACCCTGTTGAATAGGATAGGGACCCGGTTGAAATGAACCTGGTTGATAACCTGGCTGGTTAGGGTACTGAGCAGGCTGACCTTGTTGATTTGGGTATTGACCAGGTTGATTAGGGTTTTGACTTGGTTGATTAGGGTATTGACCATATTGATTAGGGTATTGACCGGGTTGATTTGGATATTGACCCGGCTGATTTGGGTATTGACCGGACTGATTTGTGTACTGATTAGGTTGATTTGGGTATTGACCAGGTTGATTTGGGTATGGACCAGGTACGTTAATTAGCGAACGGGTTGTTGTAGTAGTGGTTGGTAATTCGCAAACGTTGGGTGAAACACAGCGGCCGTTCGGTGCGCATCCTCTGAAAGTTAATTTTTTTTAAACTTACCGCTACTTAAACAATTTGGGATATATTAGTGCGAGTTATTTAATTTAAGAGGAGTTATTGTTTTAAAAAAAACTTAAGACTTAATTTAGATTTAAGAGTGTAATGATTTCATTTTGGATTCGTATTAATAATCAATTTTACTGTTGCTATATCTTAATATATTATTTGGTTATCAAACAAGTGTTATCCTTTTTTTTTTAATATTTTAGGATTATTGGCATTACAAACATCTATATCAACTTAAACAACATGCTGTCTGAATTTGTTGTCTCATTCATCACAAACATTTTGGTAAATATATGAGCAATGGATGCTAGAAATATTCATACGTACGGCTGACATTGTGGCGCGCATTGTCCTTTTTCATCTCTTCCGTACCCGGGGAGGCAACGGCATTCGTTTGGGGCCACACAATCACCATTGATACAGCTGTTACATGTCGGCTTGCAGGAACCATCTGAAGTCGATTGGTAGCCACTCTTGCATGCGCATGTGTTTGGAGCAGAACAGTTTCCTGTAAAGAAATTAAAGATAAGGATATTTGTTTCTTTCCAACTATTTTTTATACATATTTTACATATATATTGTAATACACTTATGTCCAGCAGTGGGCGTCCATCGGTTGAAATGACGATGATGATGATTAATTCAATATAAAATTAAATTTTGTGATAATAGTGATTGTAGCAGTAACGTATATAGATTCAGAAATAATCCTTTCTCTCTTACCAAAGCCACCGCAATTCTCTTTGCAGATTGGCACGCAGTATTTGCTGTCCAGATCCAGTTTGTATCCTTCCCTACACAGACATTCTCCACCAGCACATTGACCGTTTTGGCAGCCGATGGGACATGTGGGGATGCAGAATCCGGCTAAATTCCTCACGTGATCAGGGAAGCAAGTGCACACTTCAGGTGCTGTGCACAAGGCATTCACGCATTCTTGGGTGCATACAGGGTCGCAGATCATGTAATTGTGAATGTTCCTTATGTAGCCTCTGCAGCAGGTTCTGATGCGGCTGAGATCCAGTCTTGACTAGAAAAAGTGTGAGGAACTAAATAATAGTTAAAAGATATTTTATTTTAAAGGAATCGTCATTGATGAAGAGAACTATTGGTAGAAATGTGCTTAAACCACCGACAGGGTATTACCCCTGGTTATTATTACCTTCTTACTTTCTACTTCAGCTTACGTATTACGCCACCAAACAGTCTTTGGCTTGAAACTGCATTGCAAGCAGTAGTACAACTAGACTAATCACAACGTTTGGGTATTAACCATCACCAGTAGTTTTCTTCCCTAGTTTTTTGTAAAAAAAATCACTGTATTGATAGTTATAATTTCACACACTCACCCCGTTTCCTGCCGGTACGTGCGCAGGATTCCTTACGAGGCTAGCAGTCCTACGTCACAAAAAAATATTTAATTGTTTTTTCATGATTTCGATAACACGTGATGTTATTGATGAAGACTATCAAAACATGGTAACCATTAACCTCTAAAAAGTTAATATAGACATGGAAACCGATCCCGGACATCCGTGTGACGTGGTAAGCGATCAACTTCTGCTTTATAATGAAAGTGACAACTACAAATGGATTTGAAGACACTACGCTGTAAGAGTAAGAGATAAAATTTGTTTCTACTTAGGTCCCTGTCTTTTGTCTCCTCTGGTCTAGAGTCTAAGTCTAATCCTTATTGTCTCTAGTTCCTTAGGGTCAACAGCGCGCCCACTACTCTACCGCTGCATGCGAACCCACACACGGACAGACAGACTCGGATATTAGATAAAATATGATTTATATTAAATCGGATAATTTGGATCTTTCCTACTTCTATCAACGAATTTGTTAACCAATCGTTTTCCCTCTCTCTCTCTTTCTCATTCACTTCTATCGCGTTTAAATTCAGATCGTTATATTGATAATAATAATTTATGATTGTTGTATGAAGTATACCCACGGTACTTCGACGTAACAGACGCCGACCTCATAGCTGACGGATGAAGTCATGTTATGTCTCATGTCGTAACCTTGGCGAGTGTGGTTCCCGAAGTACCTGCAGTCATTATAACAATATACACCGGATTCAACTACTCCTACTATATTCACTTTAAAAAGAATTTCATTCATAATTCAAACGAAAAAAATAAATAAATTAATTAATTGAATAAAACTATTCAAACACATTAAGTAGGTTATCATGTGTATACAGTTTAAATAACATTATACTTAGTGAAATTACTAATTTAGCTAGACCGCTTCAGTACTAAATTTACTCGCACTGTAACGTTATGAATATTGTGTATCACTTACTATCACGTGAACGATGCACCGTTATAAAAAGTTAATCAAACGTACAGCAATATCTTCATACAAATTTTACAATGGAATCTAATTAAAGCTTAACCTGTCTATGAATTTGAATAGTTTTTCATAATTATGAATTATTATTCACATTAGATATAGATTATTATCTACTGTAGTGATTAAAGATTCTTGAAGTAATATTTATTGATTTTAGACGCGTCATAACTTTATGGAGACTTTGTTACTTAACATTAAGTTATTTTAATTACTCACTTGACGAGGTTGTCGCCGCCGTGGTAGTAACCCCTGCCCCCATGGCCACCCTTTACACCACCAGCAGTTTTCACATATTGAGTGTTAGGATCGCTCGCACCGACGCACGCCAGTAGGAGTGCGCACGTTACTCGTAACAGCATCACTGCGGATTAACTGTGTGTAATAGCGAGTGAAATTACTTCGGTAATGGGACTTAAAGAATCATCTCTGATGATGATTACCAGGCATGACATTAGTGGTAGGTGAACAATCCCGGAGACGATCTACCTGGACGGTCCACTGCAGCTCTTATGCCTGCCGTTAAACAGTAGCGTGCAAAGGTTACTGTGTTCCGGTTTGTAGGGTGCTGTTACTAAGGAAATTACCAGAGTAACGAGACAACATTATATAAGTCAAGACCTCATTCTCTGGTGATGTTCAACGCATGGTAGTAATTTTGACTTTTACAACTCATCCGATACTGGGCTCTTGAACCCGGCTTAATGTGGTGAACGCCACGTTGTTATAGGCCGGTGTATAACTTACCATCACATCAACGTCTCCACTGTCGTATCGTCTTATAAAAAAACTAGTATTATGATGCAGAGTACATCATTGTCTGTAGTTTTTTTTTATATCACTAAGCGAGGAACGAGACGAGGAAAACGTTCACCTGATGGTAAGTGATACGCTTGCCCATAACAAAGTGGTGATAGTTAGAATGATATACAGTACACCACATTGCAGTGGTCGCTTTGAGATATAAGATTTTAAGCCTCGTTGCCCCAGTAATTGCACCAGCTACAGCGCCATTTAAACCGGATTGTTCTGTTTGAATACTAATCGAACAACCATCTTGAAAAGATGAAATACACTACTTCTTCAAGTGCATTACATGCAACGCTATATATGTTTAGAGGAAGCTTTCACTACCAGACATATGTTATACTCCTCTGATTTCTTCTTGGAACGGCAGTGTAAGTTTTCTATTGGCTTTTATTAATATCGTTTATTAACTTTTTTTTTATTTATCTGTCACCTGATGGTAAGTGATACGCCTGCCTATAACAATGTGGTGCTAGTTGAAATAGTATTCATAGCACCACATTGCGCTCCTCACCTGAGACATAAGATGTTGAGTCTCGTTACCCCAGTAATTACATTAGCTAGAACGCCCTTCAAACCGGAAACCGGTGACGTTTGCACATTACTATTCGGCGGAAAAAGATTACTGGGGTAACGAGACGTAACAACGTGTTATGTCTCGTTACCCCAGTAATTACCCAGCGCCCTTCAAACCGGAACATAGTATTACTTTCACAGTACTGTTTTTGTTGCGTCGGCTGCAATAAACGCTGCGGTGCTACCTAGACGGTCTCCGGCAGCAGAGACCTACCACCAGTAAACTACTAGTAACCTACACCGCCATTCAAACCGGAACACATTAATACTTGCATAGTACTGTTCCTACCTAGATTTATTAACTAATTAAATTGAACACTAGAAAGAGCTTTGTAAATTTACACAGATAATAATAATTACAAATGGCGACTGAGAAATATATAAAAGAATAATATTTTGTGTTAACTTTTCTATTATGTTTAAAGACCGTAAAGCCGGATGCAAAGAAACAATGAACGGTTTAAAATTAAATATTCTTGCTCCATATTAGACGGTCTCGTTACTGCGGCACCGCCTATTGCAGCCGACAAACTAGTATGCGAATATTACTGTGTTCCGGTTTAAATGGCGTTGTAGGTTACTAGTAGTTTACTGGTGGTAGGTCTGTAATTTGATAGCTGGAGTAATGAGATTCAACATGTTACGTCTCAAGCGCCAGGTTACATAGGCGTATCATTTACCATCGGGTGATGGTCCTGCTGATCTCATCGCTTGTGAAAAAAAAAAAAATCGTAGCTGTGACAACTCACCGTCGTTCATCTGTCCGGATCGGCAGCTTCTCGCCTTAGCAATCGGAGTATAACTGACATAGTTGTTTGCACCGCTAATAGATTTATACGCGATAGTAAAGCGGCGGGGTTCCGTACACATACGGCTCATACAATATTATTACGATTTTTGTTTATTCGATGAAGCTACGAGACCAGCCGGACGTTCACTTCATTAAAACACCCTTCAAACCGGAACACAGTGAAAAGTACGGTAGTTAATCAGACGGTCTCTGGCCAGAGAGATCTACCACCAATGAATCTTGTATAACCACTGCACCATATTGTGGTAGAGACATGAGACGTCGTCTCCTTACTCCAATAATTTCAAAGCAACAGCATCCTTCAAACCGGAACGTAGTAAAAAGTAGTATAATGTTTCGATTTGAATTTTTTTTTTTATTTTATTTGTATGTATTACAAAGTGTACCCATGTTATTACATACGTATATCATCAGCCGTTAGATGTCCACTGCTGGACATTAGCCTCCCCAAAAGAATCCCACATCAATCGGTTAGGGACTCATATGGGGGAGTTTGGGCTATTTCCCACCGCGCTGGCCCAATGCGAGTTGGTGGCAGCCAGAGCCACATCTGTCGATTAACAGGTTTCACCACGACCAGGTGAGGTAGACTTGGAGTTCACATCAACGTATCCTCATCCATGATCTTCAGTTTGGTGACTGGTAACATACTAGACAGATTTTAGCAAGAGGATGATAAGAGTGATGGAGGGATCAACGGGCCCGGATATTTGATGAAGGTACTGAGATCTTTGGCAGAGGTGCAGCACTGGACGTCTACTGGCTGATGATGATGATAACGCTGGTGAAGGTACTTTATATATCATGTTATTTATACACATACCTCATACCATTATTGATGGTATGTCTCTGATGCTGGAGACCATCACCGCAGCTCCTGTGCAAACATAAGTGTTCCGGATGGAAGGGTGTTGTAGATAGTGCTCTGTGTATCCTAACGAGCGGCACGTTATAACTTATCACTTACCATCAGGTGAACTTCTGACGTCGTCGAATGATAAAATACTGCATTAACCCTGGCAGGGTATATAATGTGATGGTGATGCAGACACAAGGATCCCTGCTGCGGTAGGTTAAAGTGTCGTCACATATCGGAAGCGATGAGATAATGCAATCATGTTTTGCACATACAGCTCCGCTAGAATTTTAATATGGCCAACACACTGATAAACATACACATATAAATATATATAAATATATGTAAATATCTGTAAATAGAAACAGAATTCATGAGTTGGTTTGTGATATAAAAATAATGGCTTTTAACATTTTTTTTTAATTTTACTAATGCTGCGAAAGGGGTTTCGATTATTTTCAGTCTTATAATATTCTTAATACATAACCTCCTATTTAAATCATCATCATCATCATCAGCTGACTTTCTTTTGATGATGAAGTTCGCGTCGCAAGTTTTATTGATAACTATCGCAGCTTCATCGGACTCTTAATTAAAATTTTAATTAAACTAAAATTTTAAACAAACAAAAACACAAGAACATAATCATCAACAGCCGATGGGCGTCCACTGCTGGACATAGGCCTCCCCCCAAAGATCTCCACGTCGATCGGTTCCGCGTTGCTCGCATTCAGTGGATTCTCACGATTCTCACCAGATCGTCGGTCCGCCTTGTGGGAAGACTCCCAACACTAGGTCTACCGGTAGCCGGGCGCCACTCGAGGACCTTGATTCTCCACCAGCTGTCAATCCTTCCAGCGATGTGTCCTCTCCTATATAAACGAAAATAAGTTTATTCCTATAACTAACACTTTACTTCTCTAGTCTATCCCTCATGTAAGGATCGTGGTCAATGCTAGAGTTGCTGTCTAGAGCGGAAGATCTGTCTGCACCGGTTCCTGTTCAGCGCATCTCTAACAACAGTGTAAAATTTAAAGGACGATGGGTCTTTAACCTAATCGGTCCATCCGTTCGATTAGACATGATGGTCTTTTACTTTCGGTGTAGCCAACAACAATGAGTTTTCCAATCTATTGTCAAATCCCTTGTCTCCCTCTGGCAGGGGTCGTCCACGTTTCCACACCTGGAAGATAGGAAATACCAGAGCTTGTACTGTACGTACTCTGCACTTCTGTATTCCAATTTAAGCTTTATAACAAACTGCCCTCTGCAGCCGAGGTGGAGTCGCGGAGGGAGTACCCTCTGCGACTAACAACGGGTGGCGGCGGGCCCAACATCTGATCCGCCGCAGGGAGAGTTTTCTTTCTTGGCTCCCTTGGCCTCTGGGTGACGGGTTCGGGTGGACTGCAAGAGGCCGTGGAGGGAGCGCGCTGCATGATCCGGCGTGCTCCTGCGGAGGTGGAAAAGGAGGGTTCATCCCTCCCTGCCGAGGTGAAGCTGCGAAAGCGGTCATCGCTAGTGGGGTCGCGGTTGGCGCGAAAGCATTCCCATAACCCCGCCATCAGGCGAACAGCAGGACTATCGTGGGGGCTTTATTCGGTATAAGTCCGACATAACCTATACTTGCCCCCGCGAGCACGGGTATGCGCAGGCATTTCCCCCACATTAAACAAAAAAGAACCTTAATAACGTATAGTTTAAATCTGATAATTAGTCTAAACTTTTACTAGGGTATAATCAATACTGTGTCACAACTCAGGTTTACGTTTAACACACATATATATATATATATATATATATATATTATTATTATTTATTATATTACACATATAATATATGTGTAATAAATTAAATTCTAGTGAAATTCCTTAAATAGTTTTAATATTACTATTTATTGTATGCGTAAAACAAAGTTTTCGAACAAACATGTCGTTTCATAGAAACGTTACAGTCAAGTTTGACCTATAGATACGCTTCTCGGAATGTTTGCTGTTCATTTATACAGGGTTGGTAATACATACAGTGTACGAGTTTTAATTGTGTTATACTTATTCATTTATTTAGTGTACCGTGGTTTACAATTTTACTCGATTTGAATTGTCCTCTCATCAGCTGACTATTGCCGTTCAAGTATTCTGTTTTTATTTTTTAATTATATCCGTGTTGTTTCATATTATAGAAAAGGTAAAAGTAAATAAAGCAGATTTTAGAAAGGGATACTACATTAACTTTTATTTAAAATGGACAAGAGTATATCAAAAAGTTTATAAAGGTTATTATTATAATATAAATTATCCTATTTATATTATAATAATAAATATATATATAGTTTGTTAAGGCAAGGCATAACAAAAACTTTTGCACTGTTCGAAACCGGTTCCTCTAATATTATAGGAAATACACTCATGTCTTAGTGTAGGTTTATCAATTTGTCATAAGTCATATTTATTTTAGTTTTATGTTAAGACGTAGTTTAAACAAGTAAATTTTTATGTAAATAAAAACTTAGGAGAAACGCGCTCGGACATATTGTTTTTATGCGATTCTGGCGGTCAACCCTGGAAGTGGTGGAAATATTCTGATCGTTATCTTCGCATTGTGATCATATAACCTTTATTAACATTAATTTGTATAGACATAAATTTTGAAAGTTATGGGTCGGCGGATAACTTACCTGCAAGTGCCTGTTATACAATTATAAGTTTTTTGTGACTGAAATAGTTTTACAAATAATTTAATTGCTGAAAAGGATAAATTTAAATCAATTATTTACTTCAAGACTAATTTTATTATTATATTTTCTTATGTTAAAAATATGAGTACAAATTAAGAGTACTATTGTCTTTGGCTTAAAATAAAAACTAAATTAATCTAAATGTAGTTAACTGTAAATAAATTTAAATAAGCGCCCTCTATTAAGCGTGTTTGAAGCTACTCCATCGACAATTTAGGCGATCAAATCATAATTCTGTAATAGCTTCACCATTTAAATTGAGGACTTCTATAGCATGCTCAGATGGCGGTCGCCAGCACGGAATTTCAGCATACAAGGGTTCAGATGTAGTTGAATCGATAACATCAAATTTTGCTTCGCGCTTCAATGCCTCTATTGCAGAATCGGTAACTGATCTGGATTTCTGACATCTTATTTCTTGTGTGTAGCTCATAGATGGCGCTGGGGTAAAACGCGTCGGCATTGTCCCGAAATCGTGATTTCTTCGGGGCAAGTGGTCATAATGGCATTCTAAAATACCTGTAAACAACATAAATATTACGATTATCAATATATCAGCAAATTATGCATTTTGTAAACATTCGCACTAAATAAATACCTCTAAAATTTTCTAACATTATTGGGGAAATATTTTGAACAACAACCGGCCGCATGAACTGCTTTAAATTTCGATCTAATGTCGATATTGGTTGATAATGGCATTTATCTGAAGGCGGTGGCTCTGAAATAAAGACAACAGTATTTAAAAACATAAATAAATAAAAAGTTTGTTGGCCCATGAGGGGATCGAACCCGCGACCTTCGCGTTATTAGCACGACGCTCTAACCAACTGAGCTAATGGGCCGTTGTGACTGAGAATATATAATAGAAGTATTATACATTAAACAACTAATTTAAATATTAAACCTTAGATATCTGTAAAAAAAGACAGCTAGTAAGAGTTTTCAAAATGGCGTCAGTATAATAATTTAATAACAATGTAGAAATTTTGTTAGTGTATTAGTATTACTACAGTACCTGGTAAAGGAGTGTGGAATATGCTCCTCGAGTATGGCGGCGGCGCTTCGTTACTGTCTATCATCACCTGCATCCGTATGTCGTTCACCTTCCTTACGTCGTCGTAACGCGGCCGCCTGCAGCGCTCTACCATCACAATCATCACTGCGACTGTAATCACCGCCATCATCACGCCACCCGCTATGCTCACCACCGATATCAAATCCATTGACGATTTGTCGCGCTCTTTGTCGCTCATCACTGCTGTGATGTGCTCGGGTTCTGTCAAAATATGAAACGTTTCATCCTCCACAGGTTCCTCGGTGGTGTAGTGTTTGGTATTGGTAACCATATTAGTATCCCTTATATTGAATATTTCCGTGACATTTGATTTTGTTGATGCTTTGGTCGTAACCTCAGTTGTATTTGCACTCGTAACGGTGTTCGTTACGTTTATTGAATTAGTTTTTCTGTTGTTATGTGTGGATGTCGTTAAAGATTTTGTTGTTACTTCAAGACTGTTTCTTTGTAATGGTTTTGCGGTGGGTTTTTTAATTAAAGTGCTATTTGCTGTTCTTTGTACAGTCGTCGTACTGTTAGTTGAAGTAGAAACTGCTGTTAGGAAGTGAAAAGGAGTCAGTCTTGAAGAATTTGCTTCCATGCTTGACATGCTGTTAGTTGTTCTAGTAACAGGCGTTGTTATTTTAGACAGTATCTCATTTTTATTTAGTTTTGTTTCCTCTTTCATAATATTCTTGGAAGTTATTGGGGCGGACCTCAAATGAGAACTAACATTTGCTGAAATTGTGCCCGATATAATTTTTTTGATGAATGGAGGTAAAGAAGTATGAGGTGCCATTGGAGATGTAAACGCATGTTCAGTTTTATTTACTTTCGTCGATCCATTCCTCGTTGTTATGTAAGAAGAAGTTGTTAAAGCTATTTTTTTAAATATTGCATAGGATACTGATGTTGGAATGATAGAAACTATTATAGTTCTTGGTGTTGTATATTCCGATACAATTTCCTTTTTTGTGGCAACGCGCGCTCTCAAATGATTTAATTCGTAGTTAGATTTGATTTTATAATCGAAATGATTAGATTCACCTTTCTGTGTCGGTTTGATCCAGATTTCTTTTGGTTTAAATTTTGGTGTTGTAGGTGTCTTCACCGTGGTTTCAGTTCTTCTCGTAGTTTCTGATTTTGTTGTAACTTCTTTCGCTTTAAATGTTATAGCTAATTGAGTTGAATTTGATTCAGGTTTGTTTTGAACTGTGCTCACAAGTTTTGTCTTTGGCGTCGTATCCGTGGTAAACATAAAGTTCATTGAAGTAGATAAAGTTGAATCAATATATGGAGTTGTTGATATAATTTCAGCGGCTTCTGTCCTGTTATAAATTGATTTAGAAGCCGTTTCATTTCTAATTTTGATTTCTTCAACTGTACTTTGTAAAATCGATGCAGTAGTGGGGGTAATAGTGATGTTATCATAAATACTAACTGGCTTGTAGGTAGAAATCATTTCCGTTGTTCTTACTGTTTCTTCTTGAGTTGCAATTTTTAATGTCTGTTTGTTTTCATCATAGCTCACGCTTGTTGACAAACCTTTCGTTGTTGTTAATAACTTCTCTGTTGTTATCTGAACTGGTGTAGGAGGAGTAGTTGATATAGGAGGAGTTACAGTTGTGCTAATAAAATTGGAACTCGGCCTAGAAGTCAGTGGTGTTGTCATAGTAGTTATTTCTATAGTAGTGCTACTTATAGTTGATGCATTGTTAACAGAAGTGCTTTTAGACGTCGTTTCAGTTGGTAGAGAAGTAGTTGGTAAGGTGATGGTTGTAGATTTGGTTGTTGTTAGTAATTCTTCCATTAAAGTCGTCGATGCTTGTGTTGTTGTCATGCGAATTTCACAACTGTAAATGCAAAATGAAATTTTAATAATGCAAAAACACTAGTTTAACATTTATATCAAGGAAGAGGCCTATATCTAGCAGTGGACGTCTATCGGATGATGATTATGATGATGACGATGATGATAATGATGAGTTTAGCATTTATAACATAATTATTATGTAACGTTATATACATAATGTCTAACGTAATAATAATATAAAATATATTTGATGATAAATGTTTAGTAAGTTTTATTTTTGCATTTTTAGATATGTAAATACAAAATACTTGCATGTACCGCCAGGAGATATACTAAATTTCCAGTAAGTATCTAAAGTGGAAACCCACCTCTCACCTTGCCATCCATCTTCGCACTCGCATTCACCAGTCAGCGGAGAGCAAGAGCTGTGGTCAGCACACTTTGTGCAGTTATGAACACAATTTGGACCCCATTTATTATCTGGGCAATCTATAATTATAATTCTTGAATTAATAAAGTATACAGTAGTTCATTATTATAACAATTTAGCAAAATTAGATTGTCTATACTCCTAATGAATTCTTTATGGTATACACGATTCTAAGTGATGAAATTGTGACATAGGAAACTATATTAATTTAGTTATGAAGATGATCAAGGTGATTATAATGATACGAATGGTTTACCATTTGAACACCCAGGTCCAGTTTTTCCATATGGACATACTGGCACACAGGACACGTCCTTCATTTTGTAGCCTGGACAGCAAACTGCCACTTCAGCAGTACGCTCCTCTGTCTAAAGAGAAGCAAGATCGAAGATATATATATCAAGAATTACTTTGATGAAGTTATTTTTTAAAAAGCGTTTCTTATTTATCCTTAGGTATCTATTACTTTGATCATGTAAGTCTCCAGCTCTCAAATGAGACTGGTATTGAATAATGCTGTGACAGCTAGGGTTATTAATTTTAATATATTACCTCGAGTCTGGTGAGATCTCTCATCTCGGTGTTCCAGCGGGAGCACCGCGGCGGCATTGAGAAGCACCACTCATACGTTCGGACAGACATAGGGGCCCGGTACTTGACGCGCTTCGTTATATTGTACCTGAAATTTTGAAAGTTGCTTCATTTATCCACTGTTTGGATAATAATGCACCTTCTTAATACAAAGAAGACATTCTCAAGTTTTAATTCAACAGCCTTGAAATCCATCTAGGAAAAATTATATTTAACTTTACAAGACTAATTGTGCGGATAGCGAACATTTGGCACGGTTTTGAACTTAACCTCAATTTTAACTTAAATTGAAACCGGATGAACATCTTGTCTGATGACAAGTCAAGTCAAGACTGTCAATAAATAGTCTTTGATCGGTTTTTCTTCTAACTTAGTGGTTTCATTATGATAATATTGTTCATGTTCTGTAGGAATCAAATCTTCTCTAAATTGTCTAACGCAAAGTTCCAATGTGTATAATATTTATCTACACTTTGCATCTAAACATGGTAGAGATACCTCGGAAAGGAAACAAGATCTGTGAAGATCACAGAAGATAAATTTAAAACTTACTTTTGCTTCACCATGCAAACGTTGGGTCCGTTCAAACTCGCCACATCCGCCACCGTTGTCACGATCATCACGATCACCATGCACCATAACTGTGTCTTTACAGTCTGTAACTCGGCCCACAGCACTTGCATTTTTTTTTTATCTCACTCGATTCTTCTCCAGTGCATATTGGTATTTCTACTCACTTGCTTTCTCACTAAGTAAATATTGCTTAAATGAAATATATTAAAAATTAAGTCTTTTCAAAAGGAAAAGTAGTGGTTGTGTAACAATATGTATAACAGTGTTATTTGAGGCTGGTAATAAATTTACTATACGTGTAGTTTGCAGGTCCTTATCACAAAACGTTAGCTGCTGGATGATTCCACTGCTGCTCTGTATGCGGTATAAATATTCTAAATACACGCTTGATGCGCGTATTCTTTAACACCAGTAAGACACTGTGGTTCACCACGATCAACCAAAATATAGTATTCCTTCCGTCTAACAATAGTATGCAAAGATCGCTGTATCATTTTGAAAGGGTTTATCATCATAACAGAGTTATCAGCAGTAATGGAGAGGCATTTTAAGAAGACAACACAAGCGAAAGTCATCGTTTCGTGGAATAAAAAAATTAAAAGCACGTGAATTAAATACATTGTGTTTGAAATAGTTAACATTAAAAGATAAGCATTTTAACAGTACATTTAGTTAATTGCAACACTCCACTTCATTTGCTGCAATAGATTAATTAACCAGACAACACGTCGCCACATGGGTCTATGAAACTGTCATCCCGAAAGTGAACTCTATAACATATATACGTTAAATCGTAATTCCCTATTCGTTGTTATTAAAAAAAACTATTAAACCAAATTGTACTTTAAAACGTTATTAGTAGGTTTGGAAATGAGTTATTAGTGTGACGCACACTGACGCGCCCGATTGTGATAGTGCCTGCACACTGCTGCGCGTCCGCATCAATTGCTGGGCAGGATGCGTGGAGATGCCATCGGCTTTATCAATCGAGGCGACGACCTCCATTTGAACTGCTAACGGAGTTAGGAATCCCCCAGGAGTTCTGCCGTTGTATATGATCTAAAGTTAACATGTGTAACTAATGATCATTAAAAAAAATCAGTGAAGGGTTAACAGTGATAGACCTGGTAAAATTTAACTAAATGATTTCTATTGATTTATATAAAAGGAATTTCTAATACCTCTCAGGTTTACACGGCGATGGAAGAAATATAGAATGTAATGAAAAATGTGTTTAGAAAAGAAAGAATGAATTAAGAAAATACTACGAAAGAACAGTAAGAATGGTTTGACAGAAGAAATAAAGAATGAAAAGAAAAGAACAACAGGTTCTGTATCAACAAGATGGGGAAAGGATTATATAAACAAATTAATAAATACTGATATAGGCTCAGGTAAAACGAAGAGTTGAGTAGAATGTACCCATAACACTAAATGGACCAGTTTATATGGTCAAAGGCGCTATTGTTGGATCCAACAAAATCAGTGATGCAATTGTTGCTACTGGGCCCTACATTGATGCTATTTATGTCTGATAGCCCTGGACTCAAACAGTGCCAAGACCGTGGTATGTGGAACACATTACAAGAGACCTATATCCAGCAGTAGACGTACATCGGTTGAAATGATGAGGATGTCTGATAGGGTAAGTTTACGTCAGAATGAGAATTATTCATTTGACTATAAACAAGTCTATCGGTAACTGGTTTGATTGTAGACAGTACTTTAGATTAGAAGTCTTGGAGTACCTAGTCCAGAGATGACCTTAGATTAGATGTTAATGGAGTAAAAAGTTCGTAATAGGACACAATTATATTTATCTAATAATCCTTGGCGTAAGGGGTTCCGCACAACAACTCAGGGGACACAAGCTGACCTTACTTGCTAGTGGTTCACACTGATAATCCACTAGCGAAGCTTTGGCTCCCACCAACTCGCTTTAGGCCAGTGTGATGGGAAATGACTTAAATCCTCCCATAAGAACCCCTACAAATGACGGCCACTAGTGCCCAGCGGTAACGGAGGCATTGTTGACTGTATGTGGAGATATTTGAGAGAGGCCAATGTCCAGCTGTGGATGTCCATCGGCTAATGATGAATAACCCTTGGAAGGGTAGAGGGAACCTATGACCAGTATGTTCGATGTGTAAATCGTCGTTTGGTTGGATGGTCGTTGACCGCTACTCGTAAACCGTACAGTGGACGCCGTCAAGCGATATTTTATTAGACAATACAGGATATCACGGTTCCTCGTTAGATTTATTACATATTTCATAACCAATTTATCCTGTAATGGACGGACGGAAGAACGCAGTTCGGCCCCCCTCTATTAGACCTAGTTACAGTTGACTGTTAACTGACAAAACACGGGTTTGATTGATAGTAAAAACATTTAGTCTACACCTAGTCATTGAACTTGGTACCTTGAATACTCTGAAGATGACGATGAACGATGAAGTTACTTATACTACGCTCCTAAATACGACGGTGCTAGAAAACTGAGCTCCGTCCATTTTGTGTCATTGTACGTTTGTTTGTTTGTCTGAGCTTTATAATATAATATTGCTTGTTTCATATCTATTTGGAATGTGTAAACAAGTCTGTACTTAAAATGGTCAAAGTGTTGAAATAAAATGTGATCACTGGACAGGTCCAGTCGTTGCGTTAAAACAAGCCTTCTCTAAAACTTGAATATCTGTCTAGATCTATTGATGCTGCTATAGTAAGTAATAATGAAAATTTTTGATATACCGTCTCTGTTTCAAGAATATTCTTTGTGCAAATCTAGTAATAATATTTATGAAAACACACAAATTTACTTTTCGGGTGTATACTTAAGACACTCGCGGATTCGTTACTATTCTGCAGGTTTCTTCATCGACGTAGCTTTAGATTTGCTTTATTTTTATGTGAATAGGCAATAAAACTGTATCAAGTAGGAATGAGACATATAATATATGTATCTTACCAGGTTTTGAAACCTGTTGTTTGTTATCAAGTACGCGCACCAGGTGGCTGAATAAAATACTTTCAAGTATTTAATACTTTCAGGTTTTGTTTTAAAGTAAGCGCTGTAGTCTCGCGCTAGTGAAAATAGGACTAAGGTAAGCCCTGTATGTATTAAAAGCCGACTAGAAGTTTCGCGGGGCTTAAGGGTGGGGGCCCTTATCGCTTAACAAGCGAACCTGCGTAGGACAGCGTATTGCTCAGCGATTATGCCTGGAAGGGTTTAGTCTGCTCGGAGACATGCTAACACGTGTAGAGAGGCACCGGTGCGTTATGTAAGAGATCCCTGGGCTTCTCCGAATGCACTGATGTAGACTACCGAGGGGGTTTTAGTAAGTAAGAATCTCATATGACCCTTACTTCTCCTCAGAAGTAGGGTATCTTTCGAAGGTTTCTCGCTCGAAACCAAAACTGAAAGGTATTTTTATAGATACGATGCACCCGATTGCGAGACGTTTACCTCTAGTTGAAGATTTGTGTCTGCGAATTGTATTGAATAATGGTGGGTTTCCACGACTTTCACCAGAACGTCGGTCCACCTAGTGGGAGGCCTCCCAACACCATATCTACCGGTACGTTGGCGCCACACGAGAACCTATTTTGCACCATGTACTTATTTAAATTCTATGAAATATTTTGAAGACTTGCAAGCTTGAATTGTTTAATGAATCCTTACGCCTTTGATTATAACCTTTTCCAAAAGTGGTTTTTCACTATAACTGATTAATCTTTATTGTCATATGTTTTACTTTACGATATTTTATAACAATAGTCTTCCGATTCAACAAATACCAAACATCAATTGCTGTATGTATAAAACGAATACGTAAAATTGCTTTATCAATTAAACCATTGGTTTACTTATCACTTTTTGGTATTAACATAAAAAAAATCACTTATTATTATAAGTTTAAAGCGTTACTTAATTTTTGTATATATTATTTATTTTAAACATAATTCGATATTATTTAAACAATAAACTGGTTCCATGAACGATGGGGAAAATGTTAAAGCATTTTGAACCTTGGTCTTGCAAGTGCAGCAAGTTTTGAACCCTCGAAGACGTCAATCACAATATCCAACTTTGATTATATAGATATAAAGGTTATAATCATCAAGAAAAACGAAGTACAAGTCTCTAAATCCCCGTTGTTTATTTACCCGGGGCGACCTGATATCGAATCCTGTAGGAGCGATTCGTGCGTTCTTCGAAGAGTGGAAGAATTGCAAGCTTGTCATGAGAAATTAGTCTTAATACCCTTAGTACTATAATAATATAGTATAAAGTAAATAGTAGTATAGTAATAGTTGTAGTAGTATATATCAATATTACTGTGTTAGTTTAAGCAAACATCTTTCTCAAAAAGTTTTTTGTTAGGTTAGTGTTATGTTTCTTAATGTTTTAGTTTGACGTTTAGTATTCTGCGTGTAGCTGAAAAAGTAAGTTAGGTGGTTTCCGAGAATGGTGTCAATGTCAAAATGCAGTCACTTAATTGCAATGAAAATGTTTTATAGTCTGAGCCTCGGTGTACAGAAAGCCTTCAGAAGCTCTGCAATTACGAACTTCGTAAATAAAGTTAAAACAATAGTATCGAATTTTAAATGAAACCACTTGGTATGGTATAAATTAAAAAAAATACAAGGAACAGGCCAATGAAACCATAAAGCGACCTAATCGAGATGTGGCAACTATTAAGCAATTTAAATTATAATGCCCTGGATTTAATTAGTAATGAATGGGACATGTGTGAAACATTAGATATTCTTATATAACCCTGTGAGGAAGTCGCATCGAATTACCGGCAGAAGTGGAAGAATCTCGCCAGGTTTTGTTGAAAGAAATACATGCAAGATTTTCCAATGTAGAAAGCAGTAAAAAGTTTACGACATCAATGTTCCTCGATCCTTACTACAAATTATACTTTCAAAACTCTGCTATAGCAGTGTATAAATAGCATACTCTGAATAGCTGAGGATCGAATTGGCTTTCTCAATCCGATCGCCAAATATCAGTTTGAAGGGGGCAGCTAATGATGATGATGATGATGATAGCAGTGCAGACATAAAAACAATTAGGAATTTAGTATCTTCTCTTATTGAAGATGAAGTTAAAGTAGTATCGGATACAGAGAGAAAAATATTAGAAAAGCCATAAACTTTAAAAGAATCTAGTTTATTTTGAAAGCAATATAATGGTGCAAAACATCAGCTCTGCCGATAGGCCAAACAGTAGAGCAATATTAGAAGTGCAACTTGGAAGACAGACTGCTGTCTTCTGATATAAATCCACAAGGTTAATGACGGGCTAAGCAAGCCACCTATCCTCATCTAGCCAAAATAGCAAGATCACAGAAAGATTAACAGAAAGAGGATATTGGCGATAACAATATTTCGTAAATGTAATTTTTCTTACGGTACGATGGGACTGTCATGATTTTTAATTAAAAGTTCCAATATTTAATAAAGAAACAAAAAAAAAGACGACACCGACTGTGCAGTCGGAAAGTGCAGCAGTTATGGTTTTTAGAACTATTGTCTTTGTTGTTATATACAAAGACAATAGTATGGGACCCATATTAAAGTATGGGTCCCCAAAAGTATTTTTGGTTGTATGTACGATTAATTGTGCTCCTTATTCTGTTTGTATACGATTTCATTTCCCAGTATCATTTTGCCAATATTATAAAACGTTTATAATATTTAAATACTTTAAAGTATTTTAAGCTCTGGTTTTTAAAATACTTTCTGAGCGCTTTGGTTGTGCAAGTGCTATTAGCAAGTCTTGAACTCTTGAAGCGTCGACTACAATATCGAACTTTGTCGCTATTATAGTAAATACTATAATGGTAATAAATTAAATAAAAGTACAAGTAACAAAAAGTATTTCCGTTCTGTACAATTAATTTTGCTTTATAATAAAATTTAATTTCCCAGTTTGACCTTGTGAGTATTGAAAAATGTTTTAACAACCTGGTTTTTAGCCTTGGTATTTACAAATACTTGTATCGAGTTTTGCAAGTACGGGCCATGCCTGTCAATTGATTGTTTAGTAATCGCTTGATCGCAAAATAAATTTTTCACAGCTTCACTAGCAGAAAAGATAGCTGATGACCGGATCAATGTCCTCAACCTGACCGACATACTTCAATTTGTAGAAGGCACTACAAGATGATAATATTAGTTAATAATACTAAGGCTCTAAATGAGTGAATTAATAGCAAATATTATGCTACTTTCGGTAGTGATAATGTATAGAAAGATACTAAAAAACCCCGCCTAATAGCTCACATCATATAAATAAATAATTTTCCTAATATTTAACAATAACCTTGAAAATAATTGACACTAGAAACTTGGAGATAATTATTAGTTATTTCTTTTGTAATTTTAAACTAAAATCATTGTTATTGTGTTAAATATTTCGCATCATCTATGTTTCAGATTAAACACCCACCATTAAAGCAGCGTGGTGGAGCTAAGGCCCAATTCCCCGGCAATGAGGATCCTTGAGGGAGGCCTATACCTAGCAGTGGGCATTATCCGGCTGATAAGAAGAAGATGATTCAGACCTTAAGATACATTACTCTAAACTGGAATAATGATCAAATAGTTTCCGCTTTTCTAAAGAAAACTAAATAATATTAGAATAGCTATTAATATCTAGTATAAAATAAATATGTGCATTCTTTAGAAAGTATTGCTTGATGATGACTTAGGTCTTAGTCAAGCCCAATTCTACACTAGCAAGAAAAAGACAGAGAACAAAACCAAGACAGGCCAAGATCAAATGTGCAAGATTGAACGAAATAATTCAAATTCCGATGAAACAATGACTTAAAACATTTATCATAATTTGAAAATATGCTTTTCTTTTGGAAACTAAATATTTAATATATGGATAAATATACAAGACCAATACTAAAAGTATTTAAGCAAGACCAAGACTGAATAGACAAGAGAAACCAATACCAAGATTGTCCAAGTCTTGTTCTTGTTCTTGCTTTGCTCTTCACTATTTAAAATATAAGTAACGGATCGTATTTAGTGGAATATAATACAATACACCTCCGTCCAAGAGATGATGATAATGATGATGATGAGAAGAATTCCTTCAAAGGGCTTCTGTGAAAATACATTTCAATACATGTTACGTGTATTAAAGCTGCAAGGGGAGCCACCGACGGATGACAAATTGCCTTAACGAGTCCACCATGCTCTCGCCCCGAATTGATGTTAATTAGGTTTAATTCAATGTCCACGAGATGAGAATGGGCCCTTTATAAGTTTCCGCATCAGTGATTAAGAAACCATCACACATCGGATCTACCATGATGGAGCTAAAGTGGTTTTCCTAAATTCTATATATTATTATATACAAAGCTATCTACTTTATCTAGACGATATTCAGAGATCCATTGACTTATAACAAGATCTCCGTAACTGTTAGACATAAACACTCAAAATTTGGTACAGATATTGCTTCTGCTATTTGGAGATCAGCTAAGACTGAATTTTCACAAAATTCCGTCCCCAAAAAGAGTTACAGGGGTGTTGCGGCCAACAAATAGTGATGAGTAAAATTAGTCTTGCTCTTGGTCTTGAGGAAAAACAAGATTAAAACCATTTTTTACGAGCACGACCAAGACCAAGACCGAATGAACAAGATAAGGACCAAATTAGCAAGACCGACACTAAATACGCAAGATCAAGGCCAATATTAAGATTGTCCATGTCTTGGTATTGTTCTTACTTTGCTCATCATTACAAGCTAAGCGGGCGGGGAGCAGCTGCTTACTTAGTTCTGTATCCAGCATTTTTCCTATCATCAAGATCAACATTTTTAATTGACACTCATATTACGGTGTAATTATTTCAACAAAAACGACTCATTGAAAATCAGACTCATATGTAAGAGATGTTTCCTAGCAAAGAAATATCTCAGCGCAATAGTTACTAACAACATAAATATTACTTAGTTATTATTTACTAGTAAGTGTAAAAAAGCTAAGAGATTTTGACTTAAAATCTATAACTAGATTTAAATAGTAATAAACTTATAATATTTATAACTGTAACCAAGTAATCACTGACTTCATTCCGTTGATCAGACAGCAGCCGTTTGGTTATGTACAATCGTTAATATATATTGCTTATGTACTGTTGATGTTAGAATTATAATGTTTGGTACTCAGCATCAGACCTACAGAAGCTGGGGAAATTTTTATTATATTATTATTAGTACCTACAGATAACGGAAGCGGTTTTTTTTTTATATACTTCAATGTTTGTTACAAACTGCTACTGGTTATCCGGTATCACTTTGATAGCATTCATGTGTCAGCTTTTATATCATTATAAACTGTAAATTCATTATATGTATATAAACAATATAATTGTTGTTAATTTTAGATAGACAAGAAGAAAGTTAGGACTATGTATAATAAGTATGATGCCTATTTAACTTCGTTGAAACGAATCCAATAGCATCTAGAGTGCAAGGAAGTTTGTCTAACTCATAGTTTAATTTATCTATATAGTAAAGACTTGAAACTATCATTATTTATAAATAAATAAGTTCTTTACACTTATGTATTTAATATAGTAACTTAATTAAGTAGCTTAAAACATTTATAAAAAATATACGTTAAGTTACTAGGTAAACTATGGGAAAGAAAAGGAGTTTTATGGTTTAAAAAGTTTTTCTACGGTTTACTTATTAACAAATTAAGTGAGTTTTCAATGTGTTTGTCTATACTTCGTCTTTGATTAAACGCGCTTAATTATACGCAATATCAAGTGTTAGTGATGGATATATAACTTAATATGTTTGTGTGTGAAAATAAATTTACCTGATGTATTGTTAGCAAAAACACTTAAACGCGAGAGCACCGTTTCGTCTCGATAGGAACGCACGCACAGAGCGGGAGACGGGAGAGAGCGCGCGGCGCGGGACGAGGCCGGGAGAGCACTGGGATGCTGCGGCTCGGGCCCGGGACTCCGCGCCGGCTGGGGGCACAGCTTTATTAGTTTTCTCGGAACAGGGCTCGCTGCGTCTCCGCGGGTTGTTTTTGTTACGATTCCACTCACCCCACGTATATTAGTATTAGTAACTTTTGATATTCTCATCTAAATATACGCCGCCGTTTTTTTTAATTTTTTCACATTTTTAATATAAAGTCGTGATACTAGTGAACGATATATGTATATATATATATATATACATACATGTATACATATGTTGTTACTTACGGCGCAGAGACATGGCATCTGGACATCGGGATGAAGAGAGCTATGGTGGCACTAAGGGACAAAATCTGGGAGCTGGAATGACAGTCGGCCGGCCGTGTTTGCCGTGTCAGTGACGGCCGATGGGGGAGGAGTCTTGGAGTGGAGGCCGCAAAAGTGAATATGGACCGACGACGTCATGAGAGCGGTCGGAAGTGTGTAGATGCGAGATGCTGAGGATCGCATTTGGAAGACATTGGGGAAGGCCTGTATCCAGCAGTGGATAAACAAGAGCTGATAATAATGATGATTATATATTGTTATGGGCTGGCGTATCACTTACCACCAGGGGAACGTCCCTCAACATAAGTAACGACACAACAGTTATGAAGTTATCTGTTAAAGTAGTTGTATTGTAAATAATTAACACTATTAACATTAATAGTAATTAAGTTAATTAGTGGGTAGGCGTTGGTACCCACGTCTCGCCCCCACGCCCCCTCGCCCTCTCGCCCTCGCGCCCTCGCGCCCTCGCGCCCTCATGCCGCAGCAACACCCTGAGCGACCTCCGAGTTCACATGACCCGCGATTGCAATTATGTAATATTTCTTTGATGACTTCTGTTGTTGTTTTTTTTCTTGTCGTTTTGTTCAATTGCACATGCGCATGCACACTAAGGTCAATTTTAGTGTTAATAATATATTTTCTTTCTTTCAGTCGATGGGGCACTAAGGTCCTCGAATGGCGACCGCATACCGAAAGACGTAGTGTTGGCAGGCCGCCAACCAGGTGGTCCGACGGTCTGGTGAAGGTTGCGAGCAGCGCAAGATCGATCAATGTGGAGATATTTGAGCGAGGCCTATGTCCAGCAGTGGACCTCTGTCGGCTGATAATGATGATGATGATGACGCCAAAACTTGACTATCTACTTTATTACTGTCACCCACCCGCTCTGCTGGCCGTAACATCAACATACTTGCCAAAGGAATATTCCTTCCAAATTTGAAGCCTCCAGGCCCTATGGTTCCAGAGATCTCGTGATAAGTCTCTACATAGGTGGAAACACTTATATATGTTACTGGTGGTAAGTCTCTGTTGCCGGAGACCGTCTAAGTGGGTACCACCGCTGCTTCTATTTCTGCCGCCCAACAATATTGCTTTCCGGTTGGAAGGGCGCCACTGTTAGTATAGTTACCGGGGTAATGAGACCCAACAAATGACTTAGGCGACAAGCGCAATGTGGTGCAGTGCATATTATCTTAACTACCGCCACATTGTTATGGGCGGGCGTATCACTTACCAGCAGGTGAACTTCCCGCTTGTTTCGTCCCTAATCTATCTCTATCTCTCTCTATTTATTTATTATACGGGAGAGTACAATATTACGATGGAGCTACTAGGGAATCAGAATTAACTAACCAATACTAGCTGAAGAAAATGTACTAGGGCGGCATCTTAGTCAGGAGTCACGAACCAAACAATGTTGTTATTAACATGCGCATACTATTTTAGGCTTTACGCTATATGTAATAGGGTTCAGAATTAGTTTGTATCTGTATGAAGAGAAGGCGTAGTAATGTAAGCGGTTCTCGTGCCTCTGGAAGCAATATGTGTAATATCATGTAATATCCAAGTATAAGTTTAAGGTAATACGTGCCCAGTTATTGCTTAATATCAGATACCTTTTTTTTTGCCAAGCAGCCGGAAACTCCTCGGTGTGCCACTCGAAGCTATTGATCCCAAGAAAGGTAAAGCTGGAGAGTGCTCGTTAGTACTTGAGTAAAAAAATTTAAATACTTTTTTTTAGATGATAACTATCATTATATTATCATGTCTCCTGGAACAGGAGTTGTTATGCCTAAAAGGAGACACTGAAAACTCTTATGGGTATGTAATGTATGTTATGAAATAAATGTTTTTTTTTTATTCTGGTCATGGAACCCAAGACTTGTTAAAAAGCAGAGGATTTGCATTTTCGATCCTCAGAACAGTAACGACTTGGTGTTAATCAATGAAAGAGTAATCAGCGATTAAAATACAACCAAAATATATAACCTCATATGAACCATCATAAACGACAGCCCCTGGTAATCAGCAGGTCAGGTCGCAGGACCGATGGATATGGGATCTTTTATGGTGGCCTATATCCGGCAGAGGACGTGTATAGGTTGATGATGAAGATAATTAGAAGGAAAAGAAAATAAGAAGATATTGAGTATGATGAAGTCTTTTTTTTTTTTTTTTAAAAAAAAGACTAATAGTTTTGATGAGTAGTTTTTAGATGTTTGTAGTAGATGTGAATTTCGCCATATTAATATCTCTTATCAAACGTGTCAAAGTTCACGTGATATTAAGTGACAATGTAGAAGGTAAAGCGAGCTTTCCAAAAATACTCGGTAAAAATAACTACTGTTTATTTTTTTTTATTCTACGAAGCGACTACACGAGCAAGACGTTCACCTGATGATAAGTGATACGCATGTCCATAACAACGGTGGCGCTAGTTAGTATAGTATACGTTGCACCACATTGCGCTCGTCGCCTTGAGACATTAGACATAAAGTCGCGTTACCCTTAGTAATTACACAGCTACGGCATCCTTCAAACCGGAGCACAATAACATTTGCTCACTACTGTTTGTCAGCTGCAACAGGCGCTGCGGTGGCACCCAGAGGGTTCTGGCAGAGACCTACCACTAGTATATGTAATGGCGGCATATTTAAAAAGTGAGGGTGGTAGCTACTCAGGTTAAGAAACGATGCGAATCACATACCATGGATATCAAGGATTTAATCAGGTGGTTACTTACGCCATTGAGACAGTTGAATGATTAATTTCTTTATCTTTTACTCGAGTTCAGTAAGCACCTGGCGTGAGATAATACAACAGTCTGTTTGTCCTCCGGTTAAAGTCTACTCAGACGTTAACTGTAACCGAGGGGTTCCCAAGGGAAGATTACTTGGAGCTGTTCCCTACGAAATGAAAGCAATAAAAGGGTCCTTATCTGGTCCTGGCCGTCCTTTTTTGTTTAATTGGGCTTAAAAGGCGCAGCACTTTAAGGCAATAAAAATAATATAGTATTGCTTATATATAAGCAATACATGTCACTTATTATTAAGTGACATGTCACCCTCATCCCGTACAAAGTAAAAGATGTATAATTAGTTTTAATATTAACACTTGTTTAATATTATGTTAAAATAGCAGGTAAAGTAAGCGGATGCTATGATGGTGATTACCACCACCTTACTGCGAAGGTCCATGTTCAGCAGATGATATGAGTGTGTAACGAGGTAAAGCCTTTAGTATAGAATATGAATTATAATTTGATAAATTATCTGAAATCAAAACCATCAGGATTTATAGACTAAAGATACTTCTGTTCAGGGTCTGCTTTATATCAATTGTAAAGAATATAGGAGATATCCAGAGATTTATGGATTCCTCACGAGGTTCTGAAAAAGATATAAACACTCAAAATCTGGTAGAGATATTACTTTTCTCCTCTGGTGCAGCAACCCAAAGTGAGTCTTGGTCTCCGATGCAAGAGAGCGTCAGCGTTGTCTGTCTCTAGAGATATTGCTTCTGCCATTTAGAGGTCCGCTAAGAATGGACTTCACGAGATACCTTCCCCAAAGGGAGTCGCGGGGGTGTTACGGCCAACAAAGCGGATGGAGAACAGTTAGTTTTATATATGTTGTTATTATTGTTTTTATTTATTTGATGATTATATAATCAGCCAAATCTATCACCTACCACGACATCTTCACACCGAAGGTTAGCTGGTAGGGAATACCTAGATTAGACCTCCTTATGTATACATCTTTATAAAGTCTTATAATATAGAGCTAAATAAAATACACCCTTTTTATATTATTATGTAATATTCTTATATTATTTATATTTTATTATAATAATAAAAATTAAAAGAAATGTTTAATTATCGTTTCTGTATATTTCCGAATGTGTTACGATCAGATTTCCACAAAACGATTTCCGCCCGCATCGAATAATTGTATTAACAAATTTCAATTTACAAACATCCGAATATAGGGGTGCGTTAAAATTATTGTTAATTATATAAGGGTTATTTAAACAATTATATATTAATGCAAAATTTATTTAATGCAACATATAAACATATTGGGAATATTTACAATATTATTATAATAATAAAATATAAAGAAATATCAACTTCCTGTAGACGGATTTAAAAAAATCGATTATCTCATATAATAATATTTATATAGATATATTAATAATAAACATTTAATAATTAATTATTATTAATCGTCTACGGTAATTGACTACCGTGGCGGTGATTGTGGTCATCAAGATGGTCGTGAAGCTGGTGACGTCATATCCTCTCGAGGCCGCGTTGTAGAATCCGCCGTACACTTGAAGGCCGGCTGTCTCAATGCTGAAAATGCAAAATGAATATCAGGAAAAGGTACAGATGATGAGGAAGTTGACTTCTGAAGATAAGAAAATTATTTAATGATGGACTCTACCTGAACTTGCAGTAGTCGCCGTCGTAGCTCCAGCCGAGGTACTCGCCGGTCCTCAGGTTCTCGCTCTGCAGCCACTGCTCCAATGGTCTGAAGTAGTCCCTTAGAGCCTCGCCGCTCAGCTTACCCTCGCCGATGCTGTCTTGCAGGATCAGGGACCACGGAGCTGACGAACCTCGCTCCATGAGACGTCTGAAATAATCATGTCCTTTGCGCAAACAACTAATGGTGGAAGGTGACGGAACGGTGAAGCTGACGGAGACCGTCCAGATATCACCGCAGTTCATATTACCGCTACTAAACAGTAGTTTGCTAACATTACTGTGTTCCAGTTTGAAGGATGCTGTAGCTAGTGCTTAATATCTCATGTCTTAGGCGATGAGCGCAATGCGGTGCAGTGCCTACCATGTTAACCAGCGCCGCGTTGTTATGGGCGGGCGTATCACTTACTATCAGGTGAACTCCTCGCTCGTCTCGTCACTTAATTACATATAAAAAAATTAAAAAGCGACGAGATTAACGGGGCGTTCACTTAGCTCGTAATTGATGTGCTTAACAACTTGGTGGTAGATAAGATGATATACACTACACTAGACTTTGCTCATCGCTTAAAGACATAAGATGTCAAGTCACGCCAACCCAATATTTGAACTAGCTTTAAACACCCTTCAAACTGGAACACAGTAATGTCTGCACACTACTGTTTGTCGGCAGTAATATGAGCAGCGTGATACCAACCTTTTCTTTTTTTGGTTTCAAGACGGAAATCTTCGGAAGATACTCTGTTTCTGGGGGGGGGGGAATGAGGATATGTGAGATTCTTACTCGCTAAAACCCTCTCTGTGCTCTGCATGAATGCATTCGGAGAGGCTCCGGGATCTCTTATAGAACGCACCGGTGCCCCTCTACACTTTGTGTGAACACGTCTGTGAGGAGGAGTCTAACCCTCCTAGACACCATCGCTGGGCCATACGCTGTTCCACGCAGGTTTGCTTGGTGAGTAATAAGCTTCCCCATCCTCAAGGTCCGCGAAAACCCTAGACCCTTGTAGTTGCCTTTCTATGCCAAGCAGGGCTTTCCTTACTCCTATTCTTACTAGTCCGAGACTACAGAGACCAAGCTTACCAGTAATTAGTATATGTAAGCTATTCTCAATTGTATGTTGTAATAATCTCCAGAATATAGGGTCATTACTCTAGTAATTGACCCAGTATGTGGTTCCACCAACCCGCACTGGGCCAACGCCCAAGTCCTCACCATATGAACCTCGATGATTCACCACGACCGATCGATGTAAGGGTCTTTGGGGGAGGCCTACGCGCAGCAGTGTACGTCTATCGGCTGATGATAATGATGATAATAATCAAAAATGCAAATGTGTATGGTCACCTTCAAAATTTTAATTCATGGTAATTATATACCATACATATTTATAAGGCTCTTTAAAATTATAATTTTACATACTTTTGATATTAAAAATTCACATTTCGCAATAGAAACCGGGTTCCGTCGGTGAACTTCGAAATACACGATAATGACTTAGTTTTAGAAAAATTTCATTACTATTCATTTAATGGTGCTGCGGTGCCAATGACTCGGCCAAGGCCTCAATGGCCAGGCCAGGCCAAATGTCCACGTTTTATTATTTATTTATTCTATTTGTATTAGAGCAGAGATCCCATAGAAATTAAGATTAACTCATTAGGAATTTCGTGAGAATTTCTTCCGTCAATCATCAGCCGATAGACGTCCACTGGCTTCCTCCAAAGATCTGTACATATAGTCAGCCTGGCCTCCGGTACCGCCAGGCACTAGGTGCCGTTGTATGTAGAGGTTCATATAGAGGGATTTGGTCCATTGGGTTGGTGGGAGGCAGTCTTGTTTGTTGATTAGCAGGGTGCATCACGAGCAGGTGAAGTTGGCTCGGATCCCTTAGGTTCTTGTGTGAAACCTCTTGCACCCCCTGTCCGCAGTAACTACATCATCATTATTAATTGATAAGAGACAGATGAAGAGAGATTTCAAGTACCCATTGTCCTTCTTCGGGGCTTTTATACGTTTGGAATGTGTTAGTTCACCTGATGGTGATACGCTCTAGCAATGTGGTGATAATTAGCTGGTGGTAGATCATTTTTGCCGGCGTCTGTTTAGGTAGGTATCACCGCAGCTGCAATTCTATCATCAAACAGTAGTGTGTAAAAATTACTCTGTTCCAGTTTTAAGCATCAGATGAACATCTCCCCCGCCTAGTCGTGTGGACGAAAAAAAAAACAAGTTGGAATGATATACAAGCAACTCATTGTGCTCGTAGCTTTAAGGCGTCAGGTATCAAGTCTCATTACCCTAGTAATTTAAGCTATACAACCATTCAAACGGGAACGTAGTATTGTTTGCGCACTACTAACTACTTGTAAAATTAGTAGTATTACACTGTTTCCGGAAATATTTACAACCACGTGTTACTAATGTGTTGCCAGTGTTGGTATAAGGATCCAGGACGTAGCCTCTTACTGTCGGTCTTATGAAAACGCTCAAGATACCCAAAGGGCAACGGAGAGAACTATGCTCGGAGTTGCTCTGCGGGATCAAATCAGAAATGTGGAGTTCTGCAAAAGAACTAAGGTCACCGACATAGCCTAAGAGATTGCTAGACTTAAGTGACAGTCGGCAGGACACATTGCTCGAAGGACCGACGGCCGATGCGGCAGTAAGGTCCTCGAGTGGTGCCGGTGTACCGGTAGAGGTAGTGTTGGCAGGTCTCCCACAAGGTGGATCGACGATCTGGTGAGAATCGCGAGAACCCAATGGGTGCGAGTAACGCTAGACCGATAGATATGGAGGCCTACGTCCAGTAGTGGACGTCTATCGGCTGGTGATGATGATGATGATGTTACTAATGTATATATTCTAATTGGAGCTCGCGTAATTGCCTCGTCGTAGAGAATTGAACCCCTAACTATATGTGGAAAGGCGAAGCTGCCTATGCCATTAGTGCCGTCGATATTCTAGACTAGATCTAGTCACCTTGCACAATGTCGCTTGCTGCGGTGAGACAATGGCCAGCCGATATTATGTAAACTACTTCGGTCTTCCTTGATCATGTCGCCCGACTGGACCACTTTCCCGTAAGCCGATCCGTGTCTACTCTACTTGACTTGCCGGAAAACACTTGACCACTCACTTGACAACTTACTCGATAACAATTTGTTTGTAACAACTTGAATTTAAATTTATCTTTACAATATCAGTTAAGAACTTGAAGAATACGAATATTTAATCAGACGATTAAATTAAATCTACATCTACGCACGTTTTTTTAATATTTTGTCTTTCATCAAACGTCTCACCCAAAGACTCTTACTCATCTCTTTGGCTTCCTGAATCCATTATGGGTCAGCAACCGCTTCCATCGTTATCCCAGCATTGTCACCGTTTGCTTTATTTGCTTTGTTTGCTATTTGTAATGTTTTTCAAAGGGTAGAAGACGTCCATCATCATATGCCGGAGTAAACCTCTGAAAGTACTGCTGGAGAATTTCGAAACTAACCTCAAACAGAGTATTCTGTGTGTATCAGCAATAACTGTAGATAAACATATTTTGCTGCGTATCTAGATAGTAGTTCAGTATAATGGATAATAATAGCTATTAACAGTAGTAACTAGACTAGCGTTAGTAGATAATAGTAATTTAGGGTAAGAAGGTGCTGGAATTGCCATCAAGGGTTCAAATACCTAAAAAAAAACAGACTCTAACAACGATATTACTTTTTGAAATTATTTAATACTATGGACACAGCGACATCGCAATTGTAAAGAAAGGTCGGAAGTTGTATTGGTGACCTAAAAAGAGGCATCTTTTGAAATTGGCAACACAGAGTTTTTTTTCCATTTTTCCTTCTCTTCCAGCTCTTTGTTATGTTGACAATAGGTGTTTTGGCGACGGAGACGTTACAAATGAGCATTTTTTTTTTAATATTAAAGATAGCAAAGTTCATGTAGGCTCTCAATAGCCGAGACTTCAAAATTTATTTTAACTTTCGGAGAATACTTATTTTCCTCTTTTATATAATAATATTGTTTCCCTCATAATATTAGTTATATTAACAAGCGGAGATAGAGGCAAACTTCCTAACCAATTTAGGGATATTAAACTTCCAGCTGGTTCCCGCGACCTTCACCAGATCGACGGACTACTTAGTGAGGGACCTGCCAACACTGCTGCGTCTTCCGATCGACGCGTAGGATCGATCAATGTGAGGAATTTTGTGGGAGGCCTAAGTCCAGCAGTGGACGTCTGTCGGCTGATGATGAAGATGAAACTCATGGTGGAGTATGTAATATATACATATATTAAGTTTATTGCAATCTTGTGAGCAGGAAGTTATCAGGTCGAATTTTAACTACCGAGTCATATATAACTGAGTAATATGTAAAGAAATTAATCAGTGCTAATTGCGAGGGTTACGCAGACGGTTATGCTTGACCATCCGTTTTAATGAGATGCCATGGCAGCAAGGAATGTTGGTTAAAACAATTAATTTACGAAGTGAATTATTGGACTGTTCCGTGAAATGTTTGTGATGCAATTGCAAATGTTGCCCGATTAGTTATTGGTCTATTAATTTAATCGTAATGCAGCGCAATCGCGATTCGGAAGATAGTTTGTAAACGCAGCGTGGACTTATCTCAGGTTTTATTGGTCTTGCAGCAATTATATTGGATGCTCTCAGTCTTTAGTAGTTTTATGATCGTCTCCATGCTGTCTTTTTGGTGGATAGGTTCTTGTGTACGATTCAAATTTGAGTTTTGACAGGTCTTTGTTGCTTGAGACCATCTACGTACCACTGCAGTTTCTCTTTCTGCTACCACACAGTATTATGTAAACGTCCTTGCGTTCCTGTTCGTTGAAGTGTGTTATAGCTGGTGAAATTGATGGGATAGTGATACTTTACATCTTATGTCTTAAGGTGACAAGCAGAATGTGGTTTCGTGTATGTCATCCTAACTCGTGTAACGTTACGGGCAGACGTGTGCTATCAGGAGAATGTCTCGCCAGTCTCGTCGCTTAATATTAGGTCCTTACATATGAAATTAGCATTGACGACTTTGATCTGAAATATCTCCTCTTTGGTTAGGAATTCCAAATTCAAATTTATAAATTCATTTAGCTGGTACATTTGAATTTTGAAAACAGTCTTTCATTTGTTTTTTCCTCATAATTTTTTTTTGTGGCGTCGCTTATTAACGCACAATGGAAAACATGAAATATCGGTATATTTACGAGTACGAGTTCTACCGTGGCACCAGTACCAGTGCTGCAGGAACAGCTCGAAGGATTAATGATGTGTACGACGCTGTTGACGCAAAAGGAAGCACGGTATCTTTTTGGTTTCAACGTTTTCGTTCTGGAAATTTCGACCTTCAGAATGAACCCCGTGGACGGCCGGAGACCAAATTGGAAAATGAAGAATTAAAGGATATTGTGGAAGCGGATCCATCACAAAGCACTTCAGAGATAGCTGCAGGTTTCGGGGTAAGTGACAAAACTGTATTAATCCACTTGAAGCACATCGGGAAAGTAAAAAACCTTGAACGATGGGTACCTCATGGATTGAATGAATCGAACTTGCGAACACGCGTCGGCTGCTGCTGTTGTCTTACTTTGCTCAACCGACACAATGATGAAGGGATTTTAAATCGAATTATTACTTGTGATGAAGTGGATACTCTATCATAATCGGAAGCGCTCGTTGCAATGGCTGAACCCTGCAGACCCAACTAAAATCCTGCCCTAAACGAAAATTGACTCAGAAAAAGTTATTTATGAGTGTTTGGTGGACTAACGCCGGTGTCGTTCGCTGCAGCTTTCTAAAATCTGGCCAAACGATTACGGTAGATATCTATTGTCAGCAACTGTAAACTATGAAGGAAGAACTAGCTGCTAAACAACCGAGATTGGTCAATCGCTCTTGGTCACTGCTGCTTCACGACAACGCAACACCACCACCACACACTGCATAACAAACAACCACTAAGTTAGACGAGCTATAATAGGAATGTCTGCGACATCCACCGTACTCCCCGGACCTTGCCTAAAGAAATTACCCTTTCTTCCGGAATTTGAATCCCTTCTTACAAGGAAAAAAATTCAACTCCGATGCGGCAGTCTAAACCGCCTTCAAAGAGTTGGTTGATTCTCGCCCCCATGGTGTTTTTAGTAAATGGATCAATGAACTACCTATGAGATGGCAAAAGTGCATAGATAACAATGGTGCATACTTTGATTAATAAAATATATTTTACAAAAAAAGAAATTACTTTATATTCCTCCCGTACAAAACTCCAATTTCATATGTAAGGACCTGATACAATAATAAAATCGATACACTCTACATACATACCAAAATGGATCCATAATTCATTCGAATGTGAATGCTCTATAAAGATTAGTAGCGACAATCTCGATATGCTCGCGAATGTCTGTCACAATCGAATCGAAATAGGGGTCCACAATCGGAGCACTATTGCGAAAAGTAAGCTTGATGCTTATTTGCATATCGACAGCACTTACAGAACCATTTAAGTTATAAGGTAATACTGTTGGTAGGACAGATTAATTTTCATTCCCCACATTCATTGTAGATTTTTTCATCAGAGACTTAGATGTAAATATAGGTTTAATACCATTATAATCGTTAACCTTAAAAAGGGCTGTAAGGGTTCCCGCATAACAACTAACGTGATCCAAGCCAACCTCACTTGCTAGTGATGTACCCTGCTAATTCACAAATGAGACTCTGGCTCCCATCAATCTGAATTGGTCCAGCGTGAAGAGCCCGATCGATGCGGTAATCTTTGGTGGAGAATCTTAAAACAATGTCGATATATACACCGTGTGAAATTATGAAATGGAAACTAACATTCAATTGTATGTAAAAAGATCATAAGCAAAGTGATAGAAGAGAATACAACTAAAATATGAGAAAGTAATAAACTAAAGTAAAGAAGAACAAATGTAATAAAAATTAAATAGAATGTAAGTGTATGTAAGAAATGAAAAAAAAAAACAAAAGAAAACATGAAAGATGGATAGAATGATGTGATGAATATGATGTAGAATATAAATAAATGTTATAGAGTAAGGCAAATGTAATATAGAATAAGAATGCAAAAACAATACAGAACGATCGTCGCCTTCACTTAAGCGCAATGTATGAAAGAAGGAACTAGAATGGAGAATGAATGAGAAACAAAGAAGGGAAAGATAGGTAGGAACGCAAAGAAAGAAGAGAAAGAAGGTAACAAAGCCAAGAATTGTAATAAAAAGTAAGAATAGAAGCCCACGCTCACGAATGCGAGAGAACGAGTAAAAAAAAACATTCAATTGTAAATATAGATTATTGATAACGAAGGATAAATCATTTGGAAAATTACTATGCAATAATGTAAAGTTTTACGCCATTTCAAATATAACAACTGATTTTACTTCGTTTCGGATAATAACAGATCGCCATTACGATCCGAATCATATAATTTTAATCATACATGGTTTCCAATAGCGCCAACGTTACGCGTTACTGTAATTGTTTATAATTGCAACAAATTATAATATTAATTATGAACTATTTAACACATTAGAAGCGTGATAAGTTTAATTACAAACTCATAATGTAAAATCTGCCGATGTAGAAGTATATTAATAGTTATAGGTTGAGATTATTTTCAACCCTGTAGTCTCGGGCTATTAAGAATAGGACTAAGGTATTCCCTGTGTTGTGCAAAGCGACTAAAACGGTCTTCGGGTTCGTGGCCTTTGAGGATGGGGTCCATCGAAGTTCAATAAGCGAGCCTTAGGAGTACGGCAAACGCAAGGTGGTCTTGTATTTGCCGTGACACAGCGTGGGTGCTAAGGAGGGCTTTACCCTTCCGTGGGATGTTTTAACCAGAGTGCAGGGAGGCGTCGGTGCGTTCCGTAAAAGATCCCGAAGCCTATCCTAATGCACTGAGGGTGTCTCTCTCGAGGGGATTTTAGTGGGTAGAAGCCCTACATAACCTTGTCTCCCCTCATAAGCAAGGTATATTTTAGGAAGATATCCCCAGCGATAAAAAAAAGGGTTGGGATTGTTTTAGACGAGCATAATTCGTTCTTTGGGAGAAGTATAAATTTTTAGGATATCTAGAATAAGGTAAAATGTATACCATAAAGGTTGGAAGACCAATTATAACTTAAGCAAACTCTTGGTTATTAAAAAGTGTAATATACGCCCAGCTGTGGACTAACGATAGCTTCGCATCCTTCTAATATCAAATATGACGGCGTTTAATATTCATTTCGGAGATAGTCTAAGCACCACCACAGCTTCTATTCCTGTCAAATAGCAGTGTGCAAGTATTACCGTGTTCCGATTTGAAGGGTGTTTCAGCTTATGAAATAACTATGATAAGGGTGAACATGTTTTTAAGTTATACTTGAAAACATTCTATCTTGCAAAGTAGGAAATGTAAATAAATACTTGAAACCATATCCACTTCAGTGATGTTTTCTTATTCCCTTTTCGTATTCTTGATCAGGATTCGAAGGTGGATGAAATGTTTAATTAGAGAAGTGACTTAATGACCACTTCGCCATTGGTCAAGACAGACCGGTGTAATAATATCGTTGCGGCCGTATCTAGAGCGGTCCCCGTCCGTTGTTATGCAAGTATTGCGAAATCGGTTAATACAGAATGCAGTTTGAAAGATGGTATAGTATAGCAATTGATTAAAAGAAACATTAATTATCCTCATGCTATGAAATTGACATATCTGATAGACAACATCTGACAGGAACCTATCATTGAACTACCGACGAAAATGTTTACACAACGTATAGCATATGATGGGATATTATGGTGTGATGTTAATTTTATTGTCTCGGTAGCCTTTCTTGCTAGAACAGTCAAATTCGTATAGGACAGCTCGGCAGGTATATAACCATAATAGTCTTAGACGGTGATAAGTAGAAGTAGTAGAGAGAAGGTGGTGGCAAGAGTCAAAATTATTACCAAGCGCTTTACATCATCAGAAAATATAGATGATGTTAAGAGCTGAGATCGTATATATCTGATCCAATGGTCTCTGGGACAATGAGTCAACTACTCTTACATTATTGTCTTGCCTATTTTATATTACCTAGTATTAATGCATTTTATATAATGTTACCCCCAAAAAAGGTTGATGGGGTGATCATAACGGGAAGGGGTCCGGGGGTTGGATTTCTGTCAAAGTTCAAATCTAATTCTATATTACGTCCAACAAAGCGAGCAGGAAATAGCTATATATATATATATAAAAATTTAATAATACGCTACGCTTTGCTTGCTTTTAAATCAATAATATGTTGGCATAGACTTCCATAATTCTTCTTCTTCTTCGTCAGTATCACTCTTGAGAGAGTGGTCTTATTCTTCTTGAATTGTTATTGTTATTGACTTCTATAATTATTCCTTGTTTATGTACGTTTTATGAACTCTGCATTAGGGGTTCGAGCTAAAACACTGAATTAAAAAATTTAAATAATTGTGTAAATGACCAAAAGTAACTTTACTATCAAACACGACTTTTATAGTCATCTTCATCATCATTTCATTCTCCAATATTAGTCAGTCATCCATTGCTGAACATAAGTTTATTCAATCGATTTCCATTCCAGCAGCATCCAACCGTTCCCGGCAACCTTCATCAAGTCGTTCTTCTATGATAATCAAAATGAAATACCAAATAGGTTTCTATGTCTAATATAACTTAAGTAAACTCTTTTGATTGTTAAGTAGTGTAAAACTAAGTAACGACTAGCTAAAACTTTTTTCTATTGTTACTTCACCGAATGCTTCTTAGAAAAGTAACAATGTAACGGTTTCGTTACATTTGAATCAACACGTGAACATTGATGATTTTTTGTTTTCATTGGACATTACTTAAGCGGCACTTAACTAAACTAGTTATCAACTCGTTGTTTATGTATCTACAAATCTTTATTAGCTATAAACACGTAAGCGTATTCATTACTATTTTTTTTAATAGATAAAACTGGAAACAGTTTTTTCGCTGTTACTTCAGCGCTGTAATATCTGACGCAACGCAATAGTTTTAGTTTTCTTGAACTTTTCTATTTATTCTTTCTAATCTCTTGTCCTCTACTCAAACATCTAAACTGTCAGAAAGTGTCATTAAATCATTGCCATTAAACACTTAAAATATTGTGAAACAAAGTTCCTCTGATTTGTTAGAATCTAGTACAGCAGCGTATACTATACCGCTTGATAAATTCCTGTTCATTTCTCTTTTATAATTATTATGTATCGTGTTGGGGAAAGTAACTAAATTAGTAAATATTGTGTCACATATATAAGGATGAAGGATAATTTCATAAATAAAGCGCTGATCGGAAGCTCCAACTTCCACTTAGCGGTTTTAAAAATAACAGCTGTCGTATAATTAAACTGGATAGGAACAGCTCGATACCTTTGTTCTAAAACTTAGTCCATTTTTTTTATCCAAAATGTCTCGAATTTTGAAACTATGATGAGTAAATTTGGAACAATAATTTACTTAATAATTAACTAAAACTAATGACTGACGAGGGTCGCAGGAAATCGTTGAAGATCACCTGTTTCATCGGATCAAAATGGACTATGTTCAAGTGGTGGAAATATGTATTGTGGTAATTATTCATTCGATGATTCATCGTTTCTCCTACTACGGCAATGCCTATTATTCCAGGTTATGACAGTAGCAGCATTAAGGCTTGATCATTCCAATAGCCTTAAGCCAACAGACTTAAGAAAAGAGACAGTTTTTCAGAGAGTTCCAAGATTGACCATATCTTCTTAGTTGCAGAATTAAACGATTTTAATGTATCATCACAATGTAACTTGGATTTTAACTATTACTAGTTAAAACATGTTTGTCTTAACTAGAAATAGTAATTAATCCCGTAATTTTATTATTAATGATCAGCGACAATGAAGAATTTAGTTGGCTGGCTCACTGGATTGATTCCTTACTTCGTATAATAGAAGCTACTAAGAGAATAATGTTTCTTCAAATGTCTGTTAATGGAAATTATAGGGGTGTGAGATCAGTGTGGAGGGGTCGATTATAATAGAATAGGGCTTGGGACTCACCGATGAGATGCGATCGGAAGTGAAATTTTTGCAGACGTAGAAACAAGAAGATGATGAAATCAAACGTAGCTACTACAATGTTATTCCATATACTTGTGATTCCTTAGCAAGTGCAAACTAGTATCGATATTAAAAGATTTTTTTTTATTGTTTCTATAAACCCAAATTTCATAATTAATTAGATTGTTACAGTAATTTTGGAAAATTTTTGATATTCTTATCACAAGGTAACAATTCTAGACGGTGGATTGAAAGACGCTTCTTTAAATTTCGATAGAATGGGTATAGATTTAAATTCTCTGCAGAAAACTATAAATAAAGAAGAATTAGTATCATCATCATCGTCATCATCAGCGGATAAACGTTCGCTGCTAGATAAAGGCTTCCCCGCAGAGATCTCCACAGCGATCGGAACAGTGTTGCTCGCATCCAGTACATCTATTGATCGACCTGGTGAGATTCGCAGGAGCCAACCGGATACGAAATTAGTATAATAATGAGGATATGGTGAAGAAGAAAATACTGATTTTGGTAAAGTGTTTGATGGTAATAAGGTCTATTATTATCTGGTAACCTCTAATGTATACTGTCCCCAATGCAGTTAACGAGTATTTTAACGGCCCGCATGATGCTCTTAAAGCAATTGGTCATTTCCTCCGCAGCAGACGTCGCCGATTGCAACCAACGCCCTTCCATTTTGTTGATTTTTATTCACGCAACAGCTATCTGTATACCGCTGCTTAGATTTGAAAATGTTTATCATCAGACTACTCCCGGGTTCACATCACTGATAGCAATACTTTTCCCAAAGGCTCTATATAACATGAATAATTTTTTGCAATAGTAAGTTAAGATTTAAGTGTAGTTTAACTTGATATAAAATAATAGTATGACCGACGATGGTCGACTGTTAACTTCTTTGAATCTGCCATTCTAAATACATACAGGAGTGTAAGGGATTCTGCTCAAGATTTTGCATGGCCCAAGTAAATCTCGCTAGCACGCGGCGTAACCTGATGAATAACAGACGAAGCTCTGACCACCAAACAACCCGCACTGGAGCAGCGTGTTGAACTCTAACAAAAGCGGGAAGCAGGTGGATGCGAGCAGCGCGGGACTGATCGATGTTGAGATGTTTGGGGGAGGCCTATTTCCAACAGTGGACGTCTGTCAACTGATGATGAATGATGTTAATGTTATCCACAATTGATACAGTATTTTGTAACGTCATAGATTTAAAACCCAAAAAGATCACATCATACAGTAATGTTATATTGTCTAACTTCCATCATCTTCAGCCGATAGAGGTCCACTGTTGAACATAGGTCTCGCCCTAAGATCTTCACATCGATCGGTCCCTCATTGCTTGCATCCAATGGTTTCCCGCGATTTTCACCAAATCGTCGGTCCAGCTTGTGGGGTCCATTGTATTGTACTTACTTTAAAACCCTTCCGGCTTCAGGATTTCTGTAGATGTCGCATTTGTGAAGGGGACGGGACGGGTCCCCGGGGAGGAACTGTCCGGTCCGCGCACACAGAGCTCTGTGGATCTGGAACTGCAGGACTGTGCTCACGAAGTATCTGCGGATGAGAAATTACAATATTAATGAAGTTTGCTCTTCTAATCTACTGGCTCTTAGTAATATAATTTATAGATGATTAATGTAGACTATAAGGTGAGAACGTACAACTAGGTGGACAGGAGACATCAATAGAATCGTTGGGAGCCGCTGGACTCGAAGAACTCAAGACCGTGCTTTGTGGAATATTTTACAAGAGATCATGTCCAGCTGATGACAACATAAGAAATTTACAAAACAAACTAGCTACAGCATGAAGGTTTGAATAGTGGGTCTGAACTGGTAGGACTCTGTTGCCAAAGGTCGTCTAGCAACATTGGAGTGGAAACATTATTGTGTTCCAGTTTGATTTGAATTACTAGGGTCAATGAGACTCAACATCTTAAGTCCGGCTGTTCTGCCTATTACCATCAGCTGAACGTCCCGTTAATTATGTCGCTTAATTGAATAAAAAAAAATAACACATGTTGTAAAGTACTTTTGTATGTGTATTTTGTACATCTCCATTCGCTTCAGCCACCCCCTCTTACATATATTTAAACGGCACAGTTAAATCACAATCGCCACCCCTAACCGACACGCGGCAATATTTTCCATTAAAACTAAACATCACCTGTTAAGGATATAACTTTATGCAAGTTATAATTTAATATACCTACCGGTTAAACTGTTTACGGAAAACGTTAACTGGTCTAGATTTAGTATTTCTACTGTCACTTTCAGGCACTTAGGAGTACTGTTGCGAATTATTGTAATTATAATAAGAAACGTTGTACGGTTCTGTCGATTCCCTTATCTTGATGAACTAACAAATATGGCGTTCCAATATATATATGTATGTATGGACACTTTTAATATAAGTTTATATGTATATACTTTACGCTGTATTACTCAATATATTTTGAAACGTATTAATAAACTTATCAAGTATAAATGTCGTTTAAATGATATCACTACTAATAAAAACTATTTAAATCTTCACCGCTCTTACAAACCGTTGGAATGATATAACGCTTTGATGATGAATATTAGTTAGGATTAGACATATAAATGAAAATATTACGATATAAAGTTAATAATTATATGCAATAGAAACATGCACACATGACAAAAATCACAGAAAGTTCATATTGTGTTAAATATTGTTATTTGGTCTACTACGAAGTTTGAAGGGTTTAAGTCCTCGTTTGGGAATGAAAGCGTTCGTGTATTCGCCTTTACTAAAGACCACAATAGATTATTTTATTATTTATATGGAAATAATTTATTTAAAGTATTGGAAATTTCTAGACTAAGGGGAATGTTTATATGTTACTCTCTTAGTTGTGCTTTACCATCAGATCTGTTTTTCCATATCTGTTATTAGCTGCTCCCCGTCCGCTTTGCTGGCCGTAACATGACTTGAATAAACTCTAGGGGTGTAAATACACAATTCTCTGGAGCCGAGCCAACATATATATATATGTTTATATAGATATATATATTTATACAGATATATATATATATATTTATATAGATATATGTATTTCACAGTATAAGTATTGACTAAAATGAGACCTAGTTAATGAAATAAGTGATCCATTCAAGTAAGCCATCTACCTCCCAAGGTGATTGCAAAGAAGCGTCATCAACTTTTATGTAACTTATTTTGCAACTTAAAGGTCAAAGCAATGTACTAGAAATATATCTAATCTCAAAAAAAAACACTTTGATATACCATTGAGTAAGACAATAAATCATACTAGAAAACGATTGCTTCTCACAATATTTAAACCGGTTCCTTGCTGTTCATCTGAGCTGGTAACCCCGTTGGCCAAAAACGGAGCGTTGAAATTACACTTACATCCAAAAGGGTTTAACGTGTTTTTTTTTTATATAACTAAGTGACGTTACGAGCGGGAGGTTCATCTGATAGTGAGTGATACGCCCAGACATATCAGTGGCGCTAGTTAGGATGAAATGCACCGCACCACATTGCTATCGCCTGAGACATAACATTACCCAAGTAATTACATTAGCTACAACGCCCTTTAAACCGGAGTACAGTATTCTTTACCACAGTACATTTAAAGTATCGTTAAAAAAAGACTATTTGTTATACTCCAATTACCTGTACTTATCTAGAACTTGTTAGCAGCTATCGTGCTGACAATTTAGAAATACACAAGCACACCTCTGTGAGGGTTCTCGCGCGACAATTCACAGGATCCAAGCCAACCTGACCTGCTCGTGGTGCACCCTGTTAATCAACAAACCACACTCTGGCTCCCACCAACCCGCACTGGGCCAGCGAGGCGGGAAATGGCCCAATTCCCTCATACGAATCACTACCTGATCTATGTGGGAATCTTTGGAGAAGGCCTATGTCCAATAGTAGACGTGAACTGGCTGATGATGATGATAATGAATAGTAATACCATTCAGTTTCCTTCACTGTAGTTAGGTCTCGATTGCCGGACACCGTCTAGGTAGGTACCGCTACAGTTTCCAGACTGAAGGCCGCTGTAGCTGTAATCACTGAGATATCGAGACTCGACATCTTATGTTTCAAGTGAAGAACGAAATGCGCTCCATGTTATTATCGGCAGGGGTATAATTTACCATAACACGAACATCCAGCTTGTCTCGTCGCTTAATTGAATAAAAAAAGTTGTACTGGCGGCGGAAGTGACGTGTATGAAGACATAACATCAATGTTAGTAAGTACTTAAATAATTTCAAAAGTAATGATATATTTTGTATGTTAACATGTCTGTTACAAAACCACGTTACACTTTAAATTACGTGAGTGGAGGTGTCGGGTCCTCTTGCTGTAACAATTGTTACAAAATGTTATGTTTGTAACAAAATTAATAGCTACCGTGTACACATGCGAAATACTAAACCAGTTTCCTGCGATACAGTCTAACTGTTGTTAGTGGTGGGTCTGATGCCGGAGACCTCAGCTCCTATTGCAGCTGACAGATAGCACTGTGCGGACATTAACGTGTTCCGGTTTGTAGGGGGTTATAGCTAGTGAAATTACAGACGTATATCATCCTAACTAGCACCACGTTATGGTCATGGGTATCAACTACCATCAGGTGAACGTCGTCCACCAAAAACAATAGACCCATTTAAAGTTAGCTACACAAGCGGCGGTTAAAGATGATCCTCAGTTAAACAATAACTGTTTAAATCAATTATCATTGTGAAAGGAATTAATATATATATATATATATATATATATATATATAATGATGGGTGGATGGATGGGTTTTGTATGTTCGCCAATCACGTGAAAACAAGTGAACATATCGACATGGAGAGATGAGCCATTCGACGTGGAATGATCTGTAGATGATTATAGGCTATTTA
Organism: Ornithoptera alexandrae; assembly: GCA_029030555.1. Lineage (NCBI taxonomy): Eukaryota > Metazoa > Arthropoda > Insecta > Lepidoptera > Papilionidae > Ornithoptera > Ornithoptera alexandrae. The sequence continues at coordinate 11,203,131 of JARDVY010000272.1, read as the reverse complement.
TTTTTTGAATTACATAGATCCTATATCATTTTATATCTGATTAGCTTTTATAAACATGTTCATTTGGTCCTATTTATGCGGTTGCTATAGTAACGGTTGCTGTAGAAAGTCATCTGCGGTCGCTCTCAAGGAATATTTCAAACAAACTTCACGACGAAGTGACGTGAACGAGACGGCTAGTCAGGATGATATTACGTTGCACCACATTGTCTTCATAGCTTTGAGATATAAATTGTTAATGTTACCACAGTACTATCAGCTATAGCGCACTTCAAACCGGAGCACAGTAATGTTTTAATACTGTTGTTTAGCTATCCTATCAAAAGTAAGGTAAAGATGGAGTCCTTTATTCAATGAAATAAAAAACAACCTTTTTTTTTAAATAGTTAAATAAAATAAAAAAAAAAACTAAAAAAATTGGATATTAGTACAAAAGGGCTTTGTTTTATATATATTACTGATTTCTTCTAAAATTTTTGATTTCGGAATAATATATTGTGGAATTTGATTAAGAGTAGGTTTTTTCTGCCTACCTGACTTGCTACTGTGAAGACGTTGTTGATCTGTTGTTATTACAGCATTGTTGTGTTCTGGCTGTTCACATATAAGAGCCGGAGTATTCTGAAGGACCATTCTCCACGCTCCACCACTTACAGCCTCCTTGTTATTAAACTCTATGTAATATTGAGGAGAAATTTCAGCATATTATCGATGAGGATTGTGTGTTATTGATGGTTGAGTAGAAGCATATAGGAAGGAGTATGGCTGTCCATTTGGAGTAGGATGTTGTGAGTGAAGGCAATGAAATTAGCCGTGTTCAGCAACTGGCTGCAGTATACCAATGTTCAGGTATTCCGTAATAGAATTTATTCAGCATTTGTGGGGGGTAAACGCGCGTTACTAGTGCCATTGGTCAAAAGATCCCTTGCACAATGCTACGGTTATACAATACGATGCATACTAAATGAACTTGTTACGTGTAACAGGTACGTTGTTTGTGTTAGCGGGTAGGGGTGGATTCTATATCAGACATAAAATCTCGTGCTATTAAGTATTGGAATATGGTAAGCTCTGTATGGAGTAGAAGGCGACTAAAAGGGTTTTCGGTTTGGATGGAGGCTGACTAAGCAAGCCAGGGGTGGACGACAAATACCGAGGATGTATGGATGTGTTCCATAGGAGATCCAAGAGGATGACCACCTAGGTAGTTTTAGTGGGTAAAATCTTATATAAGCTTGTTTTCTCTCCAGAAGTAAGATATCTTTAGAAGATTTTCCACTCGATTACAAAAAAAAGGGGTAAATTATCTTTGCTTCTCAACTGTTATCAGTACGGAGGCTACCAGCGATTCTTTTGATACCGTCTGTCCACCTGTTGAGGGATCTGCCGACGCCACATACCACCACCGCTACCACAATCATTTTGTAAATCTATCGCCATAATAACTATCAATCGATATAAAGACCCAACGTTTTCTGACTGAACTTTCTTTTCTCTTACATCTCCTTTGTTAAACAGTAAGATTAGAATAAAGATGTCTAAAATACAGAGCAATTTAAGTACTAATTTTAGTACCAAGTAATAACTTAATACCTTATTTATGAAATTAAAAATTTAACAAATTCTTTGATTTGAAGCGATAATAATCACCCAAAGATGAGAGGATACGAATATTTTAACGCCGCAGTTTATATTTATTATACTATTAACTATATATATACAAAAAACAATAAAATATATGAAACGCTGTATAATATATATAGTTTTTTGTATACTTCAGTTTCCGCTATCAATATGGCCCAACCTTTAGTAAACAGTATATTCGGATGTGAAACATATCATGAAGTATCACTACAATGTGGTTAAACAGGATATATACACTACTGAGTGAGTAATAACCGAAGCGTTTCGCTTTCAGTTATAACTATAACTACCGACTCTACATCACGTTATTAGCTCATATATTTACACGCAATAAAAAGTGTTAGCCGGCTAATAGATGATCTAATATACCTGTATAGATTTATCGATGCTTCGAAATGATTTGTAAATACCAAAACATATTAAATACAGTAGTAGTACGTAGTACTAGTGATTATCAGCCGATAGGCGTCCACTGCTGGGCATAAGTGTTCCTCAAAGACCTATACGTTTGCAGGAGTTCATATGGAGGGATTTGAGCCATTTCCCACCACAATGCCTCAATGGGAGCCAGAGCTTCGACTGTTGATTAGCAAGGTGCACCACAAGCAGGTGAGGTTGGCTTGGTTCCCATCAGGTATAGTGCGAGATCCCTTACACCATAGATCATTTGAATTATTCTATAATTTTTTATATCCTCATAAATAATAACTCCTAAGATACCTTAAATTCTTCGTTCTCTTCTTCCTCATGCTTAATGTCTTCTTTTATAAGAATTCTGTAAACTTCGTATCCGTTAGTATGACAGTGATCACTGAGTAAGTTTTGTAGTTATGAAATGACAGATTGAGATTATAATGGGAAAGGCAAAGGGTTAATGTTCGTACAGCCAGCGATGTTCTTTTTTTATCTATAGTGGATTAACGTTGGATTTCAATTTTATAATCTGTTAAGACACGAGAATCGAATCAGAGACTTCTGTGTTTAGTTAAAAATTTTAACCACAGAGCTAAAGAGACAGTAAAAAGTTCATCTGATGGTAAGCTATACGCCTGCCAATGACAACGTAGCGCCAGTTAGGATGTTATACACTGCATCACATTGCGCTCGTCCGCTTGAGACATAAGATGTTAAGTCCCGTTACCCCATTAACTTCACTACCTATACCGCCCTTCAAACCGGAACAGTAATATTTGCACATTACTGTTTGGCAGCAGGAGACGCTGCAGTAGACCTACTCTCTACTCCGGCAACAGAACAGAACAGCTTTCTTCCTCATAAAAGTTACACGCTGCCTTTAAATCTAATTATATATTCTCTAGATAAAAATCATTAAAGAAGATTACAGAAATAATTATGTGTGTCTTAAGTGTTTTTAAGTTTATGCTTAATCCCCGTGAAAAAGAAATCACATCTACCGGGGTGAATACAATATATGCAGTTGCATAAATTAAAAAAAAACAAACTCTCACCTACTTTACGATTTGATCTCGCGCACGTAACGCGTTACATCATGACAACTCGTCGGTGTGATCCACCAACCCGCACTTGGCTAATATGGGAATCCCTAGTCCCAGTAGTGGGAAAACTGAAGCTGTTTATTTTTTAGGTTGAAGGCATGAGAACCGGATTTTATGACACGTAAAAGTTTAATGAATGACAGAGAGAAAGAAAATGTGGAGATCACGATATCTCTGCAGCCATAAGACCTGGTGACTTGAAAATTGGTAAGAATCCTTCTGCCAAGTGAAGGTCAGTTAAGAAGGAATTTTATCAAATGTCACGCCCAAAGGAGAATTGAGGTGATGTCACGGGAACAGCTAGTTAAAGTACAGTTCTTCCCAAGGTTGATCCTGGAGGGCGAAACTCCTGAAGAACGTGCATCTGGTAGACAGGGGAAGAATTGGCTTGAAGACTTAAAGGAGTGGACCGGGTTTAAATATCATCAGTTAAAAAGGATAGTTGAAGATAGAATTGGGTTTCTCAATCTGATAGCCAAACTTCAGTTGGAAGATGATGCACCTAATGATGGTGATGAGTCAGGACATCAAATTCACGTCACTAAAGTTGATGCACTAATTTTGCTAACAGTGCACTAAAACTGTCACAATTAGTATCGCTTGTGAGCTATGACATTACTAATACAGCTGAGGTTTAACACTTCACACAGATGGTGTGAAGGTGTCTTAAGGTACTGTAAACAAAAAAAGCGAGAGTATATTCATACGCAGTAAGATTGAAACGATCTTGGTTTCCGTACTCCGCCAAGAGTGGTATGCTGATGAAGAATGGAATTTCTTTATGCAAGAGAATTTAAAGCAATGATTAGTCTTAATAAATCTTTGTATACTTGTTATTTTCTGGTGGTAGGTCTCTTGCAGGTGACCGTCTAGGTAGGTACCACCACAGCGCCTGTACACAGTACTGTACTATACATAGTAGTTCCAGTTTGAAGGGCGCTGCAGCTAGTGTAATTACTGGGATAACGAGAACCAATATCTTATGTCTAAGGCGACGAGCGTAATGTGGTGCAGTATATCATCCTAACTCGCGCTACGTTGCTATGAGCGGGCGTATCACTTACGATCAGGTAGTAACAAAAAAAAATATTTTACTTTTCGCCAATTGTTTTTTTTTTAAATTCCCTGAGCGATTTTTTTAATAGCGAGACGTTCACCTAGTAATAGGTAATACGTCCGCTCATAACACTATGGTGCTATATAGGATGTTGTATCCAGCCCTCTATGTTGCTCGTCATACCTCAGTAATTACACTAGCTACAGCGCCCTTCAAACTGGAACGTTGTAATGTTTGCACAATACTGTTTGTCGCTGCTGGACATAAGCCTCCCCCAAAGAGTTCCACATTGATCGGTCCCGCCTTGCTCGCATCCGGTAGTCCAATAGGTATATATGTTGGGTATAAGGAATCCCGCACAACATCTCATGGGTCCCTTTTTTTTTGTTTTCGGGAGGGGAATCTTCGAAAAAAAAAATACTCTGCTTTCTGGATGGAAGTCAGAGTTATATGGAGATTTTTGCTCACTAGAACACCCTCGATGGTTATCATCGGCGTTTGGTGGAGTCGCGGGATCTCCGTTTGGGACACAACCACGGCCTCGCTAATGCTATGCTGGGATAGTCCGTCCCGGGGTCTGCTTTATGCAGACCCTACTCGCCCCGTGAGTACTACTTCAATCACCGGAGACCACGTCCAGCCATTGTCCTCCTCAGAGTCGTTTAGAAGGCGATGAGAACCCTCATCCTCAGCGCTAACGATCCCAAAGGCCCCATTATGGTAGGAGAACACCATTCACCGATGCGACGTATTGACGCATGGTAGCGCCACGACGGCTTCGTCTCCGAGTGGGATCTGCCCTCTCTCGATCCCGCTCGGCAGCCTCCTTTTGTACCATTACAGTTTCAGAGAAGGAGGCTATGGCCCTTCATGCAATGTCTCCTCCCAGCACCGCCGACACGATTGCTGGCCAGGAGAGGCTCCGTCCGGTCCGATTTAATAGGATCCGCCGCTCCGGTCCTCACGCCGGGTAGACCGCAAGCATGTGTGTTGCTGAATCCTGCTCCCTTCCTCCACAGTGAAAGCAATAGGTGAGACTTCCTCTGCGTCACCTCACGGGACCCAAGCCAACCTCACCTGCTCGTGGTGCACCCTGGTTATCAACAAACGAGGCTCTGGCTCCCACCAACCCGCATCGCGTCAGCGTGAAGAAAAATAGCCCAAATCCCCCATATGAACATACTAACTGTAAGGTTACGGGAAGCCGCTGGATGCAGGCAACGCAGTCCGATCGATGTGGAGATCTTTAGAAGCCTATGTCCAGCAGTGGACTTCTAACGGCTGGTGATAATGATATATATATATGTATATATAAATATAATATGAATGATTTATCTGCATCTCGTACAAAGAGCCGTTATTAAAGAATATAATAATATTCTAGATCAATCGATACAATTACGTGCAAATGTCATTAAAGTTCGCCTTGTCACGGACCGTGGTAAATGTAATGTTTGTAATAGTACACTATTACAGTGTAATTTAGCCTTGCTGGTCCCTTCAGTACTTATAAAGTTATTCCTTGTCGAGTTTTATTACGGCACTACGCGGCGAGAAGAGTTGAGGTTAAGAAAGCCGTTCTGCTGTGGTGCGTCATATTTATATGACTTGTCAAGATATATATACAACTTTTTCCTGTTATATATATATATATCTTCCGTTTCATCCCAAGCTATCGTATTCTTGTGATGAAGCGAAAGTTTACGAAAGTTATGTAATTATTTCAGGCTACTGATGTCTACTGCGTAGGTCTTTCACAATGTATTCTATAAAAAAATATTATGAGCTACTTGAATCCAGTTTAAGGTTTCTGGCTATAGTAGAATCCGTTTATAATGATGATCATCGTGTGGGCAACATGGGGTCGAACATCCACGCCAAACAGTGCTATCGAATAAGAAGAACTCTAGGAGTAGAGCTAACTTTGTCGTGACTAAATAACTAGGTATTCGTATAGGCCCAAAAATTGGGGAGCTTGTTATCAGGAATTGGTTTGAAAAAGCTAAAACAATGAAGGATACTAGCTAACTCGACGTTTTAGCTAATTAGTAGTTTTAGATAATTAGTAGGTTAGCCTTATGAATTAATTATGATGATAGCTATAAACACATCATATAGATCATATCACATTTCATATGAATTGCAACGTGTTGCGAAAACTTCGAGAATGTGCTCTTGATTTAACCAAAATGGCCGCCGATATTCGCACGATGCTCCTAAGAATCACTTCGCTTTCGACAGCCTGAACGCATCGGCGCATGCGCAAATCCATGCGTGGGCGGTCAACGTTAACTGATATAACATTGCCTTATAAAAAGGAACGGGCACCTCGACGCGATGGCATTTGAGCGAAATTACTGATAAAAACGACAGTAAGGACTTAAAAAAGTTTCCTGCTCACCCGAAAACAAGTGATCAGTACATATCGAGTTAATAAGGAATGCTATAAAAATTACTATCTGCGTCGTTGTAAACATTTATTGTTATGTAACGCGCGCCACGGGGAAGAGATTTACACCGTGCGAACTTTTTATCGTGGTCGTCACGTGACTCGATGGCTCACTCTATACAGGCTAGACGTTTCCAAAGGCTCGGCTTCATCCCCCACTGACCTCAAGCTTCTGAAAGAAAACATTATGACAGAACCGAAATAATCCAAAAACAACAGTTACCTTGACGCCCATCAACTTGATCTGGCTAGCGTGGTGCATAAATGCCATTGAATTCTTTTTTGAGATCGTCCTGAGTCCTTGTAGTAGTTTTAATGAGGTGTTTATGGTCAATTGTGGCGTTGGCTACCATCTCTCCAGGTGGAGTGAAAACCTGCAGGGTGCTGTTTTAAACTGAATGCGTTTTGCTGAAGATCAGTGGAATTCGAAAACCTCTGTCTTAGTGGATTAATGACTGTATAATATTAAGGAAATCTTTTCTTATATTAAAAATATACAATAATAAAGTTAAAACATATACATATATATAAGTATAAATATAGTTATATTTTACATATAAAGAGATTACATGAAACTAGTAAATACTAGTTCAATAATTTATCTGACACAGACTATAAATGAAGTGATGTTGAAAGCAATATGTAACACTCAATGAAAGATAATATTAATATTTAAAAAAAAAAATATTCAGTTAAGTGACGAGACGAGCGGGAAACTCACTTGATGGTAAGTGATATGCCCGGCCATATCAAGGTGGTGCTAGTCAGGACGATATAACATATGACGCTCGTCGCCTTGAGACATAAGATGTTGAGTCTCGTTACTCCTGTTACTACACCAGCTACAGCACCCTTCAAACCGGAATACAGTAATATTTGCACACTACTGTTTGTCGGCTGCAATAGGCAGGCGCTACATAGACAATCACCGCCAATAGAGACCTACCACCAGTAAATCCTAAGAATGATTTGTATTGTCTCCACTGTATAAACATTACTCGCAGTTCCATCTTTATATGTAGTTACAAGTTACTGTATATATTTTTAATGAAGTTATATAATATAGGAAACGGATGTGTCATAACAATTAATAAATTAATAAGGATGTGATTGTTTACTAAAATAATAGTGTGAAAAGTCGTCACGTCGCGATATCGTACCGTGTAAAGGAACCTTTAGCGCCAATGTCGCCCCGCCGTTTCATAACGTAGATTTGTAAATGTGATAAATTAAATTAAAAAAATAGAGATGAAACGGAATAGTTTTAAGGCGAAGGTCGTCCGATATTAAGGCCGCCATTACATTTTGTAATCTGTGGCGCGTTTAAAAAGTTGTTATTGTAAATATATATATATTTTTTTATCAGCAATGGACTAGCGTTGGTAGAGGTAGTGGTGGTAGGCCCTTGTCAAGGTGGACCTACGATCTGGTGAAGGTCGCGTGAAGCTGCAAGGTGCTGGCAGCGCAGGATCTATCGAGGAAGAGATCTTTGGAGTGGACGTCTATTTGCTAATGATTGATTGATTAAATAGACTGATATGACTCCAAAGCTGTGGATGGTAGAGATGGTAAAGAATGCTCTGGGTCTCATGTGATGGAAAATATCAATTTTTTTATTCTAGTAAGCGATGAGACATTGCACTGGTGGTAGGTCTCGTTGCAGGAGACTTTCTATGTAGGTATCAGCGCAGCTCTCATTGCAGCCGCTAAGCAGTAAGGTGCAAACATTGCTATGTTCCGGTTTGAAGGGCGCTATAATAGTGAAATTGCTGGGGAAAGGAGAATACATCTTAAATCTCATGGCGATAAAAGTACAATATGGTGTATCATCCTAACCAATGCGAAAATGTTATAGGCAGATGTATCACTTACTATCAGGTGAACGTCCTCGATTTGCAGAACAAAAGACTGTGAGACATAAAGAAATAAGTCCCATTACCTCAGTAATTTCAGTAACTCTGTCGGAATTACAGTAATACCGTAATGGCGGTAGAAATTTTTTATGGAGTACGTTGCTGTTTAAGGGGATTAGAACGGAGTAGAACCTGGTACCTTCGCGTTACAAGGCAGGCCCTTATCCACGGAGAGGAGAATGGGGAGACGTTCATCTGATGGTAAGGGATACGCCCGCGAATGACAACGAAGCGGTAATTACGATGAATAGCTGAAGACCGGAGTTGTTCAGTTTGAAGAGGGCACCTAATGAGACGTGTTTATTTAACTAAGTAATTACACAAGCTACAGCGCCCTTCAAACCGGAACAGAGTAATGTTTGCACACGACTACTTTTCCGCTGCGAAAGGCTCAGCGGTGGTAACTACCTTTTTTTTTGTTTTTTTTTGGGAGGGGGGGAGGTTAAGGTCCCACATAATTGTGTTACTTACTAAACCCCCTCGTTAGTCATGTTTAGAGCGTTGTTCTCCTACGGTACTCAGCGTTGTTTCCCGGCGCGACGGTACCTGGACGGTGTTCGGCAATGGTGACCTACCATCAGTAAATGGTAAATGGTAAACAATTAATATTATTACAAGACGATGCAAAAGGAGTGCACGTTGCGTTGCAGTCGCGCGAGTGTGAAAAACATCTTGTGCAACGGACGACGGTGTTTACTTGAGATTGTGAATTAAATATCGTTACCTAACGCACCAACTGCACCGACGGAGCTGGTGAACCTCGGAGGAGGTTCTTAGATGACAGTGGTCACCGTCAATACATAACACAAAGGCATTCATGTCAGTTTTTAAGTACCATCGCAGCGTCTTGTGCTGCTGCTATAGAAGGCGTTGACACACGACGTCGTCATCACATAGATGCCCACAGCTGGACATAGACCTGTCCCAGAAATCATCATATATATATTAGTCCTGCGCTGCCGGTATGTAGCGGTTTCTTGGGACCTTCACCCGATCTTCGGTCCACCTTAACGTAGACCACTATGTCTACAGTCCCATCAGCCATCAGCTCTATAAGCAGTATGCCTTCCACGTTGCAAGTTAAGTCTAGCAATGCTCAGGTCTATGTCGCTGACCTTAGATTTTCAGTAAAGAGACGAACGGGACGTACACCTGATGGTAAATGATACGCTCACCCATAACAACGTGACGCTAATTGGGTTGATGTATACTGCACCACATTACGCTCGTCGCCTTTAGTCATTAGATGTTAATCTCATTACCACAGTAAATTCACTAGCTGCAGCGCCCTTCAAACCGGAACACATTAATGTTTGCACAATACTGTTTGTCGGCTGCAATAGGAGCTGCGGTGGTACTTAAACGGTAAATAGAGATTTACCATCAGTACCTTACCGGTGGGCAGCAAATCTATTAGGGGTGGCTTATGTTCAGCAGTGAACGATCCACGGCTGGACATAAGTCTCCCCCAGGAGATTTGCACGTTGATCGGATAGGGATTCATATGGGGGGATTTGGGCTATTTCCCACTGCGCTAGCCCATCGCGGGTTGTTGGTACCAGATCTTAATTTGTTGCTTGTGGTTTGAATATTACTCCTCTGCAGAAGACGATGACGATGAAAGACTGACTTTAGGAAGAGACATAAATTAAAAAAAATATGGAGACATCCTTAACTCTTGAAGAGTTCTTCTTCAGCTAAAACCAGTGGTATCGTGAGTTCTTTGCGACAGATAACTTGTCAACGTGAGGCAATCATCATCATCATAATTGTCAGGCGACAGACGTCTACTGCTGGACATAGGCCTCCCTCAACGATCTCCACATCGATTGATCCTGCACTGCCCGCAGCCAGCTGCTTCCCGCAACCTTCACCAGATCGTCGTACCACCTGGTGGTGGGCCTGCCAACACTACGCCTTTTGGTACTCGGTCGCCATTGGAGTACATTGGTGTTCCATCGGCTGTCATTGATCACATGTGGTGACGGTGCTCTCTTTGCCATCCGTCCTCCTAACCATCCATCTCCTGTAATCCTGCTAACGAACCAGGGTATACATATACTAGTGACTATAATACCCTTAGTTTAGTGTTGCTAGGTTTGACCATGCGATCATCAATCTCAGCAGCTCCGCTGGCATCAGCTACTGGTGCTAGGTCTCTGTTGCCGGAAACAGTCTAAGTAGATACCACCGTTGCGATTAATGTTACCGCCAAACAGTAGCGTGAAAACCTTACTATTTTCCGGTTTAAAGGATGCTGTACCTAATATAATTACTGGGTATAGATACTTAATATGACTTAATGCGACGAGTGCTATGTGGTGCAGTATATACCATCCTAGCTACCGTCTTTTTTTATTTTACGTATCACTTACCATCAGGTGATCGTCTCCCTCGTCTCTTTGTTGCGTTGTTTACATAATTAACGCAATAACTGTGCACAGGTTTAATTTCCTCGAAAGAATGCGGTACATACCGGAAGGTATCACTAACGTACCACTAGGTAGGCTCTTAAATGTAAAACGGCGTAGAGTCATTACACTACTCCTTACAAGGACCTCCGGGTTCTTTTTAATATCACTTCCTTTGGATAACTTGGAACAACAGGACAAAAAGTAGCGCAACTATTTAAGTAATTTTTTCTTTAAGAAGTTTACTTCATAACTTTATGCGGTAAATGGAATTTATAGCGTTTAGCTTCCAACGTTTATAATCTAGATTTACTCTAATTACTAATGTGTCTGGATACTATTTTGTTAATTAACTACAATTGAGAAACGTTTATTCATTAACATAGAGCCGACTGCACGGCGCAGTGGATGAAGGTAAGCGACACACGACGCAATGAAGGGCCGTTTACACGGCGACGTGTACCGCTCTCGTACAATTTGTATGGGTTAGTAAGTCGCCGGCCTGCACGGGTCATACAATTTATTCGTTTGACCACATCCAGTTTTAAAAATTATATTGTGTATTAACATTATTAAAGCTAATACATTTAAAGTAGTTTAGATATGTTTTGGAAGATACTAGATGTTTTAATTGAATATCGGTGATAAGCTTCGCTTGCCTAGGTGCAAACGGTAGTGTAAAAATACGAATGTATAACTAATGAAATTACTGAACTAATGACACTGGTCTAGGTATCACTGCAGCTCCTATTACCGTCGCTTAATAGTTATGTCTTACGAAGGGTGCTGTAGTTAGTGAAATTACTGATATAAAACCGCTTAATATCTGATGTCTCAAGGCGAGGAGAACAATGCGGTGCAGTGTAAATCATTCTAACTGACGCCAGGTTGTTTTTACCAGCGTTTCAATTACTATCATATGAATGTCTTGCTCGTGTCGTCGCTTTGTCTAATTAAAAAAAAACTTAATGTACATCAAGGCCACGAGAACAAATACTGAGTGTGTAGTGTATGTTATCCTAATTATCTCAATATTATGAGTTGGTGTATTACTAATTATCTGTTAACGATATGGATTACAAATACTAAATATTTCTCTAGGCGATGAGATCAATGTATCGGTTTGACTCTTATGTTATCCTAACTTGTCGCACATTGTTAATATTTAGCATGAAATATACGGGGTCGTTTTGGTAATAAGTTCATAATATTTAAGGTTCGAATAATAAACAATGTGAAATTATTCAAAATTCAGTATTACGTCAACCCGAATCACAGAACAGCAGTGTAAAATCATTTTTATCATTCCACTTGCTCGTGTTTCCGTAAAGTTCCCGTGTGAATTTATCGCGCCCGTAAAGGAGCCGACCTTTGTACGTAAGACCTCCGCACGACGCAATCGGATCAATGTTAATGTATGGCAATATAGATCGAAACTTTATTCGCTCTGGTTACATTAGTGTGCTCTTTATGAACATGGCGGCGTGTTGTATTATATTGTCAATCAATAAAATATTGTTATGTATAGATGTAGCGTTTTTTTGTTTATACATTAAAGTAACGTGACGAGTGTAACGTTCACTTGATGATAAGTGATGGGCTGTTTTAAAAATAAATCTATAGGTTTTCATTATTTTTAACTTAAAACTATCTTTCGATTTGTATAGCGTAAAAGTTAGTAAAATTACTTGTGTAAGGAGATAAGTTAGTATTAGTAGATTATCCAGTAAATTGTGTGTGTGTGTGTGTGTGCGTGAGCGTGTGTGTGCGCGTACGTGTATGCGTGTGCATGTGCGTGCGCGTGTGTGTGTGCGTGTGCGTGTGTGTGAGGGTGTACGTGTGTGTGTGTGTGTGTGGGTGTACGTGTGTGTGTGTGTGTGTGTGTGTGTGTGTGTGTGTGTGTGTGTGTGTGCGCGCGCGTGTGCGCGCGTGTACGTGTGTGTGTGTGTGTGTGTGTGCGTGCGTGCGTGCGTGCGTGCGTGCGTGCGTGCGTGCGTGCGTGCGTGCGTGCGTGCGTGCGTGTGTGCGTGCGTGCGTGCGTGCGTGCGTGCGTGCGTGCGTGCGTGCGTGCGCGTGCGTGCGTGCGTGCGTGCGTGCGTGCGTGCGTGCGTGCGTGCGTGCGTGCGTGCGTGCGTGCGTGCGTGCGTGCGTGCGTGCGTGCGTGCGTGCGTGCGTGCGTGCGTGCGTGCGTGCGTGCGTGCGTGCGTGCGTGCGTGCGTGCGTGCGTGCGTGCGTGCGTGCGTGCGTGCGTGTGCGTGCGTGCGTGCGTGCGTGCGTGCGTGCGTGCGTGCGTGCGTGCGTGCGTGCGTGCGTGCGTGCGTGCGTGCGTGCGTGCGTGCGTGCGTGCGTGCGTGCGTGCGTGCGTGCGTGCGTGCGTGCGTGCGTGCGTGCGTGCGTGCGTGCGTGCGTGCGTGCGTGCGTGCGTGCGTGCGTGCGTGCGTGCGTGCGTGCGTGCGTGCGTGCGTGCGTGCGTGCGTGCGTGCGTGCGTGCGTGCGTGCGTGCGTGCGTGCGTGCGTGCGTGCGTGCGTGCGTGCGTGCGTGCGTGCGTGCGTGCGTGCGTGCGTGCGTGCGTGCGTGCGTGCGTGCGTGCGTGCGCGTGCGTATGTATGTGTGCGTGTGTATATTATATATATATATACACATATATTTTCTAGAGATGAACACGGTTTGGAAGTATTACACTGGTGGTAGGTCTCTGTTGCCGGAGACCGTCTAGGTACCACCGCAGCTACCATTTCTGCCGCCAAACAGCAGTATGCAAACATTACCGTGTTCCTGTTTGAAGGACGTTGTAGATAGTGAAATTACAAATACAGAGGTAATGAGACCTAACATTTTAGGTCTCAAGGCGACGAGCACGATGTGGTGCTGTGGATATCATCCCAACTATCGCCACGTTATTATGAGCAGGCGTGTTATTTACCATTAGGTGAACTTCTCGCTCTTCTCTTTGAATATATTTTTTTTTATTAATATTGTTACCAAAAACTTATAAAGTAATATAATTCTACTTAAAATTTTAAGTTATATATAACATTTAGCTTGAAATGGAGATTTATTAATAATTGAATATACAAACGAGTATCTTATAAGTTATGATGGATCACCACCTCGGAAGGGAGAATAGGCTCCTCTCAGCCTTGACACAGCGGCGACGGGGTCAGAGGTTGAACTCCGAGTTGATACTAATCTCCAGTGCCGCCGGCATACCGATGGTATCTCCGTTGCGTAACATCCTGACCTGGTGCGAGTTTGAACGTTTACTATAGCCCAAGATCTGTTACACTGCCGCAATGGAAAGTGGGTCAGATGTGTTTGTGTTATAATTGTATGTAAACATGTATTTACAGCACAACCTTCATGTGTACTGGTGGTTACATCATGTAAGTCTAAAACCTGGTTTTCCTGTACTAAAGAAAATGTCATCATCATCAGCCGATAGACGTCCACGGTTTGACATAGGACTCTCCAAAGACTCTCGACATCGGTCGATCTTGCGCTGGCTGCATCATCTGTGGCTGTCGTTTGTAGGTGTTCACTTGGAGGGGATTAGGGCAATTTCCTACCACGCTGGCCCAATGTAGGCTGGTGGGAGCCAGTGCCTCGTCTGATGATTAGCAGGCTGCATCACGAACAGGTGAGGTTAGCTTAGGTCTCGTGAGTTGTTGTACGGGACTCCTTACATCCCTTAGAAAATTGATTCAAATGTATGTGAATGGAGAAAAATATTTAAGGGTTAATTTTTTTTGTGATGAAGTTCGCGCTAGTTACCATGACAACCCTAGCATCTGCATCGAACTCAGAGCTCGAGGGTCTGGTATCTGCGAGTTAAATTAAATGTTCAGTCCAGTCGTTTAAGACCGTCACTGGTACCTTAGACCAGCGATTCTGATGGTAAGTCTCTGTTGCCGGAAATGTCTAAGTATCACCGCAGATGCTATTTCCGCCGCAAAACGTTATTGTCCGAATATTACTGTGTTCCGATTTGAAGGGCGCTGTAGCTAAGAGATTTAACGTCTAAGTCTCCAGGCGATGTCCACAATGTGGTGCTGTGTTATGCTAACTGGTGCCATGTTGTTATGGGCAGGTGCGTCACTTACCATCAGGTAAATGTCTCACTGGTTCCGTCGCTTCGAAGAGTAAAAATTATGATGATTAAAGTTTCTGGAAAACGAATGGTGGGGAGAAGGAAAAAGTCACGGATGAGGAATATCAGGGAATGGAATGGCGTATCTGGGGCATCCGAAGTGTTCCGCCGAACGCGAGACAGAAAGGACTGCACCACGCTGATCACCAACTTTCCCTAGTTGGAGAGGCACTTTAAGAAGAAAAAGATATCTACAATGTACAGTAATAAATGAACCCTAAATCTAATAACTAACTGAGGCGCTAGATAGACAACAGATAGAGCTTAAGAGAATCTAGAAACAGATTAGTATGTATGGAGTTATCTGATAAGGGGTAGTAATATTTAAAATCTCTTTTAAAGGGGTACGGAAGTGGAAGATAGTGGGGAAGCCTTAGACCCCTCAATATATGAATATTTAGCAGCAGATACAAGCTTCCCCACTATACACAGGATCTCTACTATTCTACAGTAATACTATAAAATTTAGATAAAGTGATCCTTTCTATTGTTTATTTATTTATTTGTTTGTGGTACGTACATCGTACGCCCACCAATCCGCTATGGGCCAGCGTGGGGGGAAATGGCCCAAATCCCCCCTATATCAACCCCTATAAACGACGGCCATTGATCGATAGGGGCATCTTTGGGGGAGGTCTGTGTACAGCAGTGGACATCTATTATAATGATGATGATGATACGTATAGAGGCGGCTTAATCTGTAGTTCATATTCTCAGTATTTAAACCGGAAGCAGTATAATATAGATAGTAGAATGACTAAATATAGACTGGTTATGTATTCAAGTTATCACTTGTTGTGAATTAAGTTACTGCAGTAATTACTTAACTGTTGTTACTTGAAAGTTTCCATAGTATCCTCGCTTCACGGAATCGCTGTGACATTTCAACAGGGCGTAGTAACTGTACCCTTGACATATCACTCCGCGGCCCCACCCTCTCACACAAACGTTTTAATTACTTAATATGGATCGCTATTAGGTAATGTGACAAGTAAGTGGTGATAACCATGGTGATCACTATAATTTGTTCTTTTTATTTTACAAAGCAACGAGATCTTCACTTGATAAAAAGTGACTCTCCCGCCCATAACAATGTAGCACTAGTCACGATGTTATATACCGCTTTGTGCTCGTCTTTATATATAAGATGTTAGACCTCACTACCCCAGTGATTCCATTAGCTACAGCGCCCTTCAAACTGGAACATAGTAATGTTTGCATGGTCTTCGACGGCAGAGATCTAACACCAGTAATGGTTCTAGAAAAACGTGAGAATTTTCCATAACACGAATTGTCTCTGTAACCGGAGACCTAGTTAGATACCACCACCGCAATGCTTGTTGTAGCCGATAAACAGTAGATTGCAAACATTACTGTATTCCGGTTTGAAGGGCGCTATAAGTTACTGCTAGTTTACTGGTGGTAGGTGTCTATTGCCGGAGACCATCTAGGTAGGTACCACATCAGCGCCTGTTGCTGCCGACAAACAGTAGAGTGCAAACATTACTGTATTCCGGTTTGAAGGGCGCTATAAGTTACTGGTAGTTTACTGGTGGTAGGTGTCTGTTGCCGGAGACCGTCTAGGTAGGTACCACATCAGCGCTTGTTGCTGCCGACAAACAGTAGAGTGCAAACATTACTGTATTCCGGTTTGAAGGGCGCTATAAGTTACTGGTAGTTTACTGGTGGTAGGTGTCTATTGCCGGAGACCGTCTAGGTAGGTACCACATCAGCGCCTGTTGCAGCCGACAAACAGTAGAGTGCATATATTTTTGTGTTCCGGTTTGAAGGGCGCTATAGCTAGTGAAGTTATTGTGCCAACGAGGCTGAACATCGTATGTTTTAAGCGGGGAGCACAATGTGGTGCTGTCTCCCTAACTGGCATCATAGGATGGAACATGGAAGAATATGAAATAAACAAGACAATACAGTAGAAGCAGGAAGATGAAGAAGAAAGAAGAAAGAACGAAGAAATGTTAATGTTAAAAAGGAATAATCTATTCAGGCTCCCGCCCCCCTCTTCAGAAAGCGTCTTCACTCCAAGGGGATGAATGAAAGAAGGAAATGGGATGCAGCATGATAGAGAAGAGAAGTGTGGAAGAAGAAAGGAGTAAAATGATGAATGGAATGTAAGATAAGAGAGTATTGGAATGAGAAAAATTAAAAGATGGTAATTGAAATAGAAAGTAAACGGACCTGACCCAAAACACGCAGGGGGAAGGAATTAAAAAAAAAAAAAAACCTGGCATCATGTTATGGCTCAGCCCTTGCTAAGGCCTGAATACAATTAAATGGTGATTAAGAAGAGTGGTGGTTATTAAAGTACTCTTTACAGGATATAGTGACGCCAGGATGTGACGTGCGCCGGGTGAATTGTATAACAAAAAAAAAAAAAAACTCCATCGTGACTGCAGCATGCAAATAAACTATTTACCTTTCAAATGTGTCAATCGATTCTATATCGCCGAACCATGCGTGTTTAATCTGTGGCTAAATTGAGTTTTAATGGCGGCGTCAGTACGCAGCCACCACAATATACCTTGCACCGCGGAGACGTGTAACATTTGAAGGAGATATCGATTATTTGGATGTAAGGGTTTCCCCGTTCAAAAAGTCATCACCCGCACCAAGCCAACCTCGCCTGCGTCCCCCCATCGGGTTTCCGCCTTGTCGTGGCGGAGGGGCTTAGTAACCGTGAACCGACACGCGGTGAAGCGAAGTGGAACCCACGCGGCCGCTCCAGGTTCGAGCATCGGCTGAATAACAGGGGCCGTAGGGGCGGCTTTATGCTGCCCTTTGCGGCCGGTTACAGGGGCGGTTTCATACTGCCCTCTGCAGCCCAGGTGGGGTCGCGGAGGGAGCTCCCTCTGCGACCAAACGGTGTTGCACCGTGTATGCGGCGACGGTGGTGCCGCGGGGGAAGAGGAGTGTCGGTATTGCCATGCGCCGTTGTCTCTATCCTCCGCAGCCTTTAACGAGTGGCGGCAGGTTCGGGGGAACCCGTTGCCTGCGCGACTGTAGGAGGCCGAGGAGGTGGCGCGCTGCATGTTCTGACGCGCCCTGGAAAGGAAGGGTTCATTCCTCCCTCTCGAGGTGAAGCTGCGAAAGCGGCCAGCGGCGGCAGGGTCGCGGTTGCGAGCGAAAGGGTTCCCGTGATCCTGCCATCAAGCGATGAGGCGGAACATCGTGGGGGTTTTAGTCGGTACAACTCCGATATAACCCGTCCTTGTCCCCGCGAGGACGAGTATGCGTAGGCATTTCCCCCACGTAAAACAAAAAGAAAACTTTACCTACTCGTGGTGCGCCCTGCTAATCAACAAACAAGGCTCTGACTACCACCAACCCGTATTAGACCATCATCATCATCCGCCGATAAACGTCCACTGCTGGACGTAGACCAGCATGGTGGGAAATAGCCCAAATCGCCCCATATGAACCCCTACAAACGACAGCCTCAGGTGATGCGAGAAACGTAGGATAGATCGATGTTGAGATCTTTAGGAGTTGCTATGACCGGCAGTGGACGTGTCTATCGGCTGATGATGATTGTGATGATTCTATGATGACATCTATATATTCGATATCCAGAGATTCATTGAGATCTTCGAAACTATTAGATTAAAACATACAAAATTTTGTAGAGATATTGCTTCTGGCCTATAAAGATCAACTTAGAAAAGTTATTACAAAATTCCTTCCCTTAAAGGATTGGGGTGTTACGGCCAGTAAAGCGGACGCGGGACAGTAAGGGTTATTATATATGAAAACTGAAGGAGATTTAAGTATATATTATATATATATATTTGTATAATATGGATAGTATTTTGCTTAGCTACTATAGTTATTAACAATTTTAATATTCATAAATCAATGTTAATATTTCAATTATTAATGTAATAATTTAATGAAAATTACTGGACGGGTAAATCCTAAAAAAATATAACTTTTCATTTAATCGCTCTAAAATATTCTAGATCTATATATTTTATTTTACTCAGGCATATGATACAACAAAAATCTTAGGTCTTATTGATCACACTGATGATTTCAATAGGAAGAATATATGGGCCTTCATAAATGGACTCTATTATCGGAGAACATCTAGGTAGTACTGAAGCTCTTATTCCTGCCGACAAACTGTAGTGTGCACATATTATCGAGTTCCGGTTTGAAGGGCTCTGTAGCTAGTGAAATTATTGCGGTATTGAGATGTAACATCAAGTCTCAATGCGACGAGCATAATGTAGTGCTGTATGTCATCCTAACGCCAGGTCGTTAATAAACAGATATATCACTTACAGTCACGTGAACGACACGCTCGTGTGGTCGAGTCGTTGAAGAAAAAAATCAAAGCGTATACGTGAAGTGAATATTGCGAATAAAATGCCGCATCCATTTCTTTGTAGTTCCACAATTCGCTACCGGAACCTCAAGCCGGAGCCTTTGAAGGGCGCGTTACCTCTCTCTAGCCGACAACCAGCTCCGTATTACCACCATCAACTTATAAATTAACCTTTACTGCACTGGCTTAAACCCCTAGTGCTTGTGTGGCCGTGTTACGCCAAAACGAGCCCAAGGTCCTTGGCCATACGGACTACTATCGCGCGTCGGCACTACACCTCACTTTTCCTGTAATGTCAAGGAGTACCAGCCGCTGCTGAATAATTAATAACTGATAGGAATTATAATTAAGTCAATTTTCACTCTGCGATATAGTTGCTCAGTGGTTGTGTCAGCGATCCGCTATGTTGCAGTTCGAACCGCAAAGCTGACCTTCCTTACCCATGGTGAACCTAATAATCAGCAACCCGCATTGGGCTAGCGTGGTGGCAAATGGCTGCAATCTTCTATTTGAACCCTTATAGAGGTGGAGATTTGTGTAGGAGACCTACGTCCAGTTGTGGATGCCTATCGAATGACGATGTTTATATTAGTACTGTGAGGAGTCTAGACTATAACCTTCTTCCGTAGGACATATTTAGGTATAGTACAGATGAGCATATAATGTCATCGTCATAGATATCTTACATAACCTTGTCTTCCAGCAGAAGTTGTGCGTGTCGCTTTAAGACCTGGGACGTTAACGTTACTCCGGTAATTTCAAAAGCTACAGCGCCGTTCAAACCTGAACACAGTAATGAATTTTTTACTGGTGGTAGGTCTCTGTTGCAGCCGACGAACGGTAGTAAATAAACATTATTGTATTCCGGTTCGATGGGCGCTGTAGCTAGAGATGTTACTGGGGTTATGAGACTCGCATTTATGTGTCAAAGCGACGAGCGCAATGCGGTGCAATGTATACCATTCTGACTAGCGCCACGTTGTTATGGGCAGGCGTATCACTTACCATTAGGTGAACATGCCGCTCGTTTCGTTGATTAATGGAAAAAAAACACTTTCCTTAGGAATAGTTTAGTTAACTAAAACTCACATATATATATATATATATATATATTATAATTAGATAAAACTAAATCTGAATCGCTGGCCTAATGGTTAGAGCGTGCGGCTTTAATTCCGAAGGTCGCGGGTTCGAATCTCGACATGTACCGATGACTTTAATATTTAAGTTACGTACATTTGTGAACTTAAGTAACAACAGCGAAATACTAACGGTGAAGGAAAACATTGCGAGGAAACCTGCACATGAATTAGAATTCATTCTAAGGTGTGTGTGAAGTCACCAATCCGCATTGGGCCCGCGTGGTGACTGTGGCCCATCGCCCTCGTGTTGTGGATAGGCCTGTGCCCCCAGCAGTGGGGACGTAAATGGTCTGTTGCAGTTTACAAGAGACCTATGTCCAGCAGTGGACGTCTATCGGCTGATGATGAAAACTAAATCGTTCAGTGCGTCATACAGCGAGGTTGGCGCGCGGCGCTCGGTGCGGCGTTGGGCAATTGTTGGTATGTTAATGCGCCGTTTCCTTAGAAGCCGGCCGGGTTCCGTCGTTGCGACACAGTTGCGTTCGCACAGCGATTACACGCACGCAGAGATCTTCCACCGATTGGGAGCACATCGTGGCCCAAACAGCCACCGCAGCCACCGCTCGCAGATATATCTGTTCATTGGTAATCAGAGCTGGAAGGAAGCGGAGGATCAGGAGCTCTATCTAAGGAATAGTTGTGCTGTTAAATATCTTACTCTTATCGCAGTCGACAAATAGTACTCTGTTCCGGTTTGAAGGGCGCTGTATCTAGTGTAATTACTGCTGTAACGAAACTCAACATCCTATGTCTCAAGGGGAGTACAATGTCGTGCAGTGTGGACTCTCTTACTAGCGCGACATTGTTAGATACAAACGTATCACTTATTATCAGGTGAACGAGGCGTTCGTCTAAGTCTAAAAGAAAAGTCTATTAAACAGCCAGAAGTATCCCAGTACTAATTTTGAAAATGTTTTCTTTTAACTAAAAATTTAATGGACTATCTCTTGATAGCCTACTTCTTAAGATGATAATTTAGAAGAAGATCCAGGATGTTGAAGTGGTCAATCATGATTTAGCAAAGCTGTTGTATTGGAAAATTAATACAAAAGTAGTCGTAGACAGTTATCATCAGCCGATGGATTTCCACTGCTGGACGTAGGACTCCCCAAAGATCTTGACATTGACCGATCTTGCGCTACTCTCATCAATTGGGGCTGTCGTTTGTAGGGGTTCATGTGGAAGGTTTTGGGCTATTTCCCACCGCGTTGGCCCAATGTGGGTAAGTAGGAGTCAGAGCCTCGTCTGTTGATTAGCAGGCACCTTGAGCCGGTGAAGGTGGCTTGGGTCCCGCGAGTTATTGTGGGGGGCCCCAGTCGTTGACCAAGCAAGTTAAATTTAACCATTAAACCAACTCCTCATTGGATCTTGGAATTGAGCTGGGAAGCCCTGAGTGCCAAGGCGAGCGGTAAGTCACGGTATTATAGATAGAGTTAAAGTAACTAACCGACACATAAATAACTTTTTTTTAATATTTCGTGAAAGGTTTGCATAAAAAACCAGTTCACCTTTAGTATCAGACCTTACTGGTGTTTATGAAAGTTACTATTTAGGAACTGGGTCAATACCTGGTCAAATAGGTCGTTTTATATTTATATATAAGGAATGGAAGGTGATTGTATCGGCGTGGTAGTCGTAGCTAATATCTGATAAGTCGAGGATATTGGATAGAAGTAAATGGTACAGGTTCTGATGTGATATTTTACTTCTGGTAGGTCTGTGTTACCGGAGACCTAGGTAGATACCACCGGAGCTCCTATTTCCTCCGCCAAACAGTAGACTGTTCCGGTTTGAAAAGCTCTGCAACTTGTGATATTAGAGACTAGCAAGACCATATCTTGTATCAAGGTACAATGTGGTCATCTTAACTTGCGCCAGGATATGGCGTATCAACTTCTATCGGTTTATTGTGAGATAAAGATCTACATATAGATTCCGTTGACTGAGGCTAGTTCGATGGTCGCAGAAAGAGGCTGCGAAGACGATAAGAGAAAATGTTTCTAACCTCTCCATCCGTAGCTAGAGGTCTAGGCACCGGAGCAGAAGGGATCTAGCGTTCCTCCAACCTCCCTAACAAAGGCTTAAGTGGCGGATACGGAGAAATCCGCCACCCAATAATCTAAGCCTCAAAAAGGTGCGTCTAATATTTTACCCTCAGGACCACTGTGTCTTGGGTTTCCCATGAGAAACTCCATGTCATGTTGAGGACCTTCAGTGGGTCGACGTTACCGGAACTGCGATTATATGCGAAAGGGTTCCCGCAGTTTCGACCAAAGGCGCAGCGGTAACCCTGGGGTTTTAGCCAGTAAGAGTCTGGTGTGACATTTTCGTTGCCCCCGCAACGGGGAAGTAAGTATCCATGTAAGATTTCCTCACGATAAAAAAAAAAGAAAAAAAAGGCTTTTTTTGACGGTAGACCGTTCGCGCTTGCGACGGCTTCCGCTTGGAGTGTCCTTCACTTTACTGTCGCAGTTTCAACTTCAGATTTGCGATACGACTACACAGATAATATAATCTAGCTTAAAATACAGCTGTTAAAGAACCAAAGGTTTAGGGTTCCGTAATATATATATATATATATATATGTATATCTCGTTACATAGTATCTGAACTGTTGCATAGTAATAATTAACATGAATTATTACATCAGATAACGGTACCCTAATAACAAATACAGTACAATAAAACAATAGTTTTAACAAAACTAATATTCAAAAACTATTGGGTTCAGTACAATGTTTGTTTTCTTTTAGAATTTCGATCGATGTGGAGATCTTTAGGAAAGGCCTATGCCCAGCACTGGACGTCTATCGGCTGATGATGATGATGATGATATATATTCGGCAAAATGGCGAGAAGAGTAAGGGGAAGTTTCAGACCTACCCGTAATTAGGGTGCGCTGATAAAAATGATAGAGATATCACCACGTGTTCGTCGCCTTGAGATTTAAGATAGTTTCGTCACCCCAGTAATTTCACTAGCTACAGCGCCCTTCAAACCGGAATACAGTAATCTTTGCACACTACTGTTTGGCGGCGGAAGTAGGAGCTTCCGGTTGGGAGCCCTATGTCCATCACTCGACGTCTATTGGCACACGATAATCAGTAGTATTCGCTGGTGGTGAGATCTCCGCTCACGAGGTCCTTCACTGAAGTAATGTTACATACTTGTGACATGTTAAGACTTTCGACATTAGTGGTATAAGAGGTAGCGGTAATCACCACCATTACCACTTACACCATCTATACTCCGAAGCAGTACAACATTAATTAGCTGGGCGGTAAGTTAGCTTTAAGTATACACTTGGAAGAAAGCGTTATATACATACGTACTGCGACTTGGACTTATCATCCATGATCTGACTGAGAATACCAACTTCATGGAGACATTCAAAAATCATCAGCCAATAGACGTCCAAAGCTGAACTTGTTCTCCCTCAATGATCACCACATCAGTTTATACCAATTTTATAGTGAAGAGTGCTGGTCCAGGATGATGTGGCTCCCATATGGTTATACTGGTGTTAGGTCTCTGTTGCCGGAAACCGTCTAGATACCATCGCAACTGTCAGCCGTCAAACAGTAGTGTGCAAACATTACGGTGTTCCGGATTGAAGGGCTTTGTAGCTAGTGAAATTACTCCGAGCATAATGTGGTGTTGTGTATATCATTCTGAGTGCCACTAGTTTGTTAGGGGTAGGCGTGAAAAAATATTACTAGAGACGAGTAAGAAAAAATCCTACACAATATGTTATCCGGAATTGTTTTAACGTTCACCTGCCCATAAAAGCGCTAGTGAGGTAAGATATACACACCATCACATTGTGCTCGTTGCCTTGAGACACAAGGTGTTGGGTTTCGTTATCTCAGTAATTTCACTAGCTACAGCGTCCTTCAAACCGGAACACAGTAATATTTGCACGCTACTGTTTGATGGCAAAAATAGGAGCTTCGGTTCTACCTAGACGGTCTAGGGTAACAGAAACCTACGACTACCTTAATAATCGAACCAGAGACCGTGTTAGTATGGAAGCGGTTCACCGCCGCGCCGTGGTGGTAAGGACATAGGTGATTATAGCTGATCTGTCGCAATATAACTTAGATGAGCTTTTTTTCTCGGCGTGATGAAACGGTGAAAAGCGGTCAGGAAAAGGTTAATCGAGGGTCAGGAGTGATGAAAGGCGCGGACAAGAAAATTAATTTACCGACGTTGTGTGTACAACTTACCACTAACACATCAGCAATGAATAACGATTATAAGTTAACAACTGATTAAAAAAATCCCTTTATAGTAAGGGGGATGAGGGTAAGGGAGGGATAAAAGAATTTTTCATTATTCCTTTATCCACTACGGGTCTTCTTCTCTTTGAATTTGTTTGTTCTTATTACTTACTACTGTGTTCCGGTTTGAAAGACCCTGTGCCTAGTGAAATTTCTGGCGATAGACGTCTAATGCTGGACATAAGGTTCCGCCAATTGGATGGCCCACCGTCTAGGTAGGCACCACCGGAAGCTCCTGTATCCGCTGCCAAACATTACTGTATTTCTGTTAGGAAGGCGTTGTTGCTAGTGATATTACTGGGGTAACGAGACCATCTAAAGTCTTAAGGTGACGAACACGTGGTGCTATGTATATCATGTTTATCAGTACCACCTTGTTAGGGGTAGGTCTGAAACTTCGTCTTACTCATCTCGTCGCTTTGCCGAATATACATATCATCGTGATCATTATCAGCCGATAGACGTCCACTGCTGGATATAGGCCTCCACCAAAGATCCCCACATCGATCGGTACCGCGTTGCTTGCATCCAGTGGGAGGCGTCCCAACACTACGTTTGCTGGTACGCGGGAGCTACTCGAGGACTTTACTGCTCCATCATACATATAATACATATATATATATATATATATATATATAGGCAAACTAGCCAGTTAAAGAAGTGTTGGTCGTCGGAGGAAATTGTGGATGCGTAACATCAGGGAGTGGACTGGAATCGTGAGTGCCACCTAACTGTTCCGTCTCGTAAGAGACCGGGCAAAATATGGTGAACCCTCAACCTTCGCTAGTCAGAGAAACACCTTAAAAAGAACAGAAGATATATATATATATATATATATACGTAGTTATGGAAGAAAACAAATATTGTACTGAACCCAATAGTTTTTGATTGTTAGTTTTATTTCAACTTTTTTTTATTGTATTGTATTTGTTATTAGGGTACCGTTATCTGATGTAATAATTCGGTCAATGTTAATTATTACTATGCAACAGTTCAGATACTATGTAACGATAATATAATAGATTTATCGCCTTTATTTATTGCAATACGAGAAAGTGAACTGCCGGTTTACTGGGGGTAGGTCTCTTGAAGGAGACCGTCTAAGTAGTTACCACCGCAGCTCCTATTGCAGCCGACAAACAGTACTGTGTTCCTGTTTGAAGGGCGCTGGGGCTAGTGTAATTACTGGGGTAACGAGACTCAACATATTATGATTTAAGGCAACGAGTGCAATTATGGCCAGGCGTATCACTTACCATCAGGTGAACGTCCCGCTCGTCTCGCTTAGTTGTATAAAACAAAAAAAAATAGTAGCAATCAAACTGTTGGGCTCTGGTTCGAGTCCCGAGGTATTACAAATTTGAGCACTAAATCTTGACGGGATGCTGGTTTGAATCCGGCTGAGCTTGAGCTTCCGGTGAGGTAATACGCCGTGAGAGAAACGACATGTTCCAATAGTAACAACTTTCGTTGACTTGCGATATGCACCGACCTGAACTTGACCAGCCCGATCAATAAATCTTCACTTTCATTCCGAGAAAATCCAATCCCAAATGTGGGCACGTCAGCTGTTCATGTTTTATTAGGTCTGATTTGGAGAAAATTATGGTGATATCGCAGCGGCTGCTGCAGAATAGACTCCACTTTATCCATGGTACGTTATTAGTACTAGATGCCGTTAAGGTACCATCGCAGTCCTATTTCCGTTGACAAACAGCAGTGTGCAAATATTACTATGTTCCGGTTTGAAAGGCGCTGTAACTAGTAAAATTACTCGATCGTGATTTAACATCCTATGTCTTAAAGCGATGAGTGGTGGTGTGTATGTTATCCTACCCAGCGCCACTGTATTCTGGACAGGCCAGTCGCTTACCATCAGGTGAAGTTCTCTTTCAAGTCGTAGTCTCGTCGAATAAAAAAAAAACCTCCAGGCCGAAACCACTTTACTCCTAAGTGGTTCCAAAGTCAAACATTACAATCACAAAGCGACATAGACGGATCCAATTGAGCTATTGTTATCACCACGCTAAGAAAAACCAGTTCTTTCGTGTATCCGGTTAGTTAATATCAGATATCAATTATTTATAATTTTAATGGCTCCATCCACCGTCAGCACAGCTCCATGGTGCAGTTGACGGAATGTGAACGGTGTACTGATTTATGGCGTACCGCGGTACACAAATGCGCAGACGCGGAGACACGAACGCGGAAGCGGCCGCTCGCCTTGCTAATGCTACTTTTACAAATAATCGGCCTCCACGAACTGCGTACCTTTGTCTTTAATTAAAAAAAAATTAATAAAAAACGAAACAAAGTTTACCTTTCTTTTATTAATTTTAAATTTAATTGAATATTCATCAATACACAATTTTGATGTAAGCTTTAACAAATACTTTTATCATAAATAATCAGCCTCCACGCTTAAGCACCTTTGTTTTTAATTTAAAAACAAAAATTATTAAATAAAACTTATTTATATTTTTCATTTAAATCTTTATTTATTATTATACTATTAAGAAATTTTGACCTAAACTTTAAATAATGATGCTTCGTTTATAAATAATCACCCTCCACGGTCTTCATAACTTTTTTTGTCTTCATTTTAAAAAAAAAAAATGTCTTTCTTATTCTTAATTTGAAACTTAATTTATTAAAGTACTAAATATACGTTGCACTTACTAGTAGCCTTGATAATCGAAGAGGTGCGGATTCCATCCCTCACTGAACCTGAGCTTCCGGTGAAGGAAACCTTGTAAGAAACCAACGTGATCCAAGAACAACAGATTATATGACAGGTACTAACATACACTTAGGCTGTATGAGATCAGGAGTGAGTGTGAGTAGATCATCTTGACTCTCTTCTTTTTAGACATGGCAAAGTCACAACAGTGCTAAGTCTATTTTAAATTACGCAGTTTATTCTTAAACGTCATATTTATAGGAACAGTTCATACGCTTACCTTTCATTTTAACCAACGATTACATTAAAATCGATTTAAAAAAAAAGGTTAAAGTCCTTAACGGAGGTTTCGATACCCTTTCGAAACGGAATCGATTTTTCGCGTTCAGTCGACCTCGAGGCCGCTTGCATATGGAATGACTAATGCAAGTTCTCACGGTACCTAAACAGCGGTGGCCGTTTCCTGAATAACCTAAATTTATTTTCGTTTTAAGTATACTAGACTAGATAATAGACTTTCTACTAAAATCCAATCAGATTTATGGCGCAGTGTTAAGCTAACGCTTGCACTTGTACGGAGGTTATCGGTTCGAAACTGGAGCCGCAGAATTAATAACATTTTTGGCTTACGGTGACGCTTATGTTGACAATCTCTTCTAACCACAGCATTGCTGGAGAGTAATTACCACTCTTTTTTACGTAACTACATGTAAAACTAATGAATCTTAGAACATCTACACATAATCATCATCATCGCCGAGTGCGAACTTAGAATTGGAGTTGAGCGGAAAGTCGGGGAAAACTTTCCCGACTCTGTGCGATTCTGTTATATTTATATATGACAACAGCTTGTTATCAGAATTTAGCTTTATCGTGTCGATAGTTGTTATATATATTCTAGGTTTATTGTCTTGTGTAAATATTTTACTTATCACTGACATAGTATCGACTGTAGTTACTCTTAGCGTTCTTATGGCGCGGCGAGTTTGGAACGTACTGTATTGTGTTACGCGAATATTAGACAGCGTTGTCATTCGATATGATAAACCTTGCGCCGGAGAATTGGGTGAGAGGTGGTCATTTAGTCATTTGGGCGGAAAATCTAGACGACTGTCGAAATCATTTGTAAATAGCACTCAACTACTAATATTACAATGTAAAATCAATCGTTTGTCTAGAGACTTTAAGGACATGCCAATAATATTCGACGTTGATGGTAATGTTGATAATGGTGCTGACGATGATTAAAATATTGATGTTGGTGAAGACATTGATGGTAGTAACGATCATGAAGATGGAGGTGTTGTCGATAATGATCATAATGTTAACTGTGGTAATGATGATAATAATACCGATGATATTCCTAACAAAGATAGAAATGACGATCATATAGATACCGGTGATGGTCAAGACGACATTAATGTTAGTGATGACAGCGGTGATATTAACAATGGTTATAACGATAACGGTAATGATAACGATTGTTATTATGATGACAGAAATTTTGCTTCTGAGGTGAATAGATATTTATTGGAATAATCTAAGAAGTCAAGTCATTCGTCAAAGAAAACTAAATCAAAATAGGTTGAGTCGTTAAGAAGGACAGGAGAGCAACGCCACAGATCAGACAGAAGCTGTTAAACTATTAACACTGCTCTTGTTAAGTCGCGTGTTCAAAGAGGTTAAATTCGAAACGATAATGAAGGGTTTAACATGACTTCTGATGAAAAACGTGTTCTTTTTTTAAATTACAACCAGTCATTATACCTCATTACACCCGACCGCGGGCCTGTGGGTTTTTTTGTTTAAAAACAATAATGACCTTTTATTTCAACGAAACATATGAAAACTCTTTCGTAGGAAGATATATATAAATCGAATTAAAATCGCACGGTGGAAATTATCGATTTTTTTTTTTTTTAGATTACTAATTTACTGGTGGTAGGTCTCTGTTGTCGGAGACCGCCTTCATGGGTACCACTGCAGCATTACTGTGTTCCGGTTTGAAGGGCGGTGCAGCTAGTGTAATTACTGGGGTAACGAGAGTCAACGTCTTATGACTCAAGGCGACGAGCGTAATGTGGTGCAGTGTATAACATTCTAACTAGCGTCACGTTGTTCTGGACAGGCGTATCACTTGACATCAGGTTAACGTCCAGCCCGTATCGACGATAAAAAAAAAGATAAGACGACAATGATCACTTAGTGGTAACTTGACTGTTATATTATTCAACAGCATCTTTTAGATAATTATCTCTATTTATTTATGTAAAACTTTTTTATACTACGCGACGGAACGAGCCTACCCACAACAACGTGACGCTAGTTAGGATGTTATACACTGCACCACATTACGCTCGCCGCCTGAGACATAAGATGTTGAGTCTCTTTACCCCAGTAATTACACTAGCTACAGCGCCCTTCAAACCGGAACACAGTAATATTTGCACAGTACTGTTTGTCGGCTGCAATAAGTGTTGCGGTGGTAACTTGACGGTATCTGGCAACACAGACCTACCACCAGTGTATTTATTGGTAAATAAATTATTTGTGTGAAGACGCCGTTAATTACACACTTTTTATAATTTCTTCTTATTTCTTATTCTTTTTTTTTTATTTTTGTAGATTTGATGGTAATGTAAGAAGTGTAAGACCAATCTGTGTAGAGTTCGTTTTGGGATAAGGACAGTTTCCTGATATCTACGTATAAATCATTTTTTTAATAAGAGACAGAACGAGATATTTCAGCATCAACATCATAATCATCATAACGATAATGACTTTTAAAGTCTCTTTATCCAAATATATATATAGATAAGGAATAACAATGGAAACTGATTTTAACACGTTCAATGCTTCAGGAGCTGTACAGGATCTCTTGCGCATCTTTCAGATGGTGCGGCGTCAAAACTCGTGTTCTCTCCTCCTGTGCGAGAACACGTAATTGCTTATATGCTGGAAGAAAAACTGGAGATTGTTTAAGTATCAAATGCATTGCGCTTAAGGACAGTTACGAGATATAATAGGTCTCTAATGCATTGGATGCAATTGTTCTGAAGTGGGCGTGTAACGGTTGGTGACGTCACAGAAGCTCCACTTAATTTAGATGCCCATTGTATTTATGGTATATTTATACAAATATTCTTGAAGAAATAAATAAAAAACTAATATACAGTAGTTACTAATATTTCTTATTGCTCTTATTTATTTCTTATACAGAGGTGAATCTTGTCACTACTGTACTTTAGATAAAGACTATGTTACTAGTAATGAGATGATCGCATCAAATCCTCCATACTCTCCTCTCTGAAGAGTGGAGACGATATTCGTCGGATATTACTAAAGGTTTACAGAAACAATAAAAAAATATAAAAGTTAGAAAATAGATAAAAATGTGATATTAGAGTAACTACAGTCAACTAAGCGAAATAAAAAACCTCATGTAAGTTGGAAATGTATAGAAGATGATCTTTCATGATTATCAAGTCTTTTTTCGGAAAGGAAAACAAAGTAGGAGACGACAGTCTTCACTTAGGAGAGAAATGGTAGAAAGAATTGGTATGTAGAATGAGAGGTAAGAGGTTTGAGAGAAGAGCAGAGAGAGAGATGTGAGACAATAAAAGATGAGAAAGAGTAGGAAACAGAAAGTAAGAAAGTGATGGTGAATGTAAAGCGCCCTGAAGGCCCTGACCCACCATACGCAGAGGAACAATAATAAAAAAAAACACTGTACATCGGACAGATCGTGCGAAGTAAACAATTTTTCTATTCATCATTGTGTTCGTATCAGCTCGTAAGCGCTGAACGGGTGTGTTGGGCAACAGACAGATTTGCATCGCCATGATGCAGTGGGAGCAGCGGCGGCGGCCCCGGCCTGGTTTCGGTGGTGGGTGAAAATTGTCGTCCAGCGAAAAGTGCGAGGTCGCGCCAACACGCGACCGGCCGACTCTAACTTAAGCTCCGAAACTAACTTAGACCCGATTGCTCTAAACATGTTATTATCTGTTACGTATCTAACTTATCTGATGGTGATGTGGTGACACACTGCACATCATGCTATTATTTATGTAGACAGGCTTCTCATATGGCCTGAAGATGTAGTTACTTTGAGATTTTTTTTTCTTCAATAATCAGCTAATGTTGACAGCATATCCTGTCCACTTTCGTTTCAGTTTCTCCACGTTCTTCAGTCCTGTACCTTACTCCTTTATCTTGTAAATTTAAGTTACAAATTGACCATTACTTGTGCTGCCTCCTGATGCTCCTCTTAACAAATGTTACGTGAAGGGTGAAACGTGAGTAGTGCTGATGAAATAGTTTACTGCTGTTCACTTTCAGCGACGCGATGGTGTATAACCAGTTTGATATTACTTTCTGTTTACTTTAATCCAGTATGAATAATTTATTAGATTACGCACGAAACGGATTATAGTCGACGTCAAATACGTGTAGCCAATGAACACTGCCAGTTCTCTGGTTATGACCCTGGCTCTCTTGTCATTAGAACAGATCGCAAGTCCCGACTGGAGATCTCTATGGAACTGTTCACGTTGAGATGTGCGCAAATATTGACAAACAGGCTTGTGGCCCGCCTGATGTTGAGCGGTCACCGCAGCCTATAGCCGCCAGTAACACCAGAGGTGTCACTGGGCGTGATGCCGACCCTGCAGAAACTCGCTCTTTTCCAGTGTTGTCCAGAGAAAACATCTCTGGAACCGGACCATACATTCAAGGGTGTGATACAATTACCCCATCCCCGTTTTACCACTGGACGACAAGTGTTAATATGTTACCATTCTTACATTGTAGACATCCTCAGTCTGCGAACAGAGACGTTCAGCTCTTCGTTCTTGATAAGAACAGCGATGCGGTGAAATTGCAGGCGTCAGTATTCCCCTACAATACGTGGATGCCCTCTAGAGAGGAATAGGTTACTAGATTAGTGAGCTTTACCATCACTGACTAAATTACCATTAAACACCAGGTGTGATTGTGGACCAGCACAGCTTTTCAATTGTAGCTTAGGCTTACCGACGAGCTGGACTTTCACCTGGTGGTAAGTGTATCGTCAGCTCGTTACAAGGTAGCGCTACTTAGAATGGTATACACTGCATCACATTGTGCTCATCGCCTTGAGACATAGGGGGTTAAGTCTCGTTACCCCAGTTTCATTAGCTACAGCGTCTTTCAAACCGGAACAGTAATGTTTGCATACTACTGTTTTGCAGCAGTAATAAACATTGCTGTGGTATCTACTTAGACAGTCTCCTGGTGATCAAGAGTATTGGAGTATATAGGAATTACACGCTACAGTATCGCAGTCGAGTAATATTTAATTATGATACAGTAATATACAAATCTCATAACTAGTTGTCCACTGGTCGGAGCTGGTTGCGGCTTACTGATGTTTTGAAAGTCCTTACGTAAGGCTTCGAGTAACAAAGTACATGTCGCATGTAATTACATAGTTCGGTCGAAGTTTCAGGATGGAGTCGGTTAAGCTAAAAGATTTTAACCGGAAGTCCTTTGATATATACTTACACTTTATTCAGTGTTAAGTTTATAGTTAGTATATATATAAATAACTATTTAGATAGCTGGCGGTGTAAGGGTTCCTGCACAACAACTCGCGGGACCCAAGCCAACCTTATCTGCTCGTGGTGCAGCTTATTAATCAACAATCGAGGCTCTGGCTCCCACCAATCCGCATTCGGTCAGCGTCGTGGGAAATGGCCCAAATTCCCCATATGAACCCCTACATACAACGAGCCCTAATGCCCGGCGGTGCCAGAGACCATGCTGACTGCAGCGCAGAACCGATCAATGTTGAAATTTTTGGGAGAGGTTAATATCCAGGACGTGATGTCGTGATATCTATCGGCTGATGATGATGATGATTAGAAAGCTGCAGGATGAACGAGATCTTCTCTGATAACGTCAAGTTTATTAAGCTAATCCAAAATACTTTTGTAATAAATATATATGTTACATAAACAATGTTTTTTTTTAAATATATCATAAAGTAAATAGAGAAATGATGATGAGATGATGAAGCGACGGGACGAGGTGGAATGTTTTTCTGATGCCATACCCCTGTCCAAAACAATGTGGCGATAGTTAGGATAATACACATAGCACCATTTCACATTCGTCTTGATACTTGAGTCGTCTTATTACCTCGGTAATTTCATTAGTTATAACGCTCTTCAGTAATTTTGCACTATCCTGTTTAGCAGCATGAATAGGAGATGCGGTTGTACCTAAACGGTCTTTGACAATAAACATCTACCACCAAGACTACAGAGACTAGTACCAATTTAAACATCATCATAAAGATCAATTAGATATATAGAACATATAATCATCATCATCATCCGATATATCATCCACAGCTGGACATGGACCTCCCCCAAAGATCTCCACATTATGGAACATGTAGTAAGATTTAACTGCGTTTAAGATTTTTGAACTAGTCTGTTTATAAAGGTTTTCTGCTAGTTGGAACTTTCAGATAATTTATTCTTCTCACCAGATCAAAACAGAAAATATGCTGTTAACGCAATCGACCTTGACAACAACAACAAACAACTGTCGCGTGTTGAGTGATCACTTTTACATCACATACACTAATATCTTCGACAATTACGTCTTTGTTTCGGACACGAGGTCGCGACTATTGCGCTCCGTAATAACGCGCGGGCTTTGTGAATGGTCGTAACCCAGATCGGTCCGGCCCAGCCTGCGCATGATATCAGATTAATTAGAGATGCACATGTTGTGCAATTTGTTTTGCAGGACAGCGCAGTTCTCTCAGCAGAAACGTAAGAGAGTGGGACAAACGTTTTGCAAACTGTCACAACTTGCGACGCGCTTGCGGCAGACATTATCATAATCTCCTCGATCCATATTGGATCAGCTTTAATCATGTGATAGTGTGTCGATCACAGATTTGCTTAATCATCTACACAACCGTTACATACCAATTAATGTTGATGATGTCCTTGAAGACAGGAGCTGTTTAAAGCCTCTACTTCTTCTTAAATTCCCTCTCCAACTAGTGGAGTATGTCGTGAAAAGACCTGAGTATTACTTTAAATACAACTTAGAACAAGGTCCTAATAGAAACAATGACAAACGATAATAATTAATGAATGGCTACAACATAAACATTAATAATACTAAAAAGAATAGTATGCATCATCCTGGTCACGTAAAATATGATTACATGAGATCCTAAATATTGTTTAAGGGTTTATTTATAATTTGATTTATTTAAAAGGGGGAGAGGGTTACGCTATGATTAATAAAATGATGACCATTAATAAAACTTTTATAAATTATCTTTGTGGGCACATTGCTCGAAGAATTGACAGTCGAGCAAGGTCCTCAAGTGGCGACCGCGTATCGGAAGACATAGTCTTGGCAGGCCACCCTTCAGGTAGTCCGACGATCTGGTGAAGGTTGTGGGACGCAGCTGCATGCGGGCAGCGCAGATCGATCGATGTTGAGATTTTCACGGGAGGCTTCTATGTAGTCTGTCCGCTGATGATGATGATGATGATTTTTTTTTGTATAGTAAATAATTATATTTGCTCTTGTATATCTACTCTGCAATCATTTATCTTACTACATAAGTTACCTGATTGCGAACTTTTGTGTGAGCTAAAGATTTAATGTTTTAATTAATAATTAAGTTAATAAATAGATAAATAAATAAATAATTATATAACACAGTAAAAAGTTTTACTTGGTTTACATAATAAAAAACATATGCCATTATTTGAGCTGGTCGTTCTTTATCAGTTACACCCCGGCAGGATAATGTCTGGTAAAGTTAAGGTTGTTAAGTATAACTTAGTATCCGAAAAGGATTAAGTGGAGTACGACTGTTGTGTATTACTGCGCAATCACGATACTGCTTATCGTATAACACTCGGTTTGTTTTTCCGCAATTAGCTCCGTTCCAGTTGTTATTTCTCACGTGTTCTTGTCAGGCTGTGGTAACACCACCAGCGACTAGAACCGCTCCGTTATGGCCCGCCGGCTTGACGCAATCTCTATGCAAACTTCTGTAATTTACTTATCGCTTTAAAATGTTCTCCATACTCACTCTTGGTACTTCTTACTCGGCCTTTGATCATTGATAATTTTTTTTTTTTGTAAAGTAGACAGATAACGAAAAGATACGATTAGGATAGGAATATTGAAGGGTGTGGGTGATAGATTCGGAGGCTTCGTTGCCCAAGTAACTCTAAGAAGGAGGGCGCGCTGTGTGTTCCGGCGCACCCCTATAGAAGTGGAAAGGAGGGTTCGAGAGTGCAGGCGGCGCTGGCGGGGTCGCGGAGGTATGCGAAAGCTTTCCCGTGTCCCCGCCATAAAGCAACAACGGTGGAACATGGTGGAGGTTTTGCAAATCCGACATTACCTGTCCTTGGCCCTGTTAGGGCATTCCTAAAAAAGTAGTATTGAAGGGTGTTAGAGGTCCCGCTCCATAACTCACAGGACCCAAGTTACTCTCACCTGCTCGTGGTGTATCTTGCTAATCAATAAAGGGGCTTTGGCTCCTACCAACTCGCATTAGGCCAGCGTGGTGAGAAGCAGTCCAAATCCCATCCCCACAAGAACCCCTACAAACGACGGTTCTTTATGCTCGGCGGTACCGGAAGCCTTGCTGATAGTGGACCGATCGATGTGGAGATATTTTGTAAAGGTCTATGTCCAATAGTGGACGTCTATCGGCTGATGATGAAAATTGGAAAAGACAAAGGAAAAATTGTCAACAACACTGTAAGACATTCCCTGCTAATAATCCTTTCAGATTGTGTGGAGAGAAAAATATTAATTTATTACTACTATATGCATGTTAATTTAATAAATTAGCACCAAGGTTGCAATTAGCGATTATTATATGTAATTTCTACATTTCACCCCCGTGCGCGCCGGCGGCCTCGCCTGTCCGATGTAATCAGCTATAAATATTATAAAACTCAGCTCATTACCATATCCCGGGGTCGCCGCTTTGCAAACGTTTCGAAACTACCCACCAACGCTTTATTTGACTGCCGAACAGTAAATTTACTACCATACAATAATTACTGGTAAACCTTTACATATGTACCGCTGCTTCTCTCTACGGAAGTACAGAGGCCGTAGATGTAACCGCAGCTCTTTATTCTGCCGCCAAGCTGTAGTTTAAATATGTTCCGGTTTGAATGGCGTTGTAGCTATTGTAATTAATGGAGTAAACATAATTAACATTTTGTCTCTAGGTGACACAATGTGGTGCTGTGTATACCATCCGAACTAGCGCCGCTTTGTTATGAGCATGCGCATCTCTTACAATCAGGTGGATGACTGGCTCGTCTAGTGGCTTGTTCTGTTTTAAAGATCTTATCTCAAGGCGCTAAGAGCCTGCGCATCTTTCACCGTAGGCGTGTCGTTAAAAATAAGAAAAAAAAATCGACAATTATCGTTTGTTTAATTTGTAATAAAAAAAAAACTAGGCGGCCATTTTCGTTGTGCTTTAAAGCGATAAGATTAGAAAGGTTGTGAGATTTGTTCGTTTATCAAGTTCAAGTTGACAGCGGCGACCTTCGCAAGTTATTTCGGTAACGGCCGCGTAATAATAGATCAGTTAACTGTTACAGTTAAACGTTACCGCCGCCATTGTTACAACGGTCAGAAGTTTAAACAACAATAACAATCGAAACGAAACGATAACGCAACGACATTGATATTGGAAGCTGTCTGTATGTAACTAGTCTGGTCTTAATACTGTTACGTAAAAACATTTCTTTTTTCAACTTTTTAATTATTTTGAATTTGGAACACATGTATTATTTCAAAAACTTCTTTCTATTTTGTACCATTTTACATATTTTTTGGTGTTCATTATCAAATTACGATACGGAATGGGGTGGTGGTGTTAAGAAAATAGTATTGCACACAGTGGGTATAGAGCCGGTCCGCTCGCTCATGTTGCAAACACTTCAAAAGCTGGCTATCAGCCGTGTGTTCGTATATTGTACCATCAACAGATACAACAACACTTCCTCTGTCGGAGACCAGAAACGATCGGGGCGGCTGCGTGCTGTTAGAACTGCGAAGGCTGTTAAAGCCAGAATTCGTTGAAACCCTATAAGAAAGCAAAAAATCTTATCTCGAAAAATGAAGATTCCGGTAGGAATCTGTCCTGTATAAGGCCTATGTAGAAGCCAAAGGTGGCCATTTCTAATAGAATATTGTTTTTTTATTTTTTTGCTGAGACTAGTAAATATGTGGGTCTACATTTTAATGATATTACATTAGTTCATTCAAAAAATGCATTTGTAACAGAACTTATGGCCGGACTGGGTATTTATACAGGGTGAAAAGTAATAGGTGTAAAAGATTTGTAAGGGCTAAAGTATAGCTCGTGTCCTATCTGTCTATGTATGGAATACCCCCTACAAACACAATGCTTCTGGAGTTATTAATTTTTTAAATATTTTTCAAAAAATTACCGATTTTCTAGGAAAATAATCGATGACTACGTTCCCTCAGCGATGGATAGTCCGAGGCGGAGCGACACCGCGGCCCGCAAGGTGTCCTGGTTTAACACCTTGCGATTATTACTTATGTGGTCGCATGACATCATTAGTGTCCACAACACCGATCCGTTTATTTATGTACAGAGCCTTATGTATATAAGTTACAAAGTATTAATGATATATATCGAGAGCTGGACTCGGAGAGTGACCAATGTCAATGGTCTTCAACGAATTGGCCATAAACGTAACCTTAAGCTTACAGTTAAGTAACGTAAAATCTCCTACCTAGGTCATGTACTCCGTCATCAGCGATTTGATCTTCTGCGACTGATTATAATGAGTGGAGTTTCTGGTAAACGAATGGTGGGGAGAAGGAAAAAGTCCCGGTTGAAGAACACAGGGAAAAGACTGGCGTATCTGGGGCGTCCGAATTGTTCCGCCGAACCGGAGACAGGAAGGACTGCATCGCGCTGATCGCCAACCTTCACCAGTTGGAGAAATACTTTAAGAAGAAGATGAAGACGTAATGAACATAAGTGAATTTAACCTTGAAAAAGTTTACTTCCAGCAGACCCTAGCAGAGGATAAGTAATAATACGGTATGTAGGTATACAATACATACATCTATATATAATGAAAATGGGTGTTGTTTATTGAGACCCCTTCCACCCCCGCTTAATTGTATATAAAAAAAAAAGTTTATTGGTCACTGACCACACCGATGTAGTGATCATATTAAGAGCTCCCTCGGCCGGATGTTGATGAATAAATTTAAATCGCATTATTGTAGAGCGTCTTACACAATCGGATTCGAACCGGTAACCTTGAACTCTTAGGTGGAACGGGAGCAGCGTGTTCACCGTGCTGGTTGCTACTCGGCCCTGCTGTAATGGAGCTGCCGGGGATCAGGTTAATAGAGCGGCTTTAACACTTCCCTTTTAACTTGCTTAACTTGAATTGAACTTAAAATTTAATAATGTTACAAAGTTTATTTTATTAATATCAAACTACTGGTGGTTACAAGAACAAACGCACTGCTGGACGCTGGTTTGAAGGGCGCTGTAGCTAGAAAAATTACTGGGGTCACGAGACCTAAGAATTCTTAAGGCGACGAGCACAAAGTGGTGCAGTGTATATCATCCGAACTAACGCCACGGGTTTTGGCGGGCGTATCACTTACCATCAGGTGTATGTCGCGATCGTCTCAAAAAAAAAATTTTAGTGAATTTACAAAGTTTGCGGAAATAATTTACTGTATAACAGTTAATTGTGTACTGTTGTACGGTAATTAGTTAATTAAACCCTGTTAACGGATATCTGCCAGTCAAAATGTAAAGGATTAGGACGAGGTTGTAATGTTGTTGTTAGTAAATAGAAAATATTGACTTAGTGTATATACTGTCGTTGTACTGATGGTAAATGTCGTCGGAAACCACCGCGGCTCCTGTTGTCAAATAAGCTCTGGTTTGAAGGGCGTTGTAGTTAGTGAAATTGCTGAAGTATAACGGCTTAACATCTTACGTATAAAGATGACGAGCGCAGTTCTATGCAGTGTATGACATTCTAATTAGCACTGCGTTGTTATGGTCAAGCGTATATCTTACCATCAGGTAAACGTCTTCGTCGTTTCCTGGTTTCATCGAATAAAAAAATTAATAATTACTAGGGTAAGGGAACTTAACATCTTAAGGCGACGATCACAACCTAGTGCAGTGTATATAATCCTAACTAGCGCTGCGTTAACTGCAATA
This sequence comes from Ornithoptera alexandrae, assembly GCA_029030555.1. NCBI lineage: Eukaryota > Metazoa > Arthropoda > Insecta > Lepidoptera > Papilionidae > Ornithoptera > Ornithoptera alexandrae. The sequence continues at coordinate 11,163,268 of JARDVY010000272.1, read as the reverse complement.
CCATCATAACTGTCTGATCTCACCGTTTTGTTGATTTAAAACAAAACCCATAAAAAAAAACAGTAAACAGAAATTGAATGGGTGTGCGTAATTGATACGTACATACCGCGAGTGTTCGTGTATTAAGTGCGCAATTTTCATTGAACGAAGTTTCCGCGTCGAGTGCGCAACTCAATGTCCTGGCTAGCACTCAAATATGTTTCCTTGTTATGTTGTTCTTTACTGGTGACTGGTAAATCTTATCGCAGACAACCAGCGATAAGATTTACTTTAGAATATATTGTCAATATATTAGAATATATTATCTCTGTCTAGTATGAATAGAACTAAGGTAAGCCCTGTTGTAGAAAGCGACTGAAAAGGATTTCGGATTCGCGGCCCTTGAAGGTGGGGCCTTCATTGCCCATTAAGCAAGTCCAGGGTGAATGACAAGTACGAGGTGGTCTCGTTCTTGTCGTAAGAAAAGGGGGATGGTGGGAAGGGTAATGGCAGTTTCTGTAGACGTGCTTAAGGGGCAGTGCAGCGAGGCACCCGTGTGTTCCGTAGGAGATCCCAGGACCTCTTGTAAAGAATTAAGCATGACCGCCGATGTGGTTCTATTGGGTACAAATCCTTCATGACCCTGCCTGTCTGTGGCGACTATTTCTGCATTGAATCTATTCTATATATATATATATATATAGAAAAGTCGTATGAATATATATACTGGAAGACTCCTACTGATGAACGTCCACTGTTGGACATAGGCCTACCCCAAAGATCTCCACATCGATCTGTCTTTCGCTGCCCGCATCCAGCGGCTTCTCGCAACCTTCAGTGGGTTGGTGGGAGCCAGATCCTCGTTTGTTGATCAGCAAGTCAGGATGGATGGAGAACCGTTGTCTCGTTCGCTTTACCAGCTATAATACCCCAACAACACCCTTTACGGGATGGAATTTTATAAATCCTATTTTTAGCTGACTTCTTAACGGCAGAATCTGTACCAAATTCTGAGTGTTTACGTGTATAGTTTCGAAGATCCATGAGATCTTCTGGACATCAGGATCAAAATATTTTTGTCGTTTTATTATTTATCTGATTTTTTTACAATCCATAGATAAAAGCTTTTTTTTCATACAAATCCCTAATTAAATACAGGAATTGATAAGAACGGTGAAAAGGCGTTTGTTTATAGAAGCTTTTGCCCAGCAGTGGCGTACTGCTGGGCATAATGATTGATAATAATAACTATAGTACTATATTCCACATATCTCGGGTAATTCCATTATATATAACTAAAGAAATATATTAACGAAAGCAAATACGTTCACCGAAAAGAAATGTCTGTTAAGTGTTATTAAAAAAATTTACGTAAATAGAATTAAGTTAAGTACGTTGTGTTACGTTACGATTAAGTAGATTACTTAATTTATTTATAAAAAAAAAATTATTAAGTAAACAATTACACATGTGTTAAGTAAATGACCTGTTTTCGTTTGCACTTTACGTAACACTATGTAGTCGCAGTGTATATTGTTTTTATTATATTCTATTCAATTTATTGTTAATTATCAAATTATCAATTAGATTATTAATTATAAACTCATTAACTTACACTGCAATCGTTCTGATTAAGAAAAAGTAAAGGATATTACATATTTTTTTTAAATCAAAGTGTTGTATACATTTACTTTCATCACTACACGCACTAGTTATAGAGAGTTATCTATAATGAATATTATCCATAGATTTTGATTGTTTAAATTTTAGATATATCACGGATTGTTGTTAATACTTTGGATGTAGTGATCAACACTGGAAGAGGCAGGTCCGAAGTGGTGTGTTAGGGGTCTGCAGTGTTCGTGGTGGTGCGGATATGGAGCGCGCGACGCGTCCGCCGCGCGGCCGCGCTCCGTGCGAATACGGAGGAGCAGCGCCCGGCTGCTGCGCGCCAACCCGTATCCAGGCTCTAGAGGGGCGATGGCGAAAGTGCTTCCAAACAACCACCTATAAAAACTCAACCCGCAGTCCGTACGGCATCCAGTTCGAATCCCAACACCGACCATCGTTCAAGAGGCAATATGAGAACGACGGTGAGTGATTACCATATACGTGCTAGTGTCACCCAAGTGTGCTGCAGTGGCGACTTCAAAAAAGTGTCGACAGCAATCGAACAGTGTGTCCCGTGTTTGCGAGTGTTTGCAGTATCACCTGCTCCTAGTGACACACTTTTTTGAAGTCCACCTGCATTCAGTTGGAACCCTCGAAAGATTTTGTCCCGACGGGCCAACAATGGAATCAATCAAATCGATATCATTACAGTTGTCTAATTAACAATATTGTGGCATCACAAAATTATGATTACGTCCAATTTTCTTTTATACTAAATCTATAGTTTATAATCATTATTATCGTATTAAAGGATATACACAAACACTAGACGCAAAGAGCGCTAGATAGTGTTTACATTAAAAGAGGTCCATACCCAGCGGAGGAGGTCCATCGGTTAAGACGATGATTAGAAGATTTCATTATCAAAACTAACACCACTTCATGTTACATATTCAATCGTATTCGATATCGATTTTAATAACGCGATCGAAATAACTTCTCGAATACAATATCGATTTATAACGTGTTTAATGTACTTCAATATTTTTTTAATTTTAATTCAAATAAACATCGGTTCTCAATGATACAGCATCATACGTAAGACTGACACACTAAATCCGATACCGATTATGTTATGTGCTACTTATCTCGATTGATTCGATAAAACTCTTCTATATTATCTAAAATCGATACTTTTGCTTCATTAACATTAATCCTAACAATTATTACGTTGATTACATTAATAGCTTATAAGGTCTCATCAATTTAAACTGTTAAAGGAGTTTCGTGTTTGTCGTTTAGTTTCATCCTATATACTTCGATTTATTGCATCAAAATGGACCATTTTCTCTTCCGATCGATACGGACTGGTTTCAGACCAGGTCGTAACGAGGAAGAGAAGTCAGGAAAGCTGAGCGAATCAGAGCCTAACTCCAGTGGATTGCGCAATGTGCGTCGGTGGAAGTAGACCGTCTAATAGACTTATGTAAAGGAACCCGATCAGGTTGACTGATGAGGATATGTATTTATGATCCTTCGCTGACAATGATGTAAAACACGCGAACTATTTTACAGCATACGTCATATCTGTTAGATTTACAACTGTCAAGAGTTGTATACGACATTGATGAATATTGTAACAGCAACGAATATTTTTTTCTATAAACGTTCGCGGTAATAAATGAACTCTGTTTATTAACTGTTAAGGATACTGATAAACTGTTCAGATAAGTCTTTCGAGATAAACAAACAGACAAATATGAATGTTGAGTTGCGAAAATTAATTTTAACAACATCCTGCGGCAGCCCGGTTTACCTTAAAAGGCTCAACGATTAAGGTAGACTGGTTTGAAGGCTCTAGAATTTGTGTGTTTTGAAACTGTCTTTAATTTTTTAAATAACATTGATTGCGGTTAATGCAACAGATATAAATATTATTTCATTGTTAGATTGATCGAATTCAAATTTTATTGTTGATACAAGTAAATGAAGACAGTAAGGAGAAGATACAACTAAAGAATACAGAGGAGAGTAATCCCAATTAGTAATGCGAGGTAGTTATGAATTAATTCCTCTCTCAGAATTAGAAATTGAACAAGGGAATTTGTATCATTTGCCACCAAACAGATATCCAGCTGAAAATGTATAAAGGAGACCAGTTTAAATTTCAAACTGATTGTAGTTTAGTGTTCGTATTGTATGTACTGTGAACTAGATGCGACTAGGTCGTAATTACAATCAAGTCTGATTGCGAGAGTGCAAAGAAGTAATAACCCTAGAGGGCCGATCGTTCACAGGCTGTTTCGCGTTCCCACAGATTAGGATCGTTTACATACAAAACAATGACGAATTGTGTTTTTATTTCGCGAGCAAAGCTTTGTTACTTTGATTGTTGCGTTGCGAAACATTCGCATTTAATCTAGATTTTTAAATACCTTTCACATGTCCTTATTCCAACATAACAATAACTATTGATGAAATATACAAGGAACTGGGAACAGCTGCTAGTTGAAGTAAACTTAGTAAACTTCCAATTTATCTATCACAGTTTATAGTATTTCAGATTAATTAGATATCTAATTAAAACTTGGAAAGATCTCACTTAATGAGAATAAAAACTGTTTCTTCCGAACACCGTACAGCGTTCCGCATTCCCACGGCTATCTCACAAGTTTCCTCTTTAAATATCTGCTGGAAGTGTCTCAATGAAGACTCGGGGTACGGTTATTTAACCTATTACGTATCGTTATGCGTACCCGGTTACATATAAACATGATTATGCACTTTTTACAATCATTTTTATCGCAACATTTGTACTGGGGTAGGATTATGTAGTTTGTTTTAGTTGTAGGTTAACAATTTTAATACCGCATTATAATTTCGTCATATAAGCATTGGGCTTCCCCAAATGAAGGCAATGTGTAATGTAAGATTTTAAAAATCATCTATTTCATTAATTAAATTAAAGTTGATAACAACTGAGCTACATATATCCATAAAAACAATAGCATCTGTTCTTGTAACATTGCCCAAAAAGAGACGTCTGTCTGCAGGTCTGGTTACAGATTACTCGACAAGCACCGTGAGATGTGCAGAGTGGTCGTTGAAAATTATCTAAAATAAACAATTAAGTTAGAATTATATTGTCGCAAAATATAACAAAAAGAAATAATCTTTTTAATGAAAATGAAGACCTTAAAGTAAATGTAAAAATCAATAATCAACTTACTTTCCAAAGCCATTCCGTAACAGCTAATACTTAAAAGTATCATAATACTAATAGGTGCAAAATACATGTTTCTATATAACTTTATAAACACTTAAGTGAAGGAAATATTAGAATTTTTCCGCTTAAAGCTAAAGTTGAAATCGCGATAGTACTTTTGATAAACAACTAGTTTTAATATCTTGAAGAGCAGTATAATGTTGTTTCGACTTGCACCGCTTCAGAAGTAAGTAAACATTGTTTTAATACTTATAGAAACATCAATAAAATGTGTTCAATCGGAATGCGGCGGCGAATCGATTTATTCGAAACGGAAAATCAATCCAACAAGTAGGCAAGTAAATCAATAAGAACTTAACGCTTATGTTGTATTGTTATAATTAGAAAATGAACTAATATAACCTCCTTTTTATTATATTTAAAGATACTTTAACTTTTCTTTATAATAACGAGCAAACTCCTTTAAAAAATATCGCTAACTTTTATCTGATTTACACCTTACGATGCATTTGGAATCTAACTCATAAATTTTGAAAAAGAAAGCGCATACAAATCGAGAATAAATTTAGATAACACGGCAATGTGTTTTGTGGAATATATCACAGAAATCTGTGCAGCTGTGGACGTACATGTTGAGATGATAATATACAAAGAAGTGACGATTGAAGTTAAATATCTCATGTCCTGCCTTCACCCATTAAAAAACCTATTTTTGGTGAAACATATAAATGTCAATGGTAAAACGGTCATTGCGTAGTCTACTCCTTTTTAGGTGACACTTTTACAAAACGATTACGAAAGTGAAACCTTGGAAACGTTTTAAAACTACGCTCGAATGAAATTCTTCCAAAATCCTTGAATGGAGTCGTTAAATGCTCCAACTATTATAATATTGTGTAGACGTATTAATGATAATATTTTTATATATTCATTGTATATGATCATCATAAGTTCTATCAAGATGATATCTTTGATTTATTTATAAATATCATCAATACTAAATATCAAGTGTCAATAAAAGTGTTGTCAGTACAAATATAATTTCATCAATCTATTAGCAGCTACTTGCATCGAAATCTTTGATGATTTATTCCACTCGAACAATTTCCTCTTACCATGTTAAAGCATTTTAAAGTAACAGAAAAACAAATAGATTTGTTATAACATCTACATCATCATCATCATTATCAGCCGCTAGACATCTACATTTAGAACATTAATTATTGCAACTTGCACCAGCATATACAAATATACATACATTGAATTTAAATAATGTAGATCAGTTTGGCTCTAGTGGATATAACTCATGGAGATAGTACATGATGTATTGCATAGGGTCTTGGTTCATTCTCTCTTTGGGTTTTCTCATTGTCTCTAATGGACATATTAATTCTGTCGAAAGATTTACAATGTTACTATTAATGCATATCTAAATCTAAAAAAAAGTAATAATCAATTAGAATGGTTTTGACAAATTTGGATAAAAGGTCGTCAACTGCATTTTCGATCTGAAGTAATGGTCGTAATAGTTGATACTTCAATATTGTTATTCTCTGGTAATAATATTGTACAGCTATTACCATTTATTCCTAGTTACTAGATTAAACAGAGCTGAAAATATTGATTGGCATATTTGGTAATATCGGGGTTGGCTGCTTCGCAGGTTTGCGGACATGTAATGTGGGGAATCAATGCATTTCTTATCTAACATCATTCCGTTGACATCGATACGCTGACTTCACCACCGCTTGCCAATATTACGAAAAACTAGACGTTGCGTGACTTGAACTTAATTAAGTACGCATGTGAAGTCGACTAATGTGTGTGATCCCTACATTTTGATATTGCTTTATCAAAGACAATCCAACTAGATAGACAATTGGGAAAGACAGTTAAGATGCCATTGTTAAAAATATCTAGCTCAAGATGCTATTTTGATTTTAGTTAGATCTTTGTTAATTTAAGACTGATTTTAGATGAAATTACAGGAAGATTATCGTCGATCATTTTCAAGAACTTGTAAATGATTAAAATATAGACAACTTAAAGTAAATTACATTATAAATTGTTACAGATCTGCCTAGTTTTCCTGCTGGTAGCGGCGGTAGCTGCCAGCGAGAAGAAGTCGACAGAAAGTAAGGCGGAGCCTTTGGAGAAGAAGTTGGACAAACGTGGCCTCCTGAACCTCGGTTATGGATATGGAATTAGCGGTCTCGACATCGGGCACATCGGTCACGGATCCGGTCTCGGCGGTGCTTACAATGTCATCGAAGATTCCGGCCTCGCTCAAGGTTACGGATCCATCAACTTGGGAGCTCACACCGACACCTTAAGGACTGTCACCCTAGTCAAGGGAGTTCCAGTTGCCGTCCCCGTCGATAGACCCGTACCGTACACAGTAGAGAAACATGTGCCGTACCCCGTGAAGGTTCCAGTTCCACAGCCTTATGAGGTCGTCAAACACGTGCCAGTTCACGTGAAGGAGTACGTTAAAGTTCCAGTCCATGTGCCCGCCCCTTACCCTGTTGAAAAGAAAGTACCTTACCCCGTCCATGTTCCAGTAGACAGGCCTTATCCCGTTAAGGTTCTCGTTCCTCAGCCCTACCCCGTGGAGAAGCACATACCTTACCCAGTGAAGGTCCCAGTGCCCCAACCTTACCCCGTGGAGAAACACGTGCCATACCCCGTCGAAGTCAAAGTGCCTGTTCCCCAGCCCTACCCAGTGGTAAAACACGTCGGCGTCCCCGTGAAAGTGCCCGTCGACAGGCCCTACCCCGTGCACGTACCCGCTCCCTACCCCGTGGAGAAACCCGTCCCAGTTGCGGTCCCAGTTGAGAAACCAGTCGCTTACCCCGTCCACGTACCCGTAGACAGGCCTTACCCCGTCGCAGTTGAGAAACCATACCCCGTGCCCGTCAAGGTGCCCGTGCCAGAGCCTTACCCAGTATACAAACATATACCCGTTGAAGTCGAAAGGCCCGTAGCTTACCCCGTGAAGGTCCCCGTAGACAGGCCTTACCCCGTTCACATTGAGAAACCCATTCCCATACCAGTAGAGAAGCCAGTACCTGTCCCCATCAAAGTACCCGTCCTCGTGAACGACCACGGCTACAGTGGCTACAGTGGCTACAGCTTCGGAGGCTCCCACTACGACCACTAGGATATCATAGATTTAATTACACATAGTTCATTCTCCAAGTAATCACCAGCGCTAGTTACATCTCGGCAAGGCAACCGACGGCCGGGACACCAGCAAGCATAGCTCCTTTGTATATTTATAACATCATTTGTATGGAATGTCATGATTCTCCTTGTGTATAGGCGTATGTACGAGTACGTTGTGATGTAAAGGTTACCATTTCCTTAGGTTAAGACAACTGTAAAAATAAACAAATAAATTTTTTATTAAAAAAAACATAAGTTTTTTTTTTATTTGTATGAAAGAAATGGCATTCGGCGTGACTAAGCCGAGTACAATGGTTGACCTTCACGCCGCGGCCGGCAGTTAGCGGTACAATGAAACACTTCGATCTGCACGACTGCCGAGCGCCGCTCATGACGTAACAGTAAGACAGCGAGAACTTGAAAGCTATGCTGCTGGACAACTTTGAAAATCAGGACATTAAGTAGATGGTGATAACACCAGCCAACGCCACCAGCCAGCCAATAATGTGGAAGTAGATAGATAAAGTACACAACATTGTGCTCGCTTTGAAACACAAGATATTAAATCTCCTTACCCCAGTAATTTACCTCTTAAAAACGGAAGACAATAACATTTGAATACGGACTTTAAAATAAAAATATGTTCAAACATTTACAAACAGAAGTTTTAAGATTAAAGGAACTATAACCGACAGAACTATAACAATAAGAAAAAAAGTTATAGTTAATAAATGGTGATATAAACAAATAAATTAAAAGAAAAAGACAATAGTCCAAATTTTTTAAAAAATTTTCTAAAGTATATCACAGCAAATTCTTGAAACAGATGGAATATTGAATGAGTTTAACAGAAATTCAAAAGCTGTACCTAAGTAGACTATTTCCAGTAAAAACAAATCTGTATATTACCTATATAGACTTGCAAGAACAAAAGGTACTTGGATCAGACGTTATAAGAGAGTTATTATTTGTATCCTTGGTGAAGCAGCGCTGCTGCTGCTTTATAAGACGGGTTCGTTGCTGTGTTCCGGATGTTATAATTCGAAAAGCTGTGTATTTTGGAAGCGCACTCTCCGCCATTCAGGGTCTCGCCTTTTAACATCATGTAAAATTGACGTTAAATGTTGGCAAAGCTAAAGTCCATAGTCGTAGTAGTCATATTTTCTTATTACATCATTTCAACTTATGTTTAGAGACAGCTTTCTCTAAAGGTCAAGCTTTCATAAATCTGCTAGTTAATGATACTCACACATGACATACAAACACAAATATGAAGATTGACTTGGTTTTATGTATCCATAGTTATCGCTATCATTCTTGATATTTAAGGATAATGATGTATTGGTGTAGTAAAAATCAATCCTGATTACCATTGTCAATGAAATTTAAGAGCTCTTCACTTGTGAGTATAAATACCTGCCTTTTTCCTTCAGTCTACCCACAATGTCGTTTATGATATTTTCGTATGGTACTAGGTATCCTAATATCGTACCAATTATTAACCCAATTTTTTTCTCAATGAATTTGTATAATCTTTACTTGAACTTTTCTTATTTTATCAAAACTCAAAGAATTAATTTCTTTAAATTCCAGAAAATCATTTGTCTTTCTCACAAATGTGCCGATAGGATCGCGGTTGGTGTCAGCGTGCAATGTCAAAAGTACAGTGGCCATGATGAAGATATCATCAAGAATATTTTCATTAGACAACAGATATCCATAGACAACAGAAATTTTGTATGTTTTAATGCTTTTTTTATTTTACTAATTACAATGCTTACCAGAATGGAATATAAAATCGTTTATGACGATTTTAACTTACTTTTAAAGAACGGACTTCATGTCGACTGAGAGTGAATCTTCACATAAACCTTAAAAGTAATTTTAAATCCAGTTTAATTAAGAAATTTGGAATTTGATTAACATTAAAAATGTATCAAATGTATACATCTAAATCAAATACAAGTGTCATTTAGTAAACTCAATATTTTTTTCTCAATTCATATGAAAGCTCACACGATACTTGCAATAAAGAGATTGTTAATTTTTTGTCAGCATATCTAATTTGAATAAAAACTGAGAAACATTTTGATGTGACTAAAACTGGAACAAAGTTGAAGATATAAGGCATATGCCTGTCGGTTCTAATGGTCTATAAATAGACTGTCATTAATTTCACAGTCGTAGACTGTTCCGTTTGGAGTTGGCCCATTTTTTGTGAATTGACAAAAACCACACGCCTCCCGGTGGTTTTTGTCCGTATCTTAGCTAAAGATAAACTCCCAGTGTCGAACTGAATAAGACTAAAATAGAAAACGACGGGTTGATTTGTTTAATTAAAGTGCCAATCATTCGTTACGAAGCGTTGGAGACAAGTTGTCAAGAATTCCCATTAGTTTTCTAAAATCTGAACGATCGAGATGAAAACTTTTTAAAACTACTGATGAAAATTTAGATTAGGATACTGTGTTTGATGCAAAGCATTGAGAAATGCCCATGTTCAGAAATTAATAAATAAAACCTGATGATAATAATGGTCATGATGATGCTGGAAGTATTGCCTGTATTACAAAGGAATTCATGACAGTTGTCGAATATCGAACAAGAATGTGCGATTGTTTAGATTGGTAGCTATATCTATGATCTATTGAAGATATCAGTTTTTCGATTTCTGAAGATTATTGGTTATCTGATAAAAAATTTTTGTTATTCCTTGAACAAGTAAACTATTTTTTAAAGTTATAAAGAATTGAAATGTACGAGATAAACTTCGTAGTTAAATACATAGTAAGTTATATTATCCAGTGTATAAAGCACTACAGGTAGTTTAAAGTTTATGATCGATTTCGATTTTATACCCTTTTTAACAAGAAAAGAATCATAATATGAACTACTCTAGGATAACAAATTTTTCATGATTACCTCAACCGATGGCCACCAATATCTGAACATAGACAAATACAAAATATCTTATCGTCGGTTCAAAATATGGCACAGTGCACTAGGTTTTCGTTTCCGTTGACAACTCTGTCCTACCGTACGCCTGTTTCTTTATGAAAAAACAAAGCCTGCATTGTGTTATTGTGTGCAACCGTCGCTCACACGATACACTGTACGCTTGCGAACATAAAAAACTGCACAGTTACTCAATGACTAATTGGTAGGATAAGAAGCAATTTTGTATCTACAATGGCTGTTTAGCTTCAATAGACTATTTATAAACTTTAAATTAAAAAAAAATCCGGATTCTAAACGAGAAAATTGTAGGAAAATAAATATATAAATTACTTAAGTATATTAACATTTGACATTATAATGATTATTATAGTTATGCTGGCTATTTTATAATCTTTTTGATATTAAACTTCTGCCTCCATAATTAAGGGGATTATAATTATGGTAACTTTGTTATCGAAATTTTTATTTAAGGTTAGAAATAAGGGCAAAGGTTTCATATTTGTTTTCTCTATAGCGATTGATTATACATGGTCATTGACGTACCTTTGAACTAATGCTCGCCTTGTCATGGTGAAGGGGTTTTAATAGTGATGGCCTGGTTATGCAAAGTGAAGCTAAGACAAGCGTACTCGGATGGGCTCATGGTGTAACTGTACTGCTACAACTATTACCATGAGTTCAGCAGCGAAGCCAAGGAAAGCCCAAACGCTGCCGATTGGTTTACCCACTGCAGTCGACGATAAGCAACTGATAGACAACCTAAGCATGCAACAAAGAGATGAACGTCTTTGTTCGCAAGAATGATGACTAGCCGTGCGCCTGATCGTCCAGTGGTGATAAGGGAAGGGAGGAATTATATCATGTAATTCCAGCGCTCACTCTGCGAAAGGTATCCTATAGAACACCGCGAGACTGGTCACACGGAACTTGTGTTCAAGACTGTTCAGCCTAGTAAAACCTCAAAATTCTATCCTTCATAGTAAAGTAATGAAGGTAAGAGTATGAAGACACGCTATCACTTAAAATAAAGTAAGACAGAGCGGTTAACTTTGGCGACGACACAAATGTCTGCGAATGTACTTATGTGGTTCTATTGAAAAGTCACGAAGAAGATACATGAGGTCTTTTGTCATATATTATTTCATATTATGGATAAGGGCAATGGTTGTTATGATAAAAATACTTTTCCCACGGCGTCGAGCACCGCCATCTATATATGTATACCGTCATATTGTGGTTAAGGTTTATTAGATTGATACCAACCGATACACGAGCAAGTGTTTTAGAAAGTGGGTGTGTATAATGTAGTGTACAAACTGGCCGATAGAGGCCGACACTACGTTTACTTAGAACGTTAACTTAACTATTTTCATTATTTAAAATAACACGGCTAGAGAGTCGCTATGGACGCCGTTTGCCCCATCTTGGGACAATAGGAAGTTAATAAAAAATAAAATAAATAATCATCATCATCAACCAATCGACGCCTACTGCTGGACATAGCCTCGTCCCACCCAAAGTCAGCACTCCCACATACAGTCAGCATAGCCTCGGGTACCGCTGAGCACCAAAGTGCTGTCGTATGTGTCGCATGGGTTTATATTTGTATTTGGATATTATGGATGTGGGCCATTTCATACAACACTAGCCCAATGCGAGTTGGCGGAAGTCAGAGCCTCGTTTGTTGATTAGCAGGGTGTGTCACGAGCAAGTACGGTTGGCTTGGGACCCGTGTGTTGTTCTGTGGGACCCCTTACACCACTCAAAATTTTTTACCAAGCTTTCGTTGTGAATTCACTCTCTTCCTAGCTGTATCCCTTATGGTAGTAGCGTGACTTTTCTTTACTTTTGTCATTGCTGTCTACGATATCGTCATCAGTTCCTTGATATTCAAACATGTCTCTGGATACTAGGTCTTCATCATCACCCTCTGGTCTACCACTATTTTAATAAATTAAATAAATGAACGACCATAACGATCACAAAATAAGAAACGATTAATTTAGAGTGGAGATTAGTATCTTGAATTCTTCTTATTCGTCGTCAAATTATAGTTAATTTTTGTATGAATTTATTACCAACTTTTATTAAAATAATTGCTGTAACTTAATAAAACATAAGCTGAACTGTATTTAAAGGCATGTTAAGATCATTATCACCATCAGCTTATAAACGTCCACTGCTGGACATAGGCCTCCTCCAAAGATTCTCACAAGATCGGGTAGTGATTAATATGTGGGGATTTGGGTGATTTCCCACCACGTTGGTCCAATGCGGATTGGTGGGAGCCAGAGCCCCGTTTGTTGATAAGCAGGATGCACCACGAGCAAGTGAACTTGGCTTGGATCCCGTGAGTTGTCGTGCGAGATCCCTTAAACCTCATTAAGATCATCTTAGACTATAAACATAATAAGAAAATCGCACATTGACTACATTATTTGCAGACGCGACTAATTGATATAATTTGTAAGGATTTAGCTAAAAGTTTACCTCAGTGACCAGCATCTGAACCCTTGGCTTATAACATGAAAGTCCCTAGTTCAGGTCTCCTTCTAGGTCTTTTCAACCGCATTGCTCTACTCTAGTTGTTGTACTCTAGGCTCTCTTAACACCACGTTGAAATATTGTTAGATGAAGTTACGGGAAGCAGTTGGATGCGAGCAGCGCAGGATCGATCGATGTGGAGATCTTTGAGGGACGCCTATGTCCAACAGTCGACGTATCTCGGGTGATAATGATTATGATAAGTTTGCATTATTTGGAAGTAATTTTTAAAGTTACTAAAATTATTAAGACCCGCCAACTAATGTCCCAAGGTGACAAGACGAAGAAGATAAGGTTAAATCACCTGTCTCAAGGTCTAAAAGAGAGAGATGGGAAGGTTACATCGATATTATGACATCGATTTTGCGGTTAACCGGAGTGTTAATTGATGATTGAAGATATAAATTTTTGGTCAATATTAATTAAGCAATTTTAACCGATAAACAAAATTCATGGTCGTCATAGCGCAAAGAGGTCAGTAATCGATGATTCTCTTGATGATTAAAAAATATTTGAGGTCCAATAATAGTAATCAAGAACTCTAAAGTTGTTTTTCTTGTGCCCCTCCAACTAATGAAGAGACACCAGTTCTGCAAATCCGTTCCTGTAGCGCGCCAGGTGGATCAGCTGAGCGGCGCTCTTGATCATGGTCCACTCATTGATGTCCAGTGATGCCTTGTTTCTGCGACCGATCTTTCTCTTTCCGGCTACTTCCTCCATTATTCCAATTCGAACTCTAAACAGGAATGAAGGAATAATTCGTTCTGTACTAGATAGTGGAAACTGATGATATCTGAATCTGATAATTTTATCGACTCGGCTAATATTAGTGAACATCTGTCCGCTGATAATGATGATAGATATATGTTTTGCGTAAACTATAACTTAGTTGAAGAAGTATGAAATAGTCACTGTACTGTTAATGTTACATTCACTTTGCTCACTTTATTGTGGAAAGTAATACATTACGTAATGTATGTATATGTTGACTAACGCTCGCTTTTAACCGACAGAAAAGAGACATTACTCAAGTAAAGAGTTATAATATCATCATTATCATCAGCTGATAGACGTCCACTGCTTGATATAGGCTCCGCAAAGATTCCCACACGATAGGATAAGGATTCATATTTGGTTTGGGTCTTTTCCCACAATGGTGACACGGCGCGGGTTGGTGGAAGCCAGAACCTCGATTGTTGATTAGCAGGTGAGGATGGCGCAGATCCCACGAGTTGTTGTGCGGCAACCCTTAATAGGAAATCGTTGGATGCGAACGACTTAGACCGGTCGATATGGAGATTATTGGAACGGGTTTCAACTGACTGATATATGATGATCATTTCTCACCATAGATTCCAGAAACTGAGCAGACTATTGACTGATATATGATGCCTCACACCGAAGATTCCATAAAAGCTTCAACTCTTAAAGTGGATGAACAGAAGTTAAGGTCAAAAAATCTTATTTAAACAGTTTGTGATAGATTCTTATGTTTTGTAAGTCAATAGAAAAATCTAGAAATAAGAAAGACTATATCTGTTAATAATTTCTGATGATTAAGTATTTCTTCGGTTTCTTATTTTGATTATTTAATATATCGATTTCTATAGTCGTCGCCGCCAAACAGTATATCCGCCTGTTTGTCCATCTTTATTATATTTTTTTTGTTTTCTCTTCAATAAATAAATAGATGAATATGTTGGGATAGAGCTGTGTGGTATTGCGTGTATGATATTACTTTGCAGCAATGGAGTAATGTGGATCAGCACTTGCTGTACCCTCACCGTGAATCATTTTGCTACTTTTTTTTCTGATTGCGCGTCGCATTATACGCGAAGTAAACACTATATATATACACCAGAATGTAAAACATATGGATATGTAATATATGTAGTAAAATTGGGTTCCTAAGTTCGCCACTCACGTGAAATCTAGTGAAGGTATCGACACGGGAACATGAGCATTCGACGGGGAATTTGTGAATGGTTATGGGCTTTTTTGCATTCATAGATCCTTCATCGTTGTATTCCTAATTAACTTTTGTAAACATTATCATTTGGTTTTATTAATGCGGTTGCTATAGTTACGGTTGCTATAGAAAGTTATTTGAGGTTGCGGTTGCTTTCAAGGAATATTTCAGGCAGATTTCAAGACTAATTCTATATTACAACCAGCAAAGGAGGGCGGAGAATAGCTGGTGTTAAAGAACAGATGATTTTAAATTGTATTATTAAGTGCAATCATATGGTTAAATATTATTGTTATTGGTGGTCTATGGGCTGATGATGATGATGGTGATGATTGTAAACAAACGTACGATATATATGACGTAAATTATAATTTACACAAAAATATAGTTAGTATACTTTAGAAGGTGAATTTATGTCAAATTAAAATTGGTGCTAGGTGTCTGTTACCGGAGACCGTCTAATGTGCAAACATTGCTGTGTTCCGGTTTGAAGGGCGCTGTAGCTAATGTACTGGTGTAACGAGACTCAACATTTTATGTCTCAAAAAGAGATGAGTGCAATGTGGTGCTGTGTATATCATTCTAACTAGTGACACGTTGTTATGAACAGGCGTATCACTTACCATCAGGTTAACGTCCCACTCGTCTCGTCACTTAATTGAATAAAAAAAAAAAAATTCTATCGTTGTTCGGACAACTTTAGTGTTATTTAAATAATTGCCGCGTCTATATTTCTAAATTCCACGATTTAACACAAGAGCTGGCGTTGTAATGCTGCAAAAAGCATCGCGAGCTGTTACCAGCTGTTACTTTATACCTTCACCGATTTCGACGTAAGAGACGATTCAATTTACCGTTTACCTTAAGAAAAAAAATATTTTTTACGCGAAGAAACGACGAGACGTGCGGGACGTTCACCTGATATTAAGTGATACATGCCAATGACAACAGCACCAGTTACAATGATCAGCACTACATTGCGCTCATCTTCTGAGACAATATAGCTAACTGGTGGTAGGTCTTTGTTACCGGAAACCGTTTAAATAGATACCACCACAGCTCATATTTCTGCCGCCAAACACTAGTGTGGAAACATTACTGTGTTCCCGCTTGAAGGGCGCTGTAGCTAGTGAAATTACTGGTGGTAATGAGACTTAACATCGTATGGCTAGAGGTAACGAGCGCAATATCATGCTGTGTATAACATCCTATCGAATCACATTGTTATGAATAGGCGTATCACTTACCATCAGGTGAACCGCTCGTCTCTACGCTTCATTAATAAAAAAAAACATACGATGTTGTCTCGTTACAGCAGTAATTACTAGCTACAGCGCCCTTCCAATCGGAACACTGCTGTTTGTCGGCTGCAATAGGAGCCGCAGTGGTATGTACATGGTCTCCAACAACAGAGACCTACCACCAGTAAGAAGTAGAAAGTAGAAAGAGAATCATATGTAAAAAGATGTATGGAGAGACTGTGTAAGTAACACCTCTGTTTCTGTCTACTTGTATATATAGTTTACTACATCATCATCATCATCATCAGCTGATAGACGTCCACTGTTGGATATGAGCCTCCTCCAAATATCTCCTAATCGATTGGCCCTACCCTGTCCGTATTCAGCGGTTTCCCTAGCATGCAGTTCCATGGCATTGCACCGTCGGGCTCTAGGGGCCCTCGTTTGAAGGGGTGCATATGGGGGGTGTTGAGCCATAGCTTACCACATTGTAGTGAGTTTATGAAATTGTGTACAGTATAGATTAAAATTGATCGGCGCAGGAATCGAATACTTTGATACATGATACTGATGCAGCTCAGCGCGTGGTGTCAGGTTCTGCCTTTCATCAATCGCAAGCAACTGTTACATGCAAACGAATAGAAAGTGTCCGTTTGTGTTTAAGGGGTTAAGTAAATATACATATATATATATATATATATATATATATATATATATAGGGCGCATAAATGAACAATGAAGACTTATTAAGACATATAGTAAGAGTTAAGAAATACTAAAGGGGTGTAAGGGGTCCCGTACGACTCACAGGTCAAGCCAAACAAACGAGGCTCTAGGTCCCACCAACCCGCATTAGAGTAGCGTCGTTGGAAATTGCCAGGATCCCGTCAAATTAACCCCTACAAACGATGGCGCCTGGAGCTCGGAAGTACCGGCGGCCATGCAGAGTATGACGGACGTTGGCACGGCGTCGGAACTAGAGCAGTACAGGACCGATCGATGTGGTCATCTTTGAGGGAGGCCGTCCAGCAGTGGACGTCTATCGGCTGATGATCATGTCGAAGAGATATAGTTATATAGTATCCATGCCGTATGAATTTACTACGGATACTATGTATTTTATAGTTTCTGGCTTCATGTTCAGGTTCTCACTTTGTGCTATGAAGGTCAACTTTAATGACTCCAAGCTAATTGGTCATGAATATTATAGAAATAATTTAAAATGTCGTACCATGAAGTTCCTTTCATAAAGATTTCCATCGTCATGTATTCATGGTCTTCTATCAGATAAATTTGTATATGATATAAATAATGAAGGTCATTAATAGCTCTCATGATGTTTTATTAAAGGTTGTTACTGGGTCAGAATTTGGAGAGTCGAAGCCCTTTCGAAAACGTTGCGCGAGCTAAAGCTAAAAGATCAACTGGTCGGATGATAGTAGTCTGCATCATCATTGCAAAACCTATCACATTTATATTTATAAACTGTTCCGTCATACGGGCAACTTGAAATGTTAGGAGACCGGCGCAGACGCACGCTGCACTTTGTGGAGAAACGGACGTGCAGGAGTTCAAGGGCATTGTGATTTGGCAAGTCGTGAATTATTCAAATCTAAATTCCAAGCGTTAGGGGTCCAATCTCACCTGCTCGTGGTACACCCTGCCAATCAACAAACGAGGCTCCGGATCCAACCAACTCGCATTTAGGTCAGCTTGGCGAAACATGACCCATATCTCCTCATATGAATCCCTATAAACTGATTGCTGCTGGTGCCTGGCGGAGTGAGCAGAGCCTCGTCTGTTATTCAGCAGGGCGCACCGCCTGCAGGTGAGCTTGACTTGAGCTCCGTACGATGTTGGGCGGAACTTCTTACACCCCTCTAAATATAGAATAGACTCCTCCTCCGCCTCAAATGTCTGAGGGTTGCGACTACCTCCACTCATCAGACATCATCATCATAAATACAATAAAGGAAAGCTATTCCATAGATGTCTATTACAATGAATTTTAATATTTCTCTTCTCTTATATCCTTTCGTAGTGGAGACAACTGTATTCCTCTTGCCAACGTATAAGAGTCAAAATCCTCATGATGGTAGGTTTAATGCTGGAGACCGTCAAGGTAGGCCGTGTAGGAACTACACACATTACCGTGATCCGATTTGAATGACGCTATGATTTATGAAATTACTGCGGTAATGAGACTTGACATCTTATGTGTCACGGCGATGAGTATAATGTCATCCAGAGTACCCATTAGTCAACCTAACTGGCGTCATGTTGTTGCAAGCAGGTGTGTTACTTACCATCTGGTAGATGGTTCACTAGTATAGTCGCTTCTTCGAATGACAAAAAAAATAATAATTTAACTGTTTCCCAGTAAAGTTGTCTTATGCGTTTATTACTAGTCATTGAATATTACACAGAATATAGAAAGCACGGCGTTCTTAAAACATACATACTAACGCAAGTTTGAATCTACATTTCCTGGTGGAAGGTTCTCTGTTATTGTAGACTGTCTAGGTAGGTACCACCGCAGCGCCTATTGCAGCTGGCAAACAGTACTGTGCAAACATTACATTGTTCCCATTTTGAGGATGTCGTATCTGGTGAGATTTCTGCGTTAACGAGACTTGACATCTTATGTGTCAAGGCGACGAGTACAATGTCGTGCGGTTTATAACATCTTAACTAGCGACACGTTGTTATTGGCACGCGTATCACTTACCATCAGGTGAACGACCAGCTCGTGTCGTCGCCTAATTGAATAAAAAAAAAATATGAATATTAGAGTTCTCTTCAACCCTTGCTCACGTACTGATGACATCCACTTTCCCTGACACATAACACGCATATAAAGTTCAAAAAATATCTAACAAGTTGTTGCTGCGTTGTAACGTGAAGTTAATAGCGCTTAGCATAAATTAATTAAAAATTCCGATGGAGTTTTAAACTTCGTGGAGGTGGTAACGAGGATCTCGAGAGTAATGCCGTAACAGCAATAAACGGCTCGTAACGTTTAAAGTGTTTTACGCGAAGAGGAAATTTCATAATTACTTAACTAAGCGATACTGTTAATGCATTCATTAAAACAACAATCAAAGGAGAAAAAGAAAATTATAGATAGTAGAAGCAGTAGAACGGATTTGGTTCGAGATACCGGGTATACTATTAGAGTTCTAGAAACAGTAAGCTCAATCTGCGTAGATCTAACTGCAAAGGAAGAGCCGCAGGTATACCGAAATGATGACAAGGTATATATCAGCTCAGTCCTTCATTAAACATGATCGATCGCAAGTAAGTACGAACTTAAAGATACAGTTAATGCATGCAGTAAAAGAACAGTCAAGAAAGAAAAACAGAAAGTTATAGATAGTAGAAGCAGTAGAACGGATTTAATACCAAATGCCGGATATACTATTATATTAGATATCTAAACTGTGAGATCATTCTGCGTTAATCGAGCTGCAACAAAACTTGCAGGTACCTTCGTGGTGATGTCGTCAGGGTAATTATCAACGATCATGGTGACGGAATTAGTCATTCCGTCACCATGATCGATCGCAATCTACCATCCCTCTTCATCAACCATCCTTTTGGAAACTATATTAAATTCATTTTGTAACTAAGGTTTGATCAACATGTTGTCTCGTTACCTCAGTAATTTTACCAGTTCCAGCGAGCGGTCTTTAAACTGGAAAACAGAAATGTTATGTACACTACTGTTTGATGGCCGAAGTAAGAGCAGCGGTGGTGGCTACCTAGACGTTCTCTTACCATCAATAATACGAGTATAAGGAATTGGATATTTCATGAAAATATGAAAACGTTGTGTAATTTCAAATATACATTAAAAATCCTTCAGATAAAAGTTTGGCAATATAGGAGTATCACACCAGTCCACAATTTAGTTGCACAGACTGAGACGGGTCCCGTACAATTCATTCTCTAATGAACTTTCCACATAAAGCTTTCGATATTGCAACAAATCATTTTCTGCATGATGATTTCATATTTTGCATAAGGCAATTAATTATTTGATGATGACTCGCTTACACGTTGGGTGCGTCTGTCTGGAGGTCAAACGTACCTCTTAAAGAAATTATTAACAGAACAAAATTTTAGATCTTTCCTTAGAATAATCTATATCCTAACATTCATAATTGGCTTTCTCTTGACTTCAACCTCTCCGATGTTAAAAACATGAGATCTTAGATAGCCTGAAATACTCTGCCTAATTTGTTAATTATATGTAAAAATGTATTTAGCTTGATTGCTAGTTAAGTGGCTTCATTAAAATCCCAATAATACAAGTCAGAACATATTGAATGCTATCAATGAACATAATAATAATTTACTGCTAAAATAATTAAATTTTTTAAGTTATCAATATCATCATCATTTCAGTCTCCTATCGTCTACTGAAGAACATAGACTTTCATTATTGATCTCTAGTATGTCCGGATGACATTACAAGTATCCAACAATTTACTTCGATTTTCACTAGGTCGTCGGTCTACTGGCTTTCGGCCGTCTCATGATGCTCTCTCCAATACATAGTTTCCACTCAAAGATTTACTGCTTCAGTATTTCCATTTTCGCTCTCACTAATATCAGCACACCAATTCTCTGGATATTTTTAATCTGTTCTCGTGTTTTATTTACTTGTCTTTGAATATGGGACTCTAAAGACTTCTATTTCTTTCTGACACTTACTGTTCTCGAATGTTTCATAAATTTTCTAAGCAACATTCCCGATTTTTAACTCGATTACTTGAGCATTAGGAATTTAATGAATTCATACATGTTTTGTCGTCTTTACAACTACTTATTTTTGATTACGATGGTGGTGACGATAATCTTTAGGTATTTCCCAAATCATGCAGATTTTGTAAATGTATAATAATAACAATTTAGTAACCGCGAACCAGGAAAAGGATTTAGCGAAAATCAATTTGAATAGAATAAGAGCACTAATAGGATTTTGATGACTTGCACAAACCTAGTGCAAGTCATCAGAATACTAACAGTTTTTGCGGTCAAAAATCTGCTTTTTATTGAAACTGTGAATAACACAATTCGGTTTAAAATATGTACAGTCTGCAAGGTAAATCAAATCTACTTCAGTGTAGTAAGGACTACAACTAACCATGTTTATAAGTATTCGTTTGACTAATTACCTTTAAATATTGGTATTTGCATAATGGCTGTTTATTAAAGTATGTCCTGCGAATTTGTAGCAAAAATCATATTTCCTTCTATTATATTAAACTCATTATTATCCTTATGGTTTAGATGTTAACTGCTAGTTTCTTAAAAAACGTATCTAGATTAGATCCCGATTTAATTACTGGTGGAGATAATCTTTATACTATTTATCTACGGCAAAAAAATGTTAATATGTTCAGGTATTGATAAAAATAGAACTAGAGTAGTACCGAGCACCCTTAAACATCTTTGGTCTTATACTTTAAATTAAGTGAAATCGAGAGGAAGTATTGACTTATTGTAAATAAAAACAATTCGCGTATAAACTTACTTTTTTGTAGTAGATGGTAGCATTTATACACGTGCCCCTTATCATTAGTTGATAGATCAGATCGTTTTGATAGATACTCTTAAAAATAGTGGAATAAAATATATTATAACTTTAGCCTTTAAATCAAATAGATATGCACTACAACTCTGTGTTGATATGAAAAATCTAAACATCATCATCATCAGCCGATAGACGTCCACTGCTGGACATAGGCCTCTCCCAAAGATCTCCACATCGATCGGTCCCGCGTTGCTCGCATTCAGTAGTCTAATCTAAACATGTTGTAACATAAAAAAATGATCTATTTATAAACACCCCAGTTAAAGTTTACGTTAAAAATTAACGCTTGTAGAAGTCAAGTTAACCCGTGCCGCAATTTTAGATGAGACTTCGTAAATATACACAACCGGATTAACATTAGGCAATTGAAAGTTTGCTTAATAAATTTAGTTTATTCGTTTGCTTTCGGACGTCGTGTGCATCGTTAGTGCGAAGGTCAGCGGCACTTGGTAATAAGATATTTTTGTAACGTCGATTTCAAGTACGTCGTGGTTGTCGTTTTCTTAATCAGTAACAGGTTCTTCCTGTTGCATTACATTTACTTTTTCCTCTGTCTCTTCTTAAATCTCTTACGAAAGTCTAACAGCAACTGTAACTGTAGTTTAGAGTATAGCTTCCTTTTAATGTTTTACTAGTTATAAATAAAATTAGTGATTTGATAACAACCTAGATTTAATTAAATTAGAACTTTTATTACGTAAGCCGGGCGCTATTTCAATGCTTATATCTATTTGATCTTGATTGAGAATTGAATATTATTTTTCTTTCGCTCGTACTTTGTGTGTTTTTTCCCTTAAATTCTCTCTTTCTGTTTCTTACTTTATATCTATCTTCCTCCTTTCTATCCTTCTTTCCTTCTTATTTTCTTTTTCCCTTTCCGCCTATTTCTTCTTATTTCTACCGTTCCTCCTTTTTTTCTAAGGGTTCTTTGTAGTTAATTAGAATAAAGGTAAGTGCTTGTCCTAGCGCTTCTATTCTATATTACATTAGTAATAATTTGCTCACTCCTTGCTTCAAGAAACTTTCGTCGTGGTTTGTACTAAATATAGACTTCCAATTGTTACAAATTATTTTCACCACTTGCTATTTGTAATGTTAATGATGTTCCCTTTGCACCAAACAGCGAGTTTCAGTGAAGGCATTGCAAAATTTCTGCACGCATTTTCTTTCCCAGCAGCGAAGGTCTGTTTGGCAACATCCGCTACGTTGAGGTCCAACCGCGATGTGCATTTTAAATTGATAAACGAACCCGAGGCCAGCGGATTTGATACGATGATTGATGTTATGCACTGCGAACTGCGAGGCTGAAGCACTTTCGATTTACCAGTATACAGTTGCAGGCTCTTTCATACCTACCGTATCTTTTTAATCGACTAAGCGACGAGATGAGTGAGAATCTCTTCTGATGGTAACTGATTCTCTTGCCATAATAATGTGGCGCTAGTTAGGATGATATACACAGCACCACATTGTACTTGTCTAACACACAAACATTAAGTCTCGTTATATCAGTAATTTCACTAGCTACACACACAGTAATGTTTGCACACTACTGTTTGTAGCTAGAAATAGAAGCTCCGTTGGTACCTACTGTAACGAAATACATTAATTTATAAAAGTAAAAGATTCTATAAAAAAAATATTAAATAATAAGAGGGTTTAAATAGATTAAACAAAAATTATTCAAATTTATAAAATTATAAATATAATTTAGCAAAACTTAAAAGAGTGGAATAGATGTGTCTCTAAAATATAAAACTATACAAAAATATTTAAAAATATTTTAAACAAATTTTATTCTGTCTAAAATATATAAAGAAGTTAAATTCGAAAAAGATTTATTAAAATAAGTGAAAAAATTAAAGGCCAACAGTTGGTTGTTCATGTAACGCTCCAAGTACGTAATAAGGAATTGTTCGTGTATCGACCGGGCATACGGGCGAGCGGGCGCGGCCGTACTCGCGCTCCTGCACTGTATAGTATACCGATTGAAATCCTAAAAAATATAAAAACACAAATGTGATTGTATGGTGAAAAATTATGAAGTATAAGAGTGCGAAAGTCTCTAGTGAAGAGTTATAAAGGATATATCGGTTCGAATCCCGGAAAAATATGAAAATGCAAATAATAATGTATTATGATACAATATGATAAAGTAAGAGTTTGAAGGTCTTTAAAAATGAAATTTATAAAGTATACGGGTTCAAAACGGTGTAAAATGGTGCATGGCAAATTTAACATATAACATCAAGTTGGTGAAGAAGGTGAGATACCAGATTATACTCCGGTTCGGGAAGAGTGTTAGATAGTCCTTCGGTGATATCGAAATACTCAGAACCATGTCTTAGGGCTTCCGCTCTATGATACATGGGTGCTCAGTGTCTTAATGGCTTGCCACTATGACACGTCGAGGTTAATAACATTTGTTTATTCTAAAGTCGACTCGAACTGTGGCGATGCATTATGATGTAGCGGAAACGGACGCGAGCTACTGCATCGATGCTTATCAAATATTGATATTGCATCTTGTCGTAGCGTAACGTTTGCATCGTTACTGAACTGATGCGTCTTACGGATTCAGTTGGTTGAGGACTTTTGCAACATATTGATGTCTACTGTGATTTCTCGTGCGCCTTTCATGATGATTTGCATCGATGATAGTCGATAGCGTGTCAGTCGCAGTTCAGTGATACGACGTCTTCGACGATCACTTGGTTAAATGTCACCTTTGGAGGTTGCGCTTCGCATTATGGTTTGACACTCTATCTTTTTTGATTTTTCCATGTCCTGTCCCTTGATGACGGGGCTGCAGACTATCTGCCGTCTCTATTTTATGAATTTTGCAAATGAAGGCCTTAATAGCTCCCCATGTTTTAAGATATATAGCGAGTTGCCGGAGGGCAAGACAAAGTTGATCAAAACAACATTTTACTCAACGACAGACTCTGTGCCTGATGGCTCATAATAAAATTGATATTTATTGGCTATATCCACTACAGCGGTTGACGGTGTAATGCATTTACTTCATATATGGTGACTGCTGCTGGGAGTACGATCTCTCAAGGTTGCGATGTAATCGCTTTGCCATCCTATGAGGTGAGCTATGGGCTCTCGAATGCACTCCGCGGATTGTTATCTGCGCTGACTACGTAGTTGATGGTAATGTCAATTCCAACACTTTACAATGCGTCTTCAGGTGCACCTGGCTGATGAAGGTGGTGGCTCGTACAAGGATTAATCTTTGGGTCAGGGTACCGTTTATACCTATTATGTGTCCTGAGTGAGAGCTGCCTCGCATGCCCTGCCGTTGCAGCCTACTCTCTTGCATCTTATCGGCGATCTCACGCACACCAAGGTTACCTCGCACTTACCTTATAACCCCATATATCCTGTATACATGTATATATACATGTATACAGGATACATATATGTCTATCTGAAATTTTAGACTATATTCAGAGCTGTGGTTTTATTGCGGTGTAATAATATATTAATAAATTTTGACATGATAGATCTCTATCGCGATCGAGATATGTTTTGTGGACTATGTCTATTCACATATACCCAGTACCAAATGAACTGTAACAGTCAATATGACTTTCACATATACAGAAGAGTATATATGTTATATTACACTATGTGGCTAGTTTATAACATAGAATTGCTTAACATAGCAGAGAACGGTAGGTCCCGCTGAAATACATTCTCTTTAAGCTGTACTGTCGATTTGTTTCGATAATAATATACATATATTTAAGTATATATATATATATATATACTTAAATATATTAGAATAACAATATCGAACGTTGTACTGACCGACAAAGGTGAAAGGAAACTTTTACAAAGCA
Source organism: Ornithoptera alexandrae (assembly GCA_029030555.1). NCBI lineage: Eukaryota > Metazoa > Arthropoda > Insecta > Lepidoptera > Papilionidae > Ornithoptera > Ornithoptera alexandrae. Next base: position 11,137,125 of record JARDVY010000272.1, on the reverse strand, counting down.
TTGTAACAAGACCATGGATTAAGTTTTAGGAGCTTTTTTTTTCTTATCACACTAACAATAAACTGCTTAGTTTATTTTAACTTGTTTTTTTTAGGCTTACTACAATTTGTGTAATAAATCTATTGATTAATGGGAAAATTAATAAAATTTGACGGAGAAATCAATAAGGTTCAAATGTATATCCAAATTTTCAAGGAACCCGTCATCATATTATTATTTCCCTCTTTTGTTTTATGGTTTACATTAATTATCAATATCAATCATTACAGATTAAAATTATACTACATTTTTTTTTATTCGATGCGTCGATCGGGACGTTCACTTCATGTTAAGTGATACGCCTTCCTATAACAACGTCGCGCTAGTTACGTTTATACATTGGACTACGTGACGCTCGTCGCCTTGAGACATGTCTTTTTTTTATCCAAGTAAACAGTGATGGTCTTCGGCAACGGAGACCTACCACCAGTTAAACAGAGATCTACCACCGTTGTAACAGAAAATTGTTCTAATAAAATTGAGAGGTGGAAGCAAAAAAGAATATAAGAAAGCGGATCTACATTAGAGTCTGCTTATAAATTCACAAAACAGTTATGACTATAAACATTCAAACTTTGCTTATATATAAATCGGGCTGATGGTAGGTATCTCTCTGTCTCTTGCTCTCTCTCTTTTTCTTGCTCTCTCTCTATGCCTACAGATATTACTCTTTCCGCTTTGAATGGCGCTGTAGCTAGTGAACTTAGGTAAAGAGACATAACATCTTATATCCCAGTATCATGTGGTACAGCACCATTGTAACTAGCACCAAGTTATTATGAATTATGTTATGTATGTACATCATCATCATTATCAACCTTTGTTTATCGATTACTGGATACAGGCCTTTCCGAATGTCTTCAACCAAATGCAATCCTCAACTTCTATCATACACCTACTTCCGACCGCTCTGATGATGTCGTCGGTCCATCTGGAGTGCGGGCGTCCTGGGGTTGTTTGTACATATTTAGTGAATCAACTATTTTTTTTTAATCTAGATAGTAGTACATTGCTAGGCGAAGGTATCTGAGAAGATCAACGCGTGCTGGAGCGCGGCGACTTGCGTACGCGCGTCGCATTCAGAGCGTATACAACTAACGCTTGCTTTGTTTTAAAAAAAAATATAATGATAATTAGCTATTTTTAATTTATTATGAAAGCGGGTTCATTCAATTATATCACCAATTAGCTAAACTTTACTGGTGGTAGGATGTTCCCAACCAACCCAACAACAACTCACGAGATCCTACCCAACTTCATCTGCTCGCGGTGCATCCTGATTATCAACAAACGAAGCTCCGGCTCCCATCAACCCGCATTGGGCCAGCGTGGTGAGAAATCGCTCAAATCCCCCCTACAAACACGGCCCCTACTGCTCAGCAGTACTGCAGGCCATGCTGATTGTTGAAAGTCGCGGGAAGCCGCTGGATGCGGACAGCGCTGGACCGATCGATGTGGACATCTTTGGGGAAGGCCCATGTCCAGCAGTGGACGTCTATCGGCTGATGATGATGATGATCATTGTTACTAACCAAATTATAAGTATTTTATATTCTATAGATACGGTTCTTAGTAACAAGGAAAAGTAATTTGAAGACTAAGTGGTATTTTTTATATTTTATTCACGAGACGAGCGGGACGTTCACCTGATAATAAGTGATACGCCTGCCCATAACAAAGTGACTGATATTAATTAGGACGATATACACTACTCCGCATTGCGCTTGAACCCCATACCCCAGTAATTAGACTAGCTACAGCACTCTTCAAACTGGAACTTAATAATGTTTGCACAGTACGGTTTATCTGCGGTAATAGGAGCTGCGGTAGAACCTATCTAAAAGGTCTCCTGCATAAAATGAAAAAAGCCGTTATGTTCCTTCATCATCATTACCAGCCCGCGACAGTCCACTACTGGGCATAGCCAATAAGACATACATTCGGCCGGTCGTCAATGTGTGATAGTTGTTTGTGAACTGCAATATACATGAGTTCTTTGCATATGAGACGTACGGTTATATTAAATGGGAGTGTGGTTGTTATATTAATTCCGAAAGCCCGCCGTTCTCGTCCATGTTGTAAGTTAACCCTGATCTATTGGCATAGACATTGGCCATTTATTAGATAATAAAATAGTTTAAAAATTGCGAGATAACCATATGAGATTTAATTAACTAAAATTCATTTATTTATATCGCCGTAGTCAAGGACCTCAGAAGGAATTTATAAAGTCTTCGTTAAAAAAATATTATTCACCTAGAAAAGTTTCTCAGTTGAGCTTAACCTCATTTGGTGTTAAATGACGAGGCTCAGGATGAAGTTCCTCACCTAGAATATCCTGGTACTCATAAGCCAACAGCCAGAAGCGATTCTGTAAAGGCGGCATATTTACAATATTAGAGTTTTAACTAGATGAATTTTACAATGCCTCACATTTGACCCTAGAATCAAACCGGGGATACACTAGAATAAAAATAGGCCTTGGACTTGATATCAGATGAGCTGTATAAGTCAAATTGACTACCAAGCGCTACACATCATCAGAAAATAGAGAGACCAGAGACTTTCGTATTATTAGGCGAGTTATTGGCGACAGCGCCTGCTAGACAGTTGAAGTACCCAGAAAAGTGATATGGATATATATCTACTCTTAATATTCATCATCATCATTATCAACCTTTGTTTATCCACTGCTGGGTATAGATCTTCCCCATTGTTTTCCACTTAATGCGATCCTAAGCTTCTTGCATCCATCCACTTCCGACCGTCTTGATGATGTCGTCGATCCATCTGGAGGGAGGCCGTTCTACACTTCTGCGACCTGTACTCGGCCTCCAATCTAAGACTTTTCTTCACCATTGGCCGTCACTGACATGGCTGGCCCACTGCAACTTTAGCTTACAGATTTTGAGAGCTACGTTGACAGCTTTAGTTCTCCGTCGAATTTCTTCGTTCTGGATCTTCTCCCTTAGAGAAATCCCAAGCATAGCTCTCTCCATCGTTCGCTGTGCTACTTTGAATTGATGGACCAGCCCGATGGTCAGATGCCATATCTTTGCGCCGTAAGTAAGAGTGGGGAGGACGCACTGGTTAAAGACTTTCGTTTTGAGTCATTGGGGTATTTGCGAGGTGAGGATGTGACGGACTTTCCCAAACGCTGCCCAACCGAGCCGAAAGCGTCTACCGATCTCTTTGTTAATATTAGGTTTCTCTTAATATTAGGTTGCGAATACATTTAGATAGTTTGAGATTTATTTTCAATAACTAAATAATTAACTAAGTCTTATAACGCAACTACCAATAAATTTGTTCAGTTTATGACAGCATGTGAAATACAATGAGACGGCGATATTTCAGTTCCGAGAACAAAAGAGACCTTGGGCGGCGGTCGCAGGCTCCGCGGCGACAGGGCGCCTTGCGAAAGCACACCAAACTATAGTAACGTTTCAATAAACAATCAAACCAAGACGTAAATTTAAATCTAGGCAGTTTGCACCATGTCCTCGATCATTCCAATCAATACATCGCGTTTCATAAACCACAAATCCTTGCAAAAGTATTCCGCATCCTACCAAACACTACTACTAACTAAGCGCATCCTGATTTTAATAAAAATGATATTTGGCTACTATCTCCCACTAGAACACTTCAAGATGAAGTTTACTGGTGGTAGACCTCTGTTGCCGGAGACCGTCTAGGTAGCGACCACCGCAGCGCCTATTGAAGCCGATAAGTAGTAGTGCGCAAACATTACTGTGTCCGGTTTGAGTTGTAGCTAGTGTAATTACTGGAGCAATTAGACTCAAGATCTTGTCTGAGCCGACAAGCGCAATGTGGTGCAGTTTATAGACAGACGTGTCGCTTACCATCAGGTTAACGTTGCATTCGTCTCGTCTCTTATTTGAATATAAATAAGCTTATTCTGCGAAGATCCAACTGTGAACAATAATTAAAAATGCTGTTGATACTCCGTAGTGAGTCTCTTTCTCCTGCTCTTTTCCCATTCTATGTGGGGTCAGCACAGTATGTACTTCTCTTCCATATCCCTCTATCAGCCGTCATAACTGAATTCACACTCTTTTTACACATGTCATCTTTTACACAATCCATCCACACTTTCTTCGGTCTTCCTCTACACTTATAACCATCCACGTTTATTCTCATTACTTTCTTTGTTATATGTCCTTCATCCCTCCGCACAACATGCCCGTACCACGCTAACCTCTTGCTCCTCAACTTCTCTGTCCCTGGAGCAACTTTCACACTTCCTCTAATATACTCATTCTTAATTTTATCCATCCTCGTCACACCACACATCCATCTTAACATTCGCATAAGGCTAAAATAAATATGCAATAAAGCTTTCATTCCGTAGTGTTGCCAGACGGCCACCCATCCATAGACTGGCAATACTTATGATTCTTGTACTTCGGTAATCTGATAATCACTAGGGAGGTTAGCGTTTTTTTGGAACTGTCAAGTAAACATTCGCCAAGTCACTCACCGCAAGTTGTATCATTAAGTGAAGGCACTGTTCCAGCAGTGAGGAAATGAGAGTGGGTTATTTATGTTTACTGCTTATGCAACATTAAATATTAATAATTTGGTAACACTCGTGAAGTTCCACATAGTTACATATATTAACAACAGTGAAATTAAATTGATCATCCTTTTGTTAACTAGTTAAAGTTATAAACTTTTAAATCATTAGTTTATGTTAAGTTATTTCTTAGGTCTTGTTGTTAAATATATTGTTTTAAGCTTAGTTTCTACGGGTTACAATTCTCCTACCACATAAATCTAAATCATTATCATCATCAGCCGATAGACGTCCACTGTTGGACATAGGCTTTCCCCTAAGATCTGTACATCGATCGGTCCCGCGTTGCTCGCACCCAGTGGGTTCCCGCGACTCTCACCAGATCGTCGATCCAGCTTGTAGGAGACCTGCCAACACTACGTCTACCGGTACGTGAGCGACGGGTGGTATATCTAAATATATATATATATATATATATATAATTAGGGTGATCAAGGACTATCTCATATCCTATATTTAAACTGTTAAGGGTGTTTCATCAAAATGTTAATGTATGAAGGGATTTAAAAACTCCGGCAACATACTCGTAATCAGCTCATGCCGTTTCGAAGGTAGTTGTGTAAGTACACTGGACCATTATGAACGCGTCCGCTTATCTAGGGAAATGATCTCAAATAACCGATACCTTCCACCGTGTGAAGTGCACAAGAAAAGCACCAAATTGTGCTTTAATGCAACGGCTTACGCCACATTCAATTGAGAGCAGCCCAAAGATTGCCGCGTATGTGTTACAAGGAGAAATGTATCGCAATGCGCGGAAATTTACTTGATATTAACGTTACTTAATTGTAACATAGTTGGTAAAGAAGGTTGTACCTGACCGCAGCGGTTAAAGCGAAGCTACAGAAATGTGCAACAGTTAACCAGCGCCGACGGTTAACCGCTTATCGTGTAACAAATCCACCACCGGTATCCGGTAGCAAATATCTTTGAACGTTGATGGAGAGTCTAAGACCAGCGTAAAGTAAGGAAATAATTCATAAAGAAAAGTTAATCAATATAACAGAAGAAAAGATGAAGTAGATTATAATAGAATAAGGTTTTAGACTGGAAGTTAGTCGCCAGATAAAGTATCGAAAGATGGGAAGAAAATAAATAAGAGATAAGTAACTTTAATAAATAGAGATACATTTAGAAGAGACAAATTGCAAAAAAATGATCAGGCGAAATAGAATAAGAGAGTAGCATGTAAAGTAGAACTAACGAAATCAGAATAAGATGAAACAAAATGAAATACAGTAAGATAAAATAAACAAAGAAATATTGTGAAAAGCCAAAGTATAAGGATATCAAGGAAAAGCGCAATAAAAGATTAATCCTGCGCTACCTGACTTGCAATCTCACCCTCACTGTAAATCTGTCGCCATCGTGGAGGAGTTGGAGTATTCTGGATAAGCACTGTTCTTCACCATTTACGACATCATGCTTTGAAATATCTTAAATATGACTAGTGGTGGTTTTTGTTTTTAAAATATTAACACTTTTAGGGGATAGTGCTCATATTTAATCAGCGTCATCCTAAGCATCATCAGATAATCATCCACTGCTGAATTTATATTTCTCCCAAAAATCTCAATAAGCAAGTTATACAGTTTTTTGTTTATAATTACTAATTATTATGAACTATTAATAAGTTATGAAATATTAAATAATTAATAATTATTGTGAAGGGAAACATTTAGTAAGAATTCGATGTCTTTACAATAATAGGTTAAGTGGGCATGAGACATCCGATTCGCACTTGGCCAGTTTGATGGATCCTAGAGTTGATTATATCTTTCCGAGTCCCAGTAGTGGGAATATTTAAAGGTCTGTTAATATTAATCATATGTGTAAACGACTATATAGAATTGTATTGTTAGCAGTTCCAAAAGCTTCGGATGCCTACATATCCTTCGAGCTGGTGAAAACGTTGATTAGTACATCCCGACAATACGTAGCTGATGTTGATGATAATGATTTAATTGTAAGAACAACTGATTTATTACTGCCGAACACGCAACTTTGCACCTGGAAACCAGATCAATTACTACGGTAATTAGTACCGGCAGGTAACGCTAATAATTCGAATCCATTGGTATAGGTTAGAGGTTTTGGTAATAGACCTTAACTGTAATTTTTTTTATGGGTTATTTCAAATTAAACCTTCATCACCAGCCGACAGATGTCCACTGCTGGACATAAGCCTTCCCCAAAAATCACCACGTTTGTAGAGGTTTATATGGGGGGTGTTTGGGCTATTTCCCACCACGCTGGCTCAATGAGCACTGGTGGTCAGAGCCACGTTTGTTAATTAGCAGAATGCACCACGAGCAGGTGAGGTTGGCTTGGATCCCGTGAGTTGTGATTCGGGATCCCCTAAACCCCAATTAAACCTTTATCGAACTGTATCACAGTAATGCTTGATTACTGCGTCGCGATAGTGAGAGACAGTGGTGTCTCTTTTTTATTTGACGAAGAGACATAACGAGCAACGTTCACGTCATGGTCTGCCCATGTCGTGGCGGTAGTTGCACAGCACCAAGTTGTGATTGTCGCCTTGAGACATGAAATCTCGTCACCTCAGTAATTTACCCGGCTACCATGCACTTTAAGTATCACAGTAACGTTTCCACACTACACCTACTTTGATGGACTCCATCAATAGAGACCTGCCATCAATTAATATGCACGGATACACAGATTAGTCATACGACAGTGGGCGTGGCCTACAGTAACTTGACCTTCCCACGGTAATGTCGCGTTACGAGATTAAGGATGCAGTTGCTAAAGCGAGCTGGTTACTGTCAACATACATGCAAAAAGTCATTCATGACAGCATTTTAAGTAAGTACCAACGCAGCGTCTTGTACTACTGCTGTAAAAGGCGTTGATATATAACGGCGTCATCAGCTGATAGGTGCCCACTGCTGGACATACACCTATCCCAAAAATCAACATGCACTCCTGCCCGCATACAGCGGTTCTTGCGATCTTCGGTCCACCTTAAGAGGACCACTACCTATGCTGTCTCTTCAGCCACCAGACCTTTAAGCACTATGCCATGCCCACCACCAATTAAGTCTAGCAATGGTCAGGTCTATGTCGTTGACCTTAGTTCTTCTACGGACCTCCTTAACACCCTCATTTTTATTCTATGTAGCGACGAGACGAGCGGGACATTCACCTGATGGTAAGTGATACGCCCTCCTATTACAACCTGCGCTCGTCGCCTGATACATAAGATGTTGAGTATCAATACCTCAGTAATTTCACTAGCTACAGCGCCCTTCAAACCGGAACACGGGCATATTTGCACACTACTTTGTGCCGGCTGCAGTAGGAACTGCAGTGATATCTAAGTCGACCTAACTACGCCTAATAAGGACCTACCAGCACACGAATCTCCGGGTGGTGACTTTGATCATTTGCCTAATTATTGAATATTTTTAGATCGAACTTGTGACCTCGAACCAAGCAGTCGCACGTTTCAACTTCACGACTACTGCTATTGTCTCAAGCGAAAGCATTATCACTGTTACAATCAAACGGACCGCCGCCGTACTTATTCTCTATTAGCGGGTATATTATGATCATGCAACCGTTTAGCGATAGACTAATTTGTATGGTGTATTAACGATACAAAAGTTGAGCTGAAACGAGATGATCACCTAATTGTCAGAGACACGACTGATCTAGTTAAGACGATGATACGCATCATAATTTTAATAGTAACAGCGCCCTTCAAACCGGAACACAGTAATGATTGTCTATTCGGGTCTCATAATCTGAACGATTGTTTGATGTTCGCTATCGACAGTCGCGAGGTAAGTAATAAGCCCGCGGGTTTTGTTTCGCGTTTTACTAAGCCGATACTTATTAGTCAATTTCGCTACATGTTTATATAATACGGTGGCGGCCATTTTATTTCGGTGCCGGATATTGTACTTACTTTCATTATTAACCTTAATTAGCGAAAATGTTTGTAAGTAGTGTTTGTTTGCGAATACAAAAAAAAAAAACAAAAACAAGGTTTTTACGAAGCGACGAGACGAGGGAGACGTTCACTTGATAGTGAGTGACACGCCTGTTCATGACAACGCGGATGCACGATAGGATGGTAAACACAGCACCGCACTGCGCTCGTCGCCTTGACATATAAGATGGTAAACCTCGTCACCCCAATAATTTCACTAGCTACAGCGCCCTTCAAACCGGAGGCACAGTAATGATTGGCAGTACTTATATAGAGACCGGCAACAAAAACCTAACACCAATATCATTTATACTTACTACTACTGCTTTCTACGAAGCTGATATAATTATATCTTCAAAAGTACAAAGGAAGTGATTTTTTTTATTATCCTATCAAATATTTTATTTTTCAGAAATAGCTGTTCTGCATCTTCAATGAATTATCTGTCTTCATCTCTTCACTGCTGGTAGGTCTCTGGTGCCGGATACCGTAACTATATCTTATTACATTTATATATAGGTACGGTATATATAATATATGATATTGTGCTGTGTATATCATCCCAGCTAGTGCCACGTTGCCATGGGCGGGATATCACTCAACATCAGGTGAACGTATCGCTCGTCCCGTCACTTCAAAAAGACTGAGGAGAAAACTAGGTATCAGTCTATTTACTCTCCGTTCAGTCTGAATATTGAACCTATATACAGCTAGTAGCGAAGTAATTGGTGTGGTAAATTCTTTATACTCTATTAAATATAAAGAAATACCACCAGCTACTTTCACCGTATCATCATCACCATCATCATCAGCCGATACACATCCACTGCTGGACATGGGCCTTCCTCGAAAATCCCCACATCAATCGGTCCTGCGCTTCCCGTATTGCCAGGCACCGGGGACTTTCGTTTGTAGGGGTGCGTATGGGGGGATTTGGGCAATTTCCCACCACGCTGGCCCAATGCCGGTTGGTAGTCAGAGCCTCGTTTGTTGATTAGCAGGGTGCACCACGAACAGGTGAGGTTGGCTCGGATCCCGTGAGTTGTCGTGCGGGACTCCTTACACCCCTTCCACCACCATATGAGACTCCAGAATGAATACTGGGTCTTTTGGATAAAGGAAGTACTTAATCGTTGCCCAACGGAAGTAGCTTGTATTTTAATTCAGCTACAGCGCCCTTAACAGAGCAAGACCGTGGTTTGTGTTGGAATACTTTACAAGAGACCTATGTCCAGCATTGAACGTCCATCGGTTGAAATGATGGTGATGACAGCAACCTTCAAATTAAACTATGTTATACTTGTACGGAATGTAAGGGTCCCACACAACAACTCACGGGTCCTAGTTGACCTCTCTTGCCCGCGGTGCACCATGCATCAATCAACAAACAAGGCTCTGGCTTCCACCAAACCGCATTGGTCCAGCTTGGTGGCAAATGTCCCAAACCCCCTATATAATCCCTACAAAGGAAGCCGTTGGGTGCAGACGGTACAGGACCGACCGATGTGGAGATCCTTGGAGAGGCCTATGTCCAGCAGTGCACGTCTGTTCGCTGATGTTGATGATGTACTAAAGCGCTAAGTATTCTTTATCATGTTAACAATAGTATAATGATTATTCATATAAAGCTTTCATTTTTTACAGGAGAGCTTCTAAAGATATATATATATATAAAGTTTTATGAATACTAAACCTTCGGCGGCTTAAAAGGGTAGATATTTGGTGTTAAAATTAAAAACATATTTGACAATCGTCTAAATCAATGGGTGCCATCAATCAAAATACTTAATGTAACGGATCTAAGTTATAAATAAATTATCTTATCGCAATAATGTTGAAAAGCTTATCGACGTAAACAAAAGCACAAATATATTATTAAGTTTGTGTAAAGTACAAATTATTCTGGATATGATGGTATAACTTAATTGTGATGATAAATGTTAGAAGTACGAAATATATGAACCCCTATTATTTTATTTAAATATATATGCAAATTTAATGATATGTGTAAAGTTAATATTATTCTTATTATACAGCAGAATATGTATCAGATTTCCAATAAATAATTATATAGGAGACACACAGCTCACGCTTGACGCACGCTTTACTTACGAAGTGTATAAGAAAATCGACTGTAGCCGCGTGGTACATGCGCATGCGCAAGTTTCAGGAACTAAGCTGACAGTCCGTCGCGCGTTCAAACCGGTCCGCATCTCGGTGACGACAATATGGAGCATTTCGGCTCCGAAGCGGTACCCCCTCGAAAGCGAAAGTGTAACGTAGTCCTACGGAGCGGCGCCATTTTTTTTTTTTTCATCGCTCGGCCGCTCATACGGTGTATATAAAGCGATGCTGCAGAGCGAAATGCATCATTCGCATTCAGGACCCCACTGGCTTCAGTGCAACCAACAAGAGCAGCATCATGAAGTTCATGGTGTGTTATAAACGTGATACGTAGTGTAGTGCGGCTTGTGATTGTGCTCCGGTGGTTTCCTGGACCGGTGGTCCTTTGTCCCAGATATACGGTTGCCTAACGCGGAAGCGTGTGCTCCATGGCGCGCCGTCCGCGGCCGAGTTGAAGCGCCCACTCGTTACGAGCCAGCCCCTAAGCCTTTTACGAGTTCACCGTACCCATTACTCACATTACCAACTTAAGGACCACCAGCACTTAATACTTAAACACCTGAGACATTCTCCTTCTTAATACCTTCTTTTCATAGACGTATCGTGATTTAACTAATTATTAAAATTACTACTATTTTCTTTCCTTTAATCAATTTTCATCTGTTACAGCTCGTGGCCGCCAGTCTGGTGGCTCTTCTTGCCTTCGCTAACGCGGAGGAAGCCAAGAAAGCAGAAACGGAAGTGGCAGTCGCTGACAACAAGGAGGCGGCATCCGATGACAAGAAACATGAGAAACGCGGGCTAATCAACCTTGGATACGGACACGGTGGATACGAGGGTGGACTCGGCGGGGATATTGGTGGCGGGTATAGCGGCGGCGGCTACAGCGGCGGCGGCTACAGTGGTGGCGGCTACAGCGGCGGCGGCTACAGTGGTGGCGGCTACAGCGGCGGCGGCTACAGTGGTGGCGGCTACAGTGGTGGCGGCTACAGCGGTGGCGGCTACAGCGGTGGCTACAGCGGTGGTTACAGTGGTGGACTCGGCGGTGGCTACAGCGGCGGTTATGGTGGCATTGGCGGTGGTTACGGAAACGAGGTCCAAAAGACCATCACCGTGGTCAAGAACGTGCCAGTTCCTTACCCAGTAGAGAAACATATTCCAGTCCCCGTCGAAAAGCATGTCCCTGTACCCGTCAAGGTGCCAGTACCCCAACCCTACCCAGTCGTCAAGCACGTCCCATACCCAGTGAAACAAGTAGTCAAAGTACCAGTTCACGTGCCCCAGCCTTACCCCGTTGAAAAGAAAGTGCCCTACCCCGTCCACGTGCCCGTAGACAGGCCCGTTCCCGTGAAAGTATTCGTTCCCCAACCTTACCCAGTAGAGAAACATATTCCTTATCCAGTCAAGGTACCTGTACCTGCACCTTACCCCGTTGAAAAGAAAATCCCGTACCCCGTTAAGGTTCCAGTACATGTGCCAGCACCTTACCCAGTAGTCAAGGAGATTGCAGTACCCGTTAAGATCCCCGTTGACAGACCTTACCCCGTACACGTCCCCAAACCTGTGCCCTACCCAGTAGAGAAACCCGTTCCTTACCCAGTAGAAAAGCCTGTGCCTTACCCAGTTAAGGTACCCGTCGACCGACCCGTGCCAGTACATGTCGAAAAACCCGTGCCTTACCCCGTGAAAGTGCCCGTACCAGCCCCGTACCCCGTCGAGAAGCACATCCCTTACCCAGTCGAGAGGCACGTACCGGTGCCTGTGAAAGTGCCCGTCGACAGGCCTTACCCAGTCCACATCGAGAAGCCCGTGCCCGTCCATATTGAAAAGCCCGTGCCTTACCCAGTCAAGGTGCCCGTCCCAGTATACGTCAGCCACGGTCACGAGTATGGTCATCATGGAGGCTACTAAAGGCTGCAGGAAGCAGACGTCCGATTGTGATATATAAATATAAGATTAGCACTGTAACTTACGAACGGGAACCGTGGGAATCACCATCAAAGCGGGTAGTGGCCGGTGCCAGATCCCTGGATGACAAGTCCCACGGTTCCCGATCGACTCGCACTGATGCAATACTCTTTTTGTGTTCTTTTGATTCTTCTTTTTTTGTTTTGTTTGAATGAGAGCCGATCGGTGTTGTTAGATCTTTCGAGTTTACGTACCTGTTACTTTAGGAAGAGAAAGGTTTCTTATAAAGATAATTCTTTTTTTGTTTTGTAAAATGAAAATAGTGATTTTTGTATAAAAAAATAAAACATGGCGCTGCCAAAATTTTAAGCGAGCTTATTACTTTCCGGTCTATTGTTTGGCGCAGTTGGAGTCGGTGCGTCGCCTGTGGATCGCGGGTGGTTGCGAGATGTATAATAACCTGGCCTGGTTACTGTACTGCGTCAGAACATTCGCCTCCTTTACGTAACCCGCTCAAATGATACCTTTGGATGATTTAATTCTTTCTAATATTAATTGCCGCAGCCGCACGCAATGATAACATATTACAAAACAAACTATTACAACGTAAATTATAGCAAATAAGTTAAATAGAATAACTTATTGCAACTGTAAGTGCAATGATTTAAACATCGCTTCACTTACAAATAAAAATGTCGAAGAATTCGCACAGCCCACAGTTGTCGAGTAGTCACCACCAGAACACCATTGTTTCTTCAAAGGACGCACGAAGGCTATTGGAGCGAAGGTATTTTAACGAGCTGGTGCCTGTTGACCAACCGGGCGATTTCGCATTCATCATACAGCGTTTTACTTTTGCATAAGCCATAATTTCCATTTACCGATTAGCTATTACCACAGTGAGACCACACTGACATTATTCCAGCCATGATGTCAGGCAGTTGGTAGTAGTTAGATGTTGCTTCATGAGCATCGGCAGGATTCACTCCAAACATCAATAAAGTTACATAATTAGTAATAACAAATTTAGGCCACTCGGAATTTACAGTAACTGGAAAGGTGTTCAAATATAATATCTGAAGTTTGACTAAGTCGACTTTGTCTCTGGCGTGTGTTAATCTCTCCATTTTTATTAGCTTCGAGCTGAGTGATTTAGATAAACATATCTCATTATTTATATAATTATGGATATGTATCTGTTCAACTGATTTCCTCTTTTCAATCCTATCGTCTAGCTCTCTCTCCATCTAACACTTATACGTACCACATTCTTCATGGATATTTATCAGTAGAAATTAACAAGTCTAATGATTCTGATAAATTGTATAATTTCTTTTATCATCATCATCCAATAGACGCACACTGCTGGACATAGACCTCCTCCAAAGATTCTCACATCGATAGGGTAGGGATTTATATCGGTGATTTGTGCCAATTTCCACTATGCTGGCCTAATGCGGGTTGGTGGGAGCTAGAGCCTCGTTTGTTGATTATCAGGGAGCACTACGAGCAAGTGAGGTTAGCTTGGATCAGGTGAGTTATTATGCGGGAACTCTTACACTTTTTATTATAATAGATCATAACAATTCGTTTGCTTATGGCAATTTAATCTTAGGAGTACAGATGCTGAACAAGTAAACAAAATCTAATTAAAAAAGGTAACGCCATTTGTAAAGTTCAGTTTTACAGAATTGAAATATGGTAAAAAATTTGCTAATTTTTAATTAGATAAACAATAAGCGTATTATAATGTTGTGAAATGAAACGTTAGCATAATGTGTGAAGCGGAGCAGACGTTGTGTGTGCATACGCGATTACGCTGCTTGCACAGTAAAGTAATATAATTCAGAAAACAACTTATACGTAACAATTGGTAATGGCACAGCTCATATAGCTTTGTTGCCGGAAGAGCAAAAGCGATTGATAATTTATCGCCGCTTTATTGCTTCAATGATCCAATAGACCAGATTACTTTCAACCCTCGTCGCGGTAAAGATTATGATAATTTAAAACGAGCGTCTCTATTTCGTCTCAGATACCGCGGTGTCTGAAGACAAAAGTCTTCAACTCGTGCGTGTTGCCAGTGTTGATATATGGAACCGGCACGTGGCTCCTTACTGTCGGCTTTATGTAAAGGCTGAAAATCACCCAAAAAGCAACGGAGAGGGCTATACTCGAAGTTTCTCTGCGCGATCGTATCAGAAATGCGGAGATCCGCAGAAGAACTAAGGACACCGACAGCTCAAAAGATTGCTAGACTTAAGTGGCAGTGGGCAGGGCACATTGCTCGAAGGACCGACGACTGATGGGACAGTAAGGTCCTCGAGTGGCGTCCGCGTACTTGTAGATGTAACATTGGGCCGTCTCTCGCAAGGTGGACCGATGATCTGATGAGAATCGCGGGAACCCAATGAATGCAACCAACGCGTAACCGATCGATGTGGAGATCTTCGGGGAGACCTATGTCTAGCAGTGGACGTTTATCAGCTAATGATTATTTTATTACCAAGCTTCGGGCGCTTCGCAGCTGACAAGGTCACAAGGGGACTGCACTGATAGATATTCTGTCATCTTCAACACGGAGTACTAACTATTCTTTGCAGTGGAATCTACGCTGGATGAACTCACTGTCTTAAAGTCTTTTAGTGGTATGCTTGCTTGATTTGGTTTTATCAAATATTGGTGTCCGAGCTTTTAGCAATTATCTTTTATATTCCAATTAGGATGTCTTTAAATTTCATCGGCCACGCGATCACCTTTGGTAAGAACCGGTGTACTTTTACAAGGATCTAATAAATCCTGTTTAATTGTTCCGATGATTGAGAACAGTCACAGAATGCAGACTTTTAAGAGTGTCATTCATAATCATTATCAACCGATAGATGTGCACGCTGGACATTGACCTCCCCCAAAGATCTCCACATCGATTGATCCTGCGCCGCCAGCATCCACCTGCTTCCCGCAACTTTCACCAGATTGTCGGACCACCTGACTGGGAGCGTCTTCCTTAGTGACCCATCGACTGTCAGTCCTTCGAGCGATGGGCCCTAAGAGTGTAATTGTTGTGTATTCTTCTGAGGTGTCGAAACCTCGAAACAGATCGAGGAACGTCCTTAGCCATTTATAAAGTTTGTCTGGCTGGGTTCAAAAATTTAACTTTACTTCTCTGAGATTTATGATTTCTTTTGAGAGTTTTTAGTTTATTATTGTACTCGTAAGTGTGATCTTAGATTGCTTTCATTAATTATTTACTATGAAGCCTTGATTATTCCGCTTAAGTTGTAAATATAATTAGCGTCCTTTAGTGACACCGGCCTTAATACTTAACACAGTTCAGATCTCGGACAAGGTGCTTTGTTTTGATACTTGCACGAAAATTTAGAACGTGGAAAAAAATTGCGAGTGTTAGTCATTACGGAAAAGTTGCAACTATTGTTATGGATGAACCTACATAATCCAGATAGAATCAACAACTTAATGATTTAAGCTGTATCTTTTTTATCTTCTTTTCTTTTGTTAAATGATTCAGGTGCTGTTTTCACAGAGATCAAAAACAAAACAATATGCTCTTAGATTAAATTTTCATTATTTTCGTATATGATGAAGAGGAGATACCAGTAACAATTATTGGTGGGTAGTCAAAGAAATTACTTATGAAATATTTTTTACATTTCAAATAACTGGGCAATATGGTGCTGTCTAAACATTCTAATTAACACACTTCATTACTGCAGCACCAAAAAATAATAAAAGCCGAGATATATCAGCACAAGAATTTCTCGAAGGGGGCACTGTACTCAAAATATCTGTAATACCGTCATCGTCATTATCTTATGCGTTTATCTTAATTTTATTCTTAGACTTGTTCCTCTGCAGTTCAGTGGCGTTTTACGCCCGTCTTCACAGAAACATCCTTTTTTGTTGTGGTGATACAACTTCTTTATTTGCCTACAATCATTTCTTGATAGAACTGTTCTGAATTATGCAAGTGTTTCTCACGAGAGCGATCACCAATTGCTGTGTGATTTGCATTCGATACAGAGGAAATGATATTACTGCGCTGGATTTGATACGATCACTGCGAGATTATTGTTGAAATATTGAATATATAGTGACGAAATTGTTCTTCTTAGTGTTAGTCTTCTAGTCTGTAAACCTGCTGTTCTACTTCTACATAGATCTATATGGTCTTCTATAAAGTCACAGCTCCTCATTTCATGATACTTATATATCGCAGTTTCAATGCTCCTTTTAGTCGTTTGCCAGATTGAGGTCAAGCGTTCTACTATCTATGTACTCTGGCAGTCTTTCTTCATTCCTATACTTTATAGTTAGTTATACTCTATAGTTTTGATGTTAAAATTACTACTTTCCGACTTTGAACTAAGATATTTTTGTTAGTATTTAACAAACGAACGAGAGATTTAAACTCTCCTTAGCGGAATACTAAGTGCGTTTGCACTACAAACGTCACCTATTACAATGGTCGTGCTGAATCTAAAACAAACGTGCGTCTTCGTATACGCACGCGAAATGATGATGTAACGACGCATGGCTGCAGTGTGCGACCTTGAAGCTTAACTGAACCAGCTCGTTCCACTTTCCACGTGAAGACTGTTGAGAATGCGAGAACCGTAGATTTGAGGACGGATTGAGTACTAAAACATGCTGATAACCGCTCACCCTTTATGACTTGATATCTATGAGTTCCTCTCATCGTCTACTGTTGAACATAAGCCTTTCCAATCAAATAATATTTCTATCATAATTATTTTTTTTAAAAAAAAACCTAAAAACAACAATTTGTGCGATGAAACAATCCAAGTATATCTACAATCTAATGGTTATGGATAAAGAAGACGAAAGTCATGGGATTTATAAGAGTCAATTAGATGCTTATTTATATGATCATCATCAGCTGATAGACGTCCACTGTTGGGCATAAGCTTTTTATTTGCTTGTTTATACACATGACAATTAAATTTTGGATATAAATGACATAAAGCTACATTAATTAATCATAAAGTACTGGCTTTACCCCTCATTTGGTGCTGGTATGCCTTTTTTTATTTCTATATGATTTTCAAGGTTCTTTATAAGTTTCAGCTATCCTAATTTTTTCTTAGGTCTTAGTTGCCGGAGACCGTCCAGGGTACCACCTACAGCTCCTATTGCAGCCGATAAACAGTAGTCTGTGAACATTACTGTGTTCCGGTATGGAGGGAGTTGTAGCTAGTGAAATTACTGGGCTAATGAAAAGGAACATCTAATGAATTAAAGCGACGAGTGCAATGTGGTGCAGTGTATACGATCCTCGCTAGCGCCACGTTGTTATGAGTGGGAGTATCACTTACCATCAGGTGAACGTCCCGATTGTCTCGTCGCTTCGTAGAATATGTTAACCTAATCATAACTTTATATACTATATATACAGCTTATAGCAATTAGGATGTTAAAGGGTTCCCGCATAAGAACTTACGGGATCCTAGCCAACTTCACTTGCTCGTGGTGCACCCTGCTAAATAAGGAACGAGGCTCTGGTTCCCACTGTACCTGCCTTTGGCCAACGTGGTGGGAAGTGGCTCTTGTCTCCTCGTCATATGGACCTCCACACAGGTAGAGATCTCTGGGAGAGGCCTGTGATCGGCTGATGATGATGATAGCAATTAATTTGAATATGTATCTGTACGTAAGAATTGACTTTGGTGATGATAAAAAAATTCTGATTGAGACTAACGACATTGTTTTATATATACTATCATCGTCAGCCGATAGACGTCCACTGCTAGACATAGGCCTCCTCCAAAGGTTTCCACGTATGTAGGGGTTGTTGTGGGGGGATTTGGGCCATTCCCCATCACGCTTGCCAGATACGAGTTGGTGGGAGCCAGGGCCTCGTTTGTTGATTATCAGGATGCACCACGAGCAAGTGAGCTTGGCTTGGATCCCGCGAGTTGTTGGGTGGCACCTTTTACACCATACACCTATATATATATAAAGGTGGTGTAACAATAATATTGCCAACGTAATTTCCCAGTGGTGGGCAGTAAGTAGCACATAAATCGAGATGAAATGAATTATGGGTTTCAACGATAACTTTCTATTGGGTCTGACGGCAATTACGTGTTATGAAATATGTAAATATATCTATCCTACCTGATTTATATTTAGCACGGTGTGGAGACCTGTAATTAACACTGAAGAAATCCTAGATACTAAAAAAAGTTGTTTTCATTACGTAACTATGGCAACAGTCCTACTTTAATTATAATTTCGTTACGTTTTCTTATAGCTATTAGCTGATATGTCTGTAGGTAAAAGTCGAGGTCGAGCGAGATGTTCATCTGATGGTAAGTGATACGCCCGCTCGTAACAATATGGCGCTAGTTAAGATGATATACACATCAGATTGCGCTCGTCATCTGAGACACGATGTTTAGTCTCAATACACCAGTAATTACACTAGCTACAGCGCCCTTCAACCTGGAACACAGTAATTCTTGCACCGTAGTGTTTGTCGGCTGAAACAGGCGCTGCGGTGGTACCTACCTTTTTTTTGTTTTGGTTTCGCGGAGGAAATCTTCAAAAGATACCCTGCTTCTGGGAGGAAGTCAGGGTTATGTGAGATTTTTACTCACTAAAATTCCCTCGGTGGTCTGCATTAGTGCATTCGGTGAGGCTTCGTGACCTCTTATAGAACGCACCGGTGCCCTTCTACACTTTGTGTGACATGTCTCTGAGGAGAAGCGTAACCCTCCTAGTCACCATCGCTGAGCCATAAGCTGTTCCACTAAGGTTCGCTTGTTGAGCGATAACAGCTCCCACCCTCAAGGCCCGCGAAACTCCTAGACCTTTTCAGTGTACTTCTACGACAGGCAGGGCTTACCTTAGTCTTATTCTCATTAGCCCGAGACTACAGGGCTGACGGTGGTACCTACCTAGACGGTCTCCGGCAACAAAGACCTATCACCAGTAGATTATACTACACTACTACTAGTAATATAAAAATATTAGAAAATACTGAAGATGATGATGATGATAAATATGTCTATATGATTAGATTATCTTAGATATTACGTATCGAGGAGACGAGGACGTTTATTATAAACATTACACGATATTCTGACATATTTATTTCCCCATGAATTATTAATTTATAAACAATTTAACCTTTTCTGTAAATTTAACTGTTAAAAAAAAGTTTTATATTTATAATAACATATTAAGGACGACTAGGATATTTATTTTATTAACTCTACGTAGGAGTGTCTTCGGTCACAGCTTTAACTCCGCATTCATTACTGCATATTGCATCGAGATTGCGATATTCCCAGTAATAACTTGTAAAGTTTATGTATAGATAAGCCTATTAATTACCGTCCAATACATGCGGCGATTGCGTCTGACCCCTGGGGTCTGTGACCCGCGCGGGTGAAGGTCGGTCATTGTTTCGAAAGTATTTGTATGCGAACTATTCGACGTCTCGATCGAAAGCAACTTAGTTTTAAAAGTACAAACAACATCGATATAAATTGTATTAAGTGTGAAAAACGAATGTAATATTTGTTAGAAAAAAAAATATTTATTTTTTTATGTTTTCCGAAGATTCTGTTCAGGACATCAGCTCAACATTCATAAACTAAATAGCGATACTACTGAGATATGGAAGCGTAAATTATTACTAATATATCATTGTTGTAAGGAAACCTGTTATCACTAGGTTTTTTTTTTGTTTTACGTGGGGGAAATGCCTACGCATACTCGTCCTCGCGGGGGCAAGGACGGGTTATGTCGGACTTGCACCGACTAAAAACCCTCACGATGTTCCGTCTCATCACCTGATGGTAGGGTCACGGGAACTCTTTCGCTCACAACCGCGACCCTGCTGGCGCTGGCCGTTTTCGCAGCCCCATGTCGGGAGGGAGGGATGAACCATCTCTTTCTAGGGCGCGCGGTAACATGCAGCGCGCCCCCTCCTCGGCCTCCTGTAGTCGCCCAGAGACCATGAGAGCCACGGGAGAAAACCTCTCCCGGCTCCCCCCGCAGCAGAGAGATGTTGGGCCCGCCGCTACCCGTTAACGGCTGCGGAGGTTAGGGAGAGCAGCGCATCGCAATACCGACACTCCTCTTCCCCCGCGGCCCCACCGCCGCAGCATCCACAGCGCGACACCTTTTGGTCGCAGAGGGTACTCCCTCCGCGACCCCACCTCGGCTGCAGAGGGCAGTAATAAGCCCCCCCCTGCGGCCTCTGGCTACTCCGGTGAGCTCCACTTATCCAACCGGTGCTCGAACCTGGAGCGGCCGCGTCGACCGGTCCTTCGCCGTGGGTTAGCCGGGTGAGTTCCACTTCGCTTCACCGTGTGTCGGTTCACGGTTACTGAACCCCTCCGCCACGACAAGACGGGAACCAGTTGGGGGGTGCTATCACTAGGTAAGTCTGCCTAATGCAGATATCATTATCATATATTATTATAGAAAAAACGTAATTTTTCAGTTTATCAGTAATTGATTAATTTGATGATAGTTTAATGACTTTTTTACTTCACATTACTGAAGAGCTTCGTAAGATTATTGTATATACACGTACACGACCAAAAACCACAAATTCTAAAATTTCTGGACATTTCAAGTAACAGAAAATAAACTATATTTAAGAATGAACCTAGATGTTTTTATTTAAAAAAAAAAAATCAATTACCATTGTAATTACTATACTTATATAGTAACGATCTTCTTATCGTAGACATTACAAAATTATTGCAAGCAATTATTTCATTTCAATTTCCGTCAGGATTTCGTTATGACGGTCGCGAGATTAAAAAAAAAATAAACAGCTGACCATAAAGTTAACGGCCACGTTTTCCTCATTACCACATACATATATATGTATATACATATGTAGATAACTGCATTCGACCTGTATGCGTCTGTATGTGTGATGAATGAAAAACAAAACATTAAAATCTTACTTTCAACGCTCACAGTTCAATATTGCAGTGTAACAACACGAGGTAGTCGAGGAGGTAAAATATATTTATACAGGAGATAGTCCAGAACATCCCCACCAATACACTATCCATTAGAGAGTCGTAATAGGCGACTAAATTAGTAATAACTAAAACGACTTACAGCTATCTCTATGAGCTAAACCACCGTTTATTATAAACCCGCACTTAGCTTCTGTAAATAAATTAACCTAAACTCGGCGAGAGAAGACCCTTATTCCCAGCAGTGGGAATAATGAAAGAGCCGTTTATAGTAACAATAAAGTATGCCTAGAGTATGACCATGCCCTACTTTATGGTGAGATCTTTGTTCCACAATGGACATTAAAAGGACGAAATGATGATGATGAAAAAAGGTTAATAGACGAAGTTGGTTTAAAAAACGGAGGAACGTGTTGTGTTGACAGGTGACAGGAAAGAGACTTGAAAGTGCTGAAGGGTTCAATGTAATAAAAAAGATTCCACTAATAACAAAAAATTACCTCTAGTAGTTAACTTTTAATCAGGAGGTAACGATATAGTTGCAGATAAGTAACTGTTTTTCCTTCAAACAGTCGTTTAACAAATAGCTAGTGAGATTACTAAATTTAAGCGAAAAGCTGAATATGATAATAATTTTACATCCTAAACAGCATCCTTTCTATGTGCAAATAAGGTCTATAGCCCTAATTCGTGGATTAGAGCTGTAATGATGAAAATGATGCAAGGGTTATCCAAAGTATCGGCATTACGTGGGAGCTTATGTAAACTTCACTCGTATTCGTCATGACTAATACGGACTCTTGCAGCTGATAATGACGAGCTGGCTGAGGTGCTGACAGATGGAGGAATTCGACGTAATATAACAATTGGAAACTGACCGGCATGACATCCGCAGAGGAACTTTTCCACTTTGCAAAAAGAGCTCGGTTAATTTTGAAGTTAACATACGACTTTTTTTTACTTCTCCATGCGACGAGACGAGGGAGACGTTCACGTGATGGTAGTAATGGCACATGGTGTATATACACAGCACCACATTGTGCTCTTCATTTATAAGATATTTGATAAATCTCGTTACCCAGTAATTTCACTAACTATAACCTTTTAAACCTAATCATAGTAATGTTTTCACACTATTGTTTGCGTCTACCTAGGCGGTCTTCGAAATTAGACGTACCACTAGTCTTCAGATATAAAGACGCACATAGTTAATATGGTGCATCTGCTTGTGTGATGCTGCTCTGTGGCTCAGAGCATCGTGTACGCAATCCCGTTGCGATCGCGATCCGGTCGCAAGTTCGTTTCACTTTCGTTTACTCTCGCTTTCGTCCGACCCCCGCCCGACTTTCAATGGCGCCGCTGGCAAGGTTTGTGGGTCGATCTGATTATATACTTATTTATAATAGTAATAACCAATATTTGTAACATCTACCCACATTCTAAGACGTAGAAAAGTTCAAGGTTAGTAATTTCATCATCATCGCCAGCTGATAAACTCCCACAGCTATAAGGTTTTTACATAGATCTCAAGCTGTTTATCAATCATCAGTCAGTTCAATTTTGGTCCTGTCTCCACATTGGCTATACCTTTGTTTATCTATGTAATGATATATCATTTCAGTTTTACCCGTCTTTTTAATTTTTAATAACCGAAGTCACAGAATCAAGAAATAAAATAACTGGGAACCTATGTGAAACCGTTTTTCATTAATTGTAGATATGGGTATGTCTAAATATATTTTTACTTATTTTTATAAGACATAAACAGGACATCCTAGAATCTAGTACTTACATGTTCTTAACAAAGAAACGCTATTAAAAATGTTTAAACAGCATCAATATGACATTTTGAAATCTAGGATGGTTCAATTATTTTCGCAGATACAATTCGAGCCGGAAATTTATTACCTACCGTCATTGCTTAGACAAACATACAAATTAGACATTTCCTATATAATTTATTAACTGTTCCCCGCGCGCCCTGCTGACTGTAACATACCTGAACTCCTTTGGGAAAAGATCTTTTATAATCCATTCATAGCAGACCTCTGAACGGCAAAAGCAATATAAATTTTGGATACGGCAAAGTAAATCTTGGATGTCTACGTCTAATAGTTTTGGAGATCTCGTGATGAGACAATGAATCTCAGGATATATCTTATATATAGAATAATTGTATTTTTTCACTCATGAATTTTATTACAGAGCCATCTATCGTCACTTTACAAACTTACCAAACGTAACAAGCTTGTACAAAAGAAAGTAAAAGTTAAAGCCTTACTTCTAACTAGTATATAATTTATCCGCAAGCAATTTCAGCGCTTTAGTGCCGTTATTATATATATTATATTTTAATTATATATAGTATACTTTAAATGTTAAGATTTTAAGATAATGAACATGATAAGTTATAGACGCGTACATGTTTGGCATGATATATCGTAGAAACGAAGTTCACACAGCACTTCCAAGGTAATAACACTGCGAAAGCACGGTGTTCACCTTTTCCATTGGTTTTAATACTAAATCTAGATTAAAATTCTGAGTTTATACACTAACCTGTAATTTCAAGTAGCAAGCTGCTTAAAAACTTACCTGGAAAATAAAATAATTATTAATACATAAAGTATGTATAAGGTGGCGCAAAAGTAATCCTCCTATCACAAAATGCTATAAATTTTGCCTTGATGTAAAAAAATTAAAAGACCAAATAAAAATAATCCATATAAAAATATTCCTTGTATACAAGGTGGCGCAAAAATAACCTTCCGATGTTTTTTTGGCTGTAATTTAAAAAAAAACATGTAAAACTTTGATTCTTCTTGTGGATTATTTTTATTTGGTCTTTTAATTTTTTTACATCAAGGCAAAATTTATAGCATTTTCTGATAGGAGGATTACTTTTGCGCCACCCTATATTTAATAAAACTTAGGAATTCGTATCAGAAGCAGAAGTCATGCTTTAGAATGAAGGTCACGTGATGAGTCTATAAATGTCTGGATATATCTTATATATAGATAAACTAATATCATCTTTTCATTAGTGATATAAGGAGATGTTTATTTAATTGTCGTTAAAATGTAACAAAGTGTCATTGTGTGTAATTAGATACTGGATCCGCGTGCCACGCAACGAGTCCGCTACATAATAGTGTACTCAATCAAACAGACGGATTTACGATATACCTGCGTACGTACGATTACAATTAATATTATAATTGCTGGTGATTCAGGCCGTTCCGTGTTTCAGTTACAGTAATTACAGTACGTACCGATAATGAGTATTAAGTAATAAACCGGTACGTTGCGTAATACGTATCCATAACTGGTTTTTGTTCATACAAAATGTTTCGTTTAACTGATACCGTATCCTCTTCAGAGTAATGTTTAACTTCGCGGTGCGTTGTATCAAACACCATCTGTTTGCTGGTGGCAGGTCTCGGTAGCCGCAGACTGTTTAGGTACCACAGCAGCCCCTATTTCTGCCGTAAAATAGTACTGTGAAAATAATAACGTGTTCCGGTTTGAAGGGCGGTTTAGCTAGTCAAATTACCTGTTGCTAATTTAGTAGATATATTAGTGGAATTTGCTACTGCTGATAGGTCTTTGTCGTCGGATACAGTATAGAGAAGTACTGTCGCAACACCAGCTTGGGGTGAAGAGAATTAACATCACTTTTTTTTGTTTCGGGGAGGAAATCTTCGAAAAATACTCTGCTTCCTGGGGGGAAGCTAGGATAATGTGAGATTCTTATTTAAACCCTGTCGTTGGTCTGCATCAGTAGATTCGGAAAGGTTCTGGGATCTCTTATAGAACGCACAGATTCCCCCTCTACACTTTGTGTTACATGTCTCTGAAGAGGGGTTTAACCCTTCCTAGTCACCATCGCTGAGCCATACGCTGTTCCACTAAGGTTCGCTTGTTGAGCGATAAGAATCCCCAACCCTCAAACCCGCGAAACTCCTAAACCCTTTTAGTTGCCTTCTGCGACAGGCAGGGCTTACTTTACTCCTATTCTTACCAGCCCGAGACTACAGAGCAAAGGAACACAGACCTACCACCAGCAAGTTTGAACAGTTAATGCGAATAGACTGAACGGAAGCTGGCGCGCGATACGTTACGCAAACTTGAGTGTTGCAAGCCGCCTAGACGCGGACTATCGAGATAAGAATGTTTGCATATAAGCACTGCAATTATGTTACCTAAGCGTATTCTTCGCAATGCCGGCCTGGATTGTTTAATAAACGATGCTAAATTACTATTTTACAATCGTTAGTGATGGATACCAATAAATATATCGATGTATATTATTTTAACCATATTTTTAAGCTGTGAAGCTCGCGGCTAAAACTTAAAAAGAAAAAAAGAATTTTAAAAGTAAGAAACCGACAGCCGATGGGGCAGTAAGTCCCTCGAGTGGTGCCCGCGTACCGGTGAACGTAGTGTTGGGAGGCCTCCCACAAGGTGGACCAACGATCTGGTGAGAAGCGCGGGAACCCACTGGATGCGAGCAAAGGGGAAAGATCTCCGTACTCCGTACCGTTGGGCACTAGGAGCTTTCGTATGTACGGGTTATATGTGGGGATTTGAGCGATTTCCCACCACGCTGGCCCAATTTAGGCTGGCGGAAGCCAGAGCCCCGTTTGTTGATTAACAGAGTGCACCAAGAGCAGGTGAGGTTGTGCTGGACCCCTTACACTTTCTGATTACAAAAACCGAAACGTTGACAACCCAGACCTGTTCGCAATGCAGAATCATTGTGGACCATCTTAGGACCATAGGTTGTTATAGAGTATCGGTCTAATTAGATAATTACCGTGACAATGAATCCTTGATTGTCGTTTGCTGAGGAATCTATAGATAGCAAGAACCTTGGCAACTCCGTTCGATGTCCTGAGAAAACAAATAGTCATCACATCTTTTATCAAGTTCCTCTTTATGGTCAATGGCTTCTCTGAAAATAATTTTGCCAATGTCCCACTGGTGGCAAGTCTCTGTTGCCGCTCACAGTCTAGTAAAGTACCACCGCAGCTCCTATTCCTACCGCCAAACGGTAGTGGGCAAACATTACTGTGATCCGGTTTGAATGTTATTTTAGCTAATGAAATTCCTGGGGTAACAATAACATCTCGTCTCAAGGCGACGAGAACAATATGGTGCTCTATACATCATCTAATTTAGTGCAGCTTTGTTATTATTATGACATGATATCCGTGATTCTTATTTGGAAGTAAATCTTAAGAGGGAGAAACAATAAAAAAACGGTAATTAGGGGAGGAGGGGGGTGTAAAGGATATTACCAAGACAAACATAACAAAGAACATACAGAAGAAGACGAAATTAATATACACCAGTTAAATTCAATTGATACTACATATTTTTAGTTCCTATTTATTGACTTATTATTGAGTTCAATTTCTTCAGAGTTTTTTTTTTGATAATTATTAGTTATAATTAATCACCAATTTACTTGTTTTTCTATAGACATTTGGTATTTATTTTGTATTGAATATATTTATACTATGTTTGAATATGGTCTAATTGGGGACTTAACCATCGCTTTGATAATATGATATATCTGTTAACATAATTTTTGGATTTGTTTCTTTTTATTTATTGTCATATTATTATATTTCGATATATAAAATGTTATAAAAATATTTATCGACAATCGATAAGCTCTTGCTACGTTCCTTCGCTATTCAGTTACGTTGCTATAGAGATGTTTGTTAGTTTATCATATTCTTGGTAACTTTTGATCTAATAACGATTATGCGCTGTTTTAACGAAGTTTAATGAAATATATAAATAAGTACAAAACTAATGGCAATTAGAAATGTTTCTTTTTTTAGCAAAAAAGTTGCTTTTAACCATTCTTTGACTTCTAAGTCAGGAGTTGCGATGGTAATCACAGTCTTGGTCTAACGTTAGGTCTATTCTTGACTTTTATTCCAAATGTGGACGAAACTGTTAACTTCAACCAGGGATTTAAGTCTACTGATGTCAATTACTTAACATTAAGCTCCTCAAAACTATACGACAAAACATTGTTGGCACGCTTGTTGTAACGGCAAAAGCTGCTGCCGATTCCCTGAAACTATTTCCTAAATTTGATTTTATAGGAATATTCCAATCCGTTCCCAACACGGAACAATTAGGGCAAATGTATTATATTTAAAATAGCTGAATTAGAGAGGTCTGCCCGAGGTTTTCAAAGGTTGGTTGGTCAAAGGTCGATGACAGAGCGAAGTAGTAGAAAATGACAAAGAATAATAAAAGCTAACCCTATCACTGAATAGGAAGAAGGATCAGATCTCTTTAGACACATTTATCTATATAAAAAAATATTAGGATATAATAAATTAATTATATTTTTTAACAAAGGGATTCATCTGAAACTCCTTTTAAATTTATTATTATAATTATAAAAGATCGTTGAACAATATTTATAAAAATTTAAAACAACGCCATCTATTGGTGTTGTGCAGAACTTCATAGATTCAAACGAGTCGTTTTAATTTACTTTAATATCGAATACCGCGCAATACTACAGCGATCCTATTACCGCCGCCAAACAGTAGTTTGCAAACATTACTGTGTGGTGGTTCGAAGGACGTTGTAGCTAATGAAAGTACTGGAGTAGCGAGACTTAACATCTCATATATTAAAACGACGAGCACTATGTGGAGCGGTGTCATTCTAGCTAGTGCTACGTTGGTATGGGTGGTCGTATTGATTACCATCAGATAATCGTCCTATCCTCGTCGTTTTATTATATAAAGAAATACCTTAAAGAACCTACTTCGATGACCACATTGAGATATGACAAATGTTTTAAGGGAAACATTATATACATAATAAATCAATGTTAAATAGTTTACAGTATAGCATCACAATCATCATTAGCTGACACAGTTCACACCTGGACATGGTATATATAGAAGATATCGAAGGATCTATTGATTCATCGCGATATTTCCGAAACTGTTAACGGAAACTGCTAACGGAAACACTCAAAATTTTGTAGTTACATTTTGCATCTGTCATTTAGAGGTCAACTAAGAATGGATTTCATATATTCCTTCTCTAAAGGGAACTGCGGGGGTGTTAATAATGGGAAGGGGCGCACGGTGCGGTGGATTTCCGCTGGATGGGGAATAGCTATTGAAGACCATACTTCCGCATTGTGTATAAAAATAATCTAAATAAACTGACGCACAGAAATTAAATGTATAATATATTATAGGAAAATGTAGTAAAGATGTCAATACGATCATTACTAAGCCAAGAAGTAGACACGTAAAGTGAAGTGTGCGTGTTTAAACTAACAAGATGGGAGTGTTTAGAAAAAAACGTACAGGTTCACGCATTGCACATATTAATGTATATAAATGGAGCGATCATCGACATTAAGTATATATTGGCAATCACATATCCTCAATTGCACATCGTTTTAAGTGACGATGAGATAGGAGATGAATGATGATGATGATGAATGAATACTCCAGCTTTTTATTGTCATTTTCGATGAATGAAATCGTCATAAGCCGATAGTCATCCATAGACATAGACCTGTCCATAAAGATTCATACTTCGATCGGATAGGGATTTATATGAGGGGATTTGAGCCATTTTCCACCACGCTGGTCCAACGCGGGTTGGCGGGAGACGAATGATAAATTAACTCAACAACGAACGATCCTGGAATCGAATTTGGGACTCTGTTACAAAGGATGAGATTACCCATTATCCTAAAGAACTCAAACTAGTACATTCCCATCAAAGCCTTTTACTTCCCCGAACAATAAAAAATTATATAAATATTTTAAGTATTTGTATATAAAATCTATTTCTAGATTTTAGTAATAAACTAGATGATAATAATACTTCTATTTAAATAATAAGCAAATTATAACTTCATTTTATTGATGGTAAGTCCCTGCTGGCGATCGTCCAGGTAGGTACCACCGCAGCTCCTATTCTCACCACCACATTTAACTTTACTGTGTTCCGATTTGAAGGGCGCTGTAGCTAATAAAATTACTGGGGTAATGAGACTTAACATGTGTCTCTGGGACTAGCATAATGCACCGCATACATTATCCTAACTAACCCCGTGTTATGATCAGGCGTATGCCTTACCATCAGGTGAACGTCCTGATCGTCTCGTTATAAAAAAAATAGTCTAATCCACATTATAGTTATTACCGACCGGTTTAGAGATTGCTCTCGGTATTGCGGAATCGTCTGTTGTGCAAGCTTTATTACCCTGATAGAATTCTGCAGAGCTACAAGTTAGGAATATTATATTCTTATATAAAGCAACAGTCTATTGTAGCTATAGTGTAATCGCTTGCCTTGTAGCGCGGTGGTACCAGGTTCGATTCCCTAGTCGCCACTACTATTCAGCTCTCTAGTATTCAGGCTAGTAAGAATAGGACTAAGGTAAGCCCTGCTTGTCGTAGAAGGCGACTGAAAGAGTCTAAAATTTTCGCGTGCCTTGAGGGTGGGGGTCCTTATCGCTCAATAAGGTACCTAGACGATCACCAGCGATAGAGACCTTTTTTTTATAGCAGGGGAAATCTTAAAATATACCCTGCTTCTGGAGGGGGAGACAAGATTATGTGGTGCTTCTACCCACTAAAACCGCCTCGGTGGCCTTCCTCAGTATACTAGGAGGAGCTCCGGGATCCTACGGAATGCAAAGGCGCATCCCTGCACTCTGACTAAAACATCCCACGGAAGGGCAAAGCCCTCCTTAGCACCCACGCTGTGCTACGTCAAATACAAGACCATCCATGCATTAGCCGTAATCCCAAGGTACGTTTATTGGGCTCTGAGGGCCCCCACCTTCAAAGCCCACATACCCGAGGACCCGTTTTAGTCGCCTTGTACGACAGGCAGGGAATACCTTAGCCCTATTCTGAATAGCCTGAGACTACAGGGCTGAGCGACATAGACCTAGCAGCAGTAAATATGAGTTACTGTTTTTCAATATTATACTAAAAAGTAAACTATATACTTAGTTTTATTTATTTATTTAACTTATATAATAGACGAAGTTTACTTTTCTGGTGGTAGGTCTTTGTTGCCGGAGACCGTCTTGGTACCACCGCGGAGCCTATTGCAGCCAACAAACAGTACTGTGTTAACGTTACTGTGTTCCGGATTGAAGGGCGTTGTAGCTAGTGAAATTACTGTGGTAAGGAGACTCAACAACTTATGTGTCAGGCGACGAGCGCAATGTGGTGCAGTGTATATTATACTAATTAGTGCCATGTTGCTATATCCTAATTAAAAAAAAAATTAGTAATAAAAAAAATATTTTTTCTTTATTTCTTTTTTCTCAATTTTTTTACTATGTTTTTTTTTATTTATTGCGGCTCGGATTTATGTAAACCGGTTTACAGATATGCACGGACCTAAGCCAAGTGCAAATCCGGGAGAGGATAACCTGATGGTGTAGGACAGAAGGACTGGTGATTTCAGAAGGTTATTAATGTATGCTTAATATAGAAGATATGGATTTCAAAAGCTATTATTATTATTAATATAACATTTGAAGCTGTTACAATCTGCCGGTCAAATTATTATATACATATACAGATTTAGTTCAAACTCTTTCATAACGTGGCGAAATTATATCGAAACATGTTAAAGTAGATAAGTTACTTAACGAAATAAATATTTATTAAATATATTCGCAGCCAATTTATATTCACATAAGTTAAGTTTCAAGTTGCTTAATATTAAAAAAATAAATTGTCATCATCAATTGTTTCACTATGAAGGTTGCTGCGATTTAGATTGTTTGCATTAGGCCGGCGTGGTGGGAAATGGCCCGTGTCCATATGAACCCTTACAAACTATGGCCTCTGGTCTCCAACAGTACTGGAGGCCATGGTGGAATGCCAGCAGCGCAGGACCGATCAACATGGAAGGCCTACATCCAGCTGCGGACATCAATCATAATGACTGATTGATGGTTCAGAATTTGCTGTAAAGTGGATAATAATTATCACGCACCATTCCAATTAAAAGGAAACTAGTGTGAGTTCATCCCCTTTATCCCAACGTTGACTGTTTCCCAACAGAAAGCTCCAGGTCCTGGTTCAATATTAGAACAGTAATAGAGATAAACAACTTGCTGGCGTCAGCATTCCACAAATACTTCAAGAGATAGAGAGAGAGTCTTCAAGGCTTTAACAACAGCATTGGAATTATTAAGAGAGCTGTTTATTATATCCTCTCTTCCGCTTTTTGTTCACCGAAGCTACGAGACGGACGAGACGTTCACTTAATTGTAAGTGATACATGCCCATAACACCTGGCGCTGGTTAGGTTGACACACAGCACTACATTATGCTCGTCGCTTGAGACAAAAGAGGTTGAGTCTCATTACCTCAGTTATATCAGTAGTTGAGACGACCTTCGAACCGGAACAAAATAATGTTTCCACATTACTGATTGTCGGCTGAAATATGAGCTACGTTCCTAGGTCTTTTTTTTGTTTTATGTAGGGATAATGCTTTCGCAAACCTACCCTCGGGCAAGGACAGGTTATGTCGGACTAGCATCGACTAAAACCCTCATGAGGTTCCACCGTCGTTGCCTTACGGCAGACCCACGGGAACGCTTTCGCATACCTCAGCAACCGCACCAGCGCCGGCTGTACCGTGCAGCTCCATCTCTTGAGGAAGGCCACTCTCTTTCCACCAGTGAAAGGGCGTGCTGGAACATAGAGCGCGCCCTTCTCTTAGCCTTTTATCGTCACGTGAGCAAGAGCTCCCTCAGAATCCGTCAATCAGAGGCCATGGTAACCAAGAAAGAAAACTCTCCTGACTTCAAGCGGCTGATCTGATTTAGGGTTCGACGCGAACAGTTATACGGTCGCAGAGGATATGGAGAGCGGTGAAAAATAACACCATTACTCCTCTCCCTCTGCGACTGCTTTACGGCTGTGATGGGCAGTGCAAGCTGACCCCCCGCAGCCAACCGACACACCCGAGGTGAGCTCACCTGGAGCGGCTTTGGGTTCACCTGTACCGGGTAACCAAGCTGCGGCTACTGAGCCTCACATCCACGACGAGGTGGGAACCTGTCCGGCGGGCAACAGAGTCTATGATCATAATAAAGCGGCAGCGGTTACATCGGCACAGCAATTTGTGAGCGATATTCTAATGCAATATAATTCTAAAAATAATATAACAATATAACCGCTTTGTATATAATCATAACCGCCATTTTAATTATTAACATAGAAACGGTGGTTGCATAACGGAAACGGTTTCCGGTGCATGCAGAACTGCTTTTTTATACGTAATGTTAAACATTATAATATACAAATGAAATTTTAAAACGACGTGATGCCTCTCCGGCCTATTGTTATTAACACCCCCGTAACCCCTTTCAGGGCTAACATTTCGTAAAATCCATTCTTAATTAACCTATACAGAGCATAAGGAATATTCCTTCCATATTTAAATTCTCCAGGCCTTACGGTTCCAGAGATATCCTGATGAGTATAGGTGGAAATCATATATATATATATATATATATATATATACGAGGTCCTTACCTATGAAATTAGCATTTTGTCGTACTGATCTGAACTGACTTTGATCTGAAATATCTCCGCTTTGGTTAAGAATTCCAAATTCAAATTTATAAATTCATTTAGCTGGTATATTTGAGTTTTGTAAACAGTCATTTATTTGTTTTTGCCTCATTAATTTTTTTTCTTTGTCGTCGCTTATTACCGCACAATGGAAAACATGAAATATCGGTATATTTACGAGTACGAGTTTAACGCGGCACCAGTACCAGTGCTGCAGGAACAGCTCGAAGGGTTAATGATGTGTACGGCGCTGGTGTCGCAAAAGGAAGCACGGTATGTTTTTGATTTCAACGTATTCGTTCTGGAAATTTCGACCTTCAGAATGGAGAACATTTTCAAGAGGCATAACTTTATTGGTAAGATAGTATTTAAACTTTTATACAGCCTTTATAACAGAAGTGCTGTAATTAGTACATGAGTATAAGATTCTAGTACTAAACTAGTGGTGTTTAGTGGTGTTAGGTCTCTACTGCAGACGACCATCTAGATGCCACTGAAGCTCCTACTGCTGCCGCTAAACAGTACTGTGTAAACAATACTTGTATGAAATACCGGAGTAACGAGATAATTTGTATAGTAACGAGTACAATGTGGTGCAGTGTATACCACCAGGTGACCATCCAGCAGTAGTGAAAGAAATTCAGCTACCTTCCAGTTACAATTTAATGCCATCGTTAGTTCGAATTATTGTGTGAACGTACTATTTGTCGGCTTTGAAGAGCGCTTGATAAGCTGGACCGGTTGCTGTGACATGATTTATTAAATACCAACGGGTTCCGCACACGCTAGCGCAACTCTCTTACGTCACTTAATTCAGGGTGACAACGAGTTATGGTGATACTTAGTGACTGAACGTTTTGTGAAAATGAAGTATCCTCTTCGGCGAAGCGGCAGGAGCAAAACCCTATCTGATAAGTGATAAGCATGTCTATTACATTGTGGAACTAGTTAGGATGTTATACACTAACTAACATAAGACGTCTATCATCTAATGATGATGATGAAGATAAGATGTTAAGTCTTTCCCATTAATTTTACTAGTTAAAGCATCCTTAAAACTGGACCACAGTAATATTATCACACACATGTTTGGCGGCTGTAACAGGAGCTGCGGTAATACCTACCTAGACGTATCCTGCGACGGAAACCAGCCACCGATGGGATCGTACAGAAACCACAGCATTTTGAACCAGCACTCTTCACTAACCATACCCATTATGGTGATGATGATAGTGAATAACTTAACCAATAAACGTCTTCAGGTGTACTTACATAGACAGTGTCCGGCAACAGAACCTTATATATCAGTATCGACCGGAGCTTTATCTAGAGAGCACGATTAGAGAGAGAGAGAGAGATAGAGAAAGAAAGAGAGAGACAGAGGTTGAGAGAAAATTAATTTTTAATTTGTGATAATTATTGTTATAATTTATTATGTAAGTGACGGCATTGGAAATTTTTTCATGTGAAGATGATGATCATACTAAGTGGGGAAACTATAGCTAAGACTGTTTATAAAAAATTAGGTCTTGATAACGGCCCGATGGTATCCTTCACGCTAAACACAGGATTTCAACATACATGAATAGTTGAGACGTGATTGTATAACAATCTCAGTAAATCTCAAACTTTTTAACTGATTGTACTGAGTATGAAAAATTCCTCGTGGTAGGTTCTGTTGCCGGAGACGGTATAGGTGAGCACTGCCGCAGCACCTATTGCAGAAGACAAAGAGTAGTGGGGAGACATTACTGTGTTCCGATTTAAAGGGCGCTGTAGCTTGTGAAATTACTATGGTAACGAGACTTCTCTGATGGCAATGTGGTGTTGTGTATACCGTCCTAACTAGCGCCACGTTATTATGGGCGAACGTATCACTTACCACCAGATGAGCGTCCCGCTTGTCTCAACGTTTCGTAGAATAAAAAAAAAAATCTTGAAGTTAATATCATGGTTAACGTGCGGTCATTACTACATCCACCAGTTAGCCCACGGTTGGACAGTACATCCCACAGAGCGATTTTTCTCAAAGTTTTCACACATCATCAATAGTTTTATATATTATATAACAAAATCTGTTGAAGTAAGTAAATATTAAAGTTAAAATTAACTTAAAAAATTATAACTTCCTTGTTTTTTTTTAATTCGTCAAGGAAACAAGATTTTATTTGATTGATGATGATTTGCCTACAACAATATATGTACAATATGTGAAGAAGTACATAAACTTAATTTGTACTTATATATGTAAAGATTCATATCATCATCATCAGCCGATAGAAGTCTACAGTTGGACAACGGCCTCTCCCAAAGATCTCCCTCCTCTTCTAAAGAATACCCGCGAACTTCGTTTTTAGGGGATTGACCTATAAGAATCGTTAGTAATAAAGGGTGTAAGGGTTTCCGCACAACAAGTCAAAGGATCCAAGCCACCCTCACCTGCTCGTGTTGCACCCTGCTAATCAAACGAGGTTCTGGCTCCCACCAACCCGAATTGGACCAGCGTGGTGGGAAATGGCCCATTTTCTCTCCATATGAATCCTTTTCCGATCGATGTGGGAATCTTTGGTGGAAGCCTATGCCCATAAGTGGGTGTCCAAGTCTGATCATGATATGGGATTGTGGCTATTTTTCACCACGTTGACCCAATGCGGGTCGGTGGGAACCAGAGCTTCTTTCGTACTAGCAGTTTACACCCCTATTAATAAATAATCATATAGGTTCACATTATTTCGTACAGTTACCATGGTAATTATAAATCGATCTGACGAGTGAGCGTAGCCCTGTTGTCTCATCACCCCACTAATTTACATTAGCTACATCGCCCTTCAAACAGGAACACAGTAATGTTAGCACACTACTGTTTGGAGGCTGCAATAGGAGCCGCGGTGATAACTAGACTGTCTCCAGCAACAGATACAATTTGAAAGAATAATTATTATAATAAATTATCATAAGTTTTGTATATAAGTTTAAGTTACGACATAACTTAAAAATGTGCGATATATTCATCTGAGAAGTGATAGTGGAGTATCTGCTCTTCCTGTTTATATAATGAACTTCACGCCATTGGTGGTAGGTGTCTATTGATCAGTCGTAGACGGCGCCTAAAGGGTCTAGGAGTTTCGCGGGCCTTGAGGGGGGGAGGCTCTTATCGCTCAACAAGTGAATCTGCGTGAAACAGCATATGGCTCAGCGATGGTGCCTAGGAGGGTAAAGCCTCTTCTCAGAGACGTGTAACGGAAAATGTAGAGAGGCACCGGTGCGTTCTATAAGAGATCCCGGAGCCTCTCTGAATGCACTGATGCAGAGCACCGAGGGGGTTTTACCGAGTAAGAATCACACATAACCTTCTCTTCCCCTCGCAAGCATCAGGTATCTTTCGAAGATTTCCCCCCTCGAAACCAAAAAAAGGTATCTTGACGGAGACCGTCTAGGTAGTTACCATTACACCGCCTATTCCAGCCGACAACCATTACTTTTGTCCAGTTTGAAGGGCGCTGTAGCTAGTGTAATTACTGGAATGATGAGATCCAACATCCTATGTCTCATGCTCACGAGCCCTATGCAGTTCAGTAGCATCATGCTAACTAGTGGCACGTTGTTATGGGCAGGCGGCACTCCGCTCCGCTCGTCTTTTTTTTATAGATCGTTTGTCGCTTCGCATCGTCATCATCATCAGGAGATAGAAGACGACCACTGCTAGACATAAGCCTCTCCCAAAGATCCCACATCGATCGATTCAGCGCTGCTCGCATCGTCAGGCACTACGGGATCGTCAATTGTAGGGGTTCATATGAGGGGTTTGGACCATTTCCCACCACGCTAGCCCAATGCGGGTTGGCGAGAGCCAGAACCTCGTTTGTTGATTAGCGGGCTGCACCACGAGCAGGTCAGGTTTGCTTGGGTCCTGTGAGTTGTGCGGGAGCCCTTATACCATATGATAAGTACACTTCGCTTCGTTTGATAAACAGAAAAAAGAATTTGGACACTACCGTTTGCCTGCTGTAACAGGAGCTGGTACCTACTTAAACGGTCTACCCATATTATTTGACATGGGCGGGCGTATCACTTACCATCAGGTGAACTTATCACCAGCCTCGTCGTTTAATTGAATAGAAACAAAAATGGCAAAACTTCAACGTCCGCATTTAGATCATTCGAATAACATTTACATATGATATACATATTTAACTTAAATCCACAACAGTGTGCACGTCGCTTTATGTGTTGCAAACAATTTGCAACTCACACTTGGCCGTTTTATAAATATTAATAGATATTTAAACGTATTACAAAATACTATAATGATTGCGTCCATAGCGTTTCCTGTTTCAAATCGTAGTTATATCGTATTCTATATCTTCAATTTTTAAATCACATATGAAAAAAAAAAGTTTCTGAGCTGCAGTAGGCTCTGCGGTGGTACCCAGACGGTCACCAGCGACGGAGACCTACCACCAGTAAATATGAATTATTATTTTGTCTATATTATACTAAAAGTAAACTTTATACTTCATCATCATCATCAGCCGATAGACGTCCACTGCTGGACATAGATCTCTCCCAAAGATCTCCACATCGATCTGTCCCGCGTTCTCACCAGATCGTCGCTGGTGTACTGATGCGCGAGCGCAACTCTATATTTAGTTTTATTTATTTATTTAAATAATTAAATAGGTAAGTTTAATAATGAAAAAACAACTCTTTACTGGTGGTAGGTCTCTGTTGCCGGAGTCCGTCTAGCTAAGCGCCTGTTGCAGCAGACAAATAGTATTGTGCTAACATTACTGTGTTCCGGTTTGAGGGGCCCTGTATCTAATGTAATTATTGTGGAAACGAGAAACAGCATCGTAAATGTTATTCGAATAATCTCAATGCGGATGTGAATGGATGCCCTTTCTATATTATTATATTTTTTTAATTTCATTAAATAAAGAGACAAGGACGACGTTCACCTGATGGTAAGTCGTAAGCCTGCCCATAGCGTGGCGTTAGTTAGGTAGATATACACTGCACCGTATTGTGCTTGTCGCCTGAGACATAAAATGCTGTCTCAGTATACCATTATTCGTATAAGAGAACTTAGAGTTTTAAGTAACCTTTATACTAGTTACCATTTAACTTTACTGGTGATAAGTCTCTGTTGCTGGAGACCGTGTAGGCAGGTACCACCGCAGCTTCTCTTGCTCCCGTCAAACAGTAGTGTGCATACATTACTGTGTTCTGATTTGACGGGCGTTGTAGCTTATGAAATTACTGGGGTAACGAGACTTAACATCTTATGTCTCAGTCATCATCATCAGACGATATAGATCCACTGTTGGACATAGGCCTTCCCTAAAGAGCTCCGGTCAGTCGCCGGCGCCTTGCTAACGACGGTCACGTTCAGCATGGCATCCGGTACCACGGGGTTCCTGAGCATTGGGCAATTTCGGCTCGATGCGGATTGGTGGGATGCAGAGCCTTGTTTGATGATTACAATGGTGCACCACGATCAACTCCATATTCAAGCAGGCGTATCACTTATCATTATGTTCATCTATTAAGTATTAAAGTATACTAAGTATTTTGTATGTTATTTAATACTCACATTGCGTACTCGGACATTAACCTATATAAGTTAGAAAATAAGCGCTCGAACGCCTTTTTCTTACCAAGGTGATTTAACTTAATGGACTTAATGGATATAATTTCTAATCATAAAGTCCGTGCAATTTTGATCGTTCACAGTTACCATTATAACTCACTTGTCCTTCAGTGTCGATCGATTGGAAAAAAAAAGTTTCACTACCAAGCAGTTGTGTACGACTAAGTTTTGATCATATTAAGAAGGGATGAGGAGTTTTAAGTTTTTGTATGACATACAACAGCTTATAAGATGCACCTTAAGTAGTCTGGTCAAAAATGTTACAGCACCCTTTAGATTAAAAAAAAAGCAATAATTACAGGATAGAGATGTATACTAACGAACTGTAGCTAGAGAGTGAGTTATACATATTTTCTACCCCCTTTTGTAGTCCGCTATTCTTTAATTAAAATCATAGGGATATCTTACAAATCTTAATCACCTTCCAAAAACATCAAATATTGAGAATAATTTAAAATAGTACATAATAAAAAAAATATTTAGGATAAAGCCTTAAACCTTGTAAATTTAATTAAAAATTAGACAAAAAATTTTTAATAAATAAAAGTCCAGGACCTAGAAAAACTGTACATGACCTGAGGGAGATTACGGTAAACACCTAAAGTTCCGATAATAAAATTACTATTGTTGGAAAAATTTACAAATGTACAGAATAAAAATGTTTTAAGTATATCCGTTGGCTGATGAAGAACAGCAACCAATCCCTTTTTTTTTTCGTGGAGGACGGGAACGCTTTCGCACACCACGACCCCACGAGCGCCGGCTGAACCGCGCAGCCCCATCTCGGGATCGATTCCGTCTTTCCACTTACGCAAGGGCGCACTGGAACATACAGCGCTCTCCTTCTCGGCCTCTTACCGTCACCCGGGCAACGGATACAGCAACCAGTCCCTAACCCTCTGCCAAGCCAAAAGCTTACAAAGGTCTTGTGAACTGAAGTATACCGTATTTATTATATCAGAAGACTACAACGTAAATTTTGTGTATGAAAGAAATAAAAGCAACGAGAACAGGAAGACTTCGAATACGAATCAGTATAACGAAGGTAAAATAAATGGTACCTACTTATTTTAAAACCCATACTAACATAAAGATAATCCCAACTTGATAGGGTTTTACAACTGTAAGCCCTGCTCATTCTCATTATACCTTGTGGTACTACTTGGATTATAATACTTACTGTTCCTGGTTTCACTGGTGGTAGGTCTTTGTTGTCGGAGACCGTTTAGGTAGATACCAACGCAGCTCCTATTTCTTCCGCCGAACAGTACTGTGTTCCGGATTGGAGGGAGCTGTAGGTAGTGGTAGTACTGGAGTAATGAGACTAAACATTCTACATCTCAGGCTACGAGCGCAATGTGGTGATGTATGACATACCAACTAGCGCCAGGTTCTTTTGGGCGGGAGTGTCACTTGACATCAGGTGAACATTCCGCTCGTCTCGTCGCTTAATTGAATATATATATATATATATATATATATATATATATATATATATGTATAAGAGTTTCAAGTCAACGTGCATAATATCCCTCTAACTGTTAAATTGAACTTGATCTTTTGCTTTTTTTTTATTGTACAAATGACGAACCGGGGGTTCATCTGAGAGTAATAGGGGCTGCGGTAGTTCCAAGATAAAATTAGATGATATATATTTATGTATATATAATATTAATGAAGCAAATAACAAGTGGGTGGTATTACAAAATTATCTATTATGTTGTATTAAGTATTTATAACACTAGCTTTAGGATGATGAGGGAACTACTTATGAATGAAGTTCTGCCTGAAGGAGAAGAGCTTGAAACATGAAATTAAAAGTATTTTTAACAGATATTTCCTACGGTTTCATTACGAACGTATTGGCATACGTTTAATCAATTTTCCAATTGGCTCATCTTACAAAATCGATACACCATTAACCGAGTTACCCATCATTTGGAGTGTGCAAAAAAAAAAAATGTGTATATGTATAAACAGAAATTGTTCACGCACACATTGGTGCAGCTCTGTACGGGCGAAAGTATGCAACGTTGGATCTGCGAAACGCAACTGGTGGTATATAATCAGCGGCCGGCGCTGGACACGGTACACTCCGCAAGAGCGTTCGCTGAACAACAAACTAAGCGATCATGAGGCTATTGGTCAGTATTTAAAAAAAAAAAAAAACAATAACTATTAA
Source organism: Ornithoptera alexandrae (assembly GCA_029030555.1). NCBI lineage: Eukaryota > Metazoa > Arthropoda > Insecta > Lepidoptera > Papilionidae > Ornithoptera > Ornithoptera alexandrae. Next base: position 11,096,063 of record JARDVY010000272.1, on the reverse strand, counting down.
TTTATCCTTTGTAATTTTTTAATTTAGAAAGTTTTCGATCTAGAATGTCTAATATAATTTTGTAACACTAATTTTATATGTTTCAGAGATCTTCCTTAATCCTGGCCGTGGTTATAAGCCTGGCCACGGCAGAGGAGAAGGCAGAGAAAGAAAATAAGGCTGAAGCGGTTGAAGAGAACAAGAAACAGGACAAGAGAGGTCTTTCCGACTTTGGATACGGTGGCGGCGACCATGGTGGTTTCGGTGGCAATTTTGGCGGATACGGTGGCGAAGAGCAGAGTATCGGCGGAAGCAGCGGAGGCGGCGGTTACGGAGGTGAAGGTGGTAATATCGGAGAGGAAGTGCACGAAGAGAAAATCATCACCATCATCAAGAAAGTGGCAGTACCCTATCCTGTCGAGAAACACATCCCTGTACCCGTTGAGAAACGCGTGCCAGTTCCGGTTAAAGTACCGGTTCCTCACCCGTACCCAGTTGTGAAGACCGTTCATTTCCCCGTCAAAGAGTACATTAAAGTACCCGAGTACATCAAGAAACCATACCCAGTGACAAAACACGTTCCAGTACCAGTCGAGATTCACGTCGACAGACCCGTACCGGTTAAGGTTTACGAGCACGTGCCGTACCCCGTTGAGAAACACATTCCCGTTCCCGTGAAAGTACATGTCCCGCAGCCGTACCCAGTCGAGAAAGAAGTGCACGTACCTGTAAAGATCCCCGTCAAGGTTCCCGTGCCTTACCCAGTCGAGAAAATCGTCCACTACCCAGTCAAAGTGCCAGTCGACAACCCTGTCCCAGTACACATCGAAAAACCCGTGCCTTACACAGTCGAGAAGAAAGTGCCTTACCCGGTTGAAAAGAAAGTGCCTTACCCAGTGAAGGTTCCCTATGATAACCCGGTCCCAGTTCACGTTGAGAAACCAGTGCCCTACCCGGTCAAAGTACCAGTGCCCGCACCATACCCCGTAGAAAAGGTCATTCCATACCCAGTAGAGAAGAAGGTACCAGTCCCAGTGAAGGTGCTCGTCGACAGGCCTGTACCTGTCCACATTGAGAAGCACGTGCCGTACCACGTTGAGAAGCACGTGCCATATACAGTAAAAGTGCCAGTGCCTATCATCAAACACGAAGAAAAACAAGAAACTTCCTACGGAGGTGAAGAAAGCTCGGAAGGTTTCGAAGGAAACTTCGGTGGCTCCGAAGGTAGCCATGAGTACCATCACTAAGAACTGATCTCTACTTGTTTTTTTTTTTAATTTTGTGTTATAGCTTTAAATGTTGTCTTGTGTTTAGTTTTTTGCTAGGTAATTTGTTTAATTTTTTTAAAAAAATTCGACTGGACCGTGCGTATGTTTATATGAATGATGTAAATAATACCCGAAAGTATTACAAAATACAATACGTTAATTTTTTAAAAGACTATTTTCCTGATCCTCTCAGCATTTCCCTTCGCACCTTGGCAGCGCTCGAAATAAAAACTAGCTGGTATCCCAGAGAAATTATACACAAACTGCTTCTACAGTAGTCACAGAAGTTCCACATTTATCAAGAGTTGATAAGAATATCAAATTCACTAAATCAGAAGATAAAACAATCGTACACACAAACAAACACTTCATTCAAACGTCAGACGCATCTCTAGTATATTAAATAACAGCTGATATTTAGACTTGACGTTTAATCAAACTTAACAAACAAGTTATTTGATTGTCAATCACGATAAAGTCACATCGTACGTACAAATTATTAGAATTACGTAAATTATACGAGTTCGTTACACAACAATTACATGTGATACAAAGATTACATAGATTACGAAATTACTGCGGTGTGCCAATTCTGAGACCAACGTAGCGAGAATAACTACAATATAAACAATTACATGCATTGTTACGTAGTGTTTTACAATTAAATAATATTAAAAATAAACTAAATTATTGTATAAAGATACAATTAATTAGATTTTTGTATCTTTTGTCACTATTGTGTATTGAACATTGCATTCGACTCCGCTGCACTTTGGCTAAACACTTGCCTTATCCATAGCAGGGTTTTGCTCGAAACCCTTTACCGTCTATTACTATAAGACGGATTAACCGTCATCATCATCATCACAATCATTATCTGCTCGTGGTAGTCCAATTCAAGACATGGGCTTCTCCCAAGGAACGCAGCTTAGCCCGATCCTTTATAGCTAATAACATAAAATCTTTTTGCACGTTTCATTACAATCAACCAATATATTGTTTCCGGTTCAAAATAAAACTTTTGTTTAATCTAGTTTTGTTCATTACACAATATTTTGATTTCAATTTGGTTAGCGAATAATATATAAGGATTCGTGAAAAATCTTTACTTACCTTATATAGGGTATGTTGGCGGGTATATGGTATTTGGAACCGGGATCGAAGTCCAACTCGGAGCGAAGAACAGGCGGCTTCACGCCCTGGTACTGCTCCCTGGACGAAGAGAAAAATAACGCATAAGTCATTCGTAAATGGAAAATTAGTTTGTCCAGGAGATACTTATAAATATATTCATTAGCTGACAGACATGCACTGCTAGACGTTGGCTAACATAGATGTATATTAAGTTCAATTGAGATCGCATGACCGTGAAAACATTTTAAAACATGTTGGTATTCTACCGACGTGTTCTTCAATGAAGGTCTCTTGGAGACGTAAAGCACATACTATTTACTACGCTACTACTATTTTTAATTTAATTATCATCATCATCTTAACCGATTATAGTTACTCATGTATTATTACTAATTTTTAGCGGATTTCTGAACTGCTTGCGAGGTGCAACAGCTGATTCCTCGCCTTATAGAAATGAGGTCCTTAATTCGATTTCGGGCCACATGGGTTTTATATCAAACTGATAATTTAAATGCCACTATAAGAGCATTGCTGCATTCCGACTGCCGATATGAGAACCAAACTACCCCGGCCGAACACGGTTCATCTTCAATTTCCAGACTGTCACTTAACACCACGTGAAATAGAAGTCAAGTATTAGCCCAGTGTAGATAAGAAATCGATCATAGACACAGCAAAAGGTAAATCAACTGCTTTACTCTCACTTAACATATAAACAATACAAAAAGATATTCTTCAATGGATCATCAACGCCAACATGAAGCATAAAAAAGGTAATGATGACAGTAAGTAGTTTACTGTGAATGGGGTCAGTTAGTCAATTCTCACATGAATGCTCTTACATAAGCAATTTGTAACATACTTCTATAACTTTTGAACGACGCTTGCGCTCGTGGGTTGTTTCCTAAGAAACAAAACGATTTATTGTTAAATTATTCCAGGAGTCTATCTGCCTTTAAATCCTAGACCGTAGTAAAGCTTATCATTTATTTATCGGAGAATGTTGCTATCGTTACTCGCTGCCGCCTTCGACTCAGTGATAAACACTCTCGCTTTCTTCAGCTCTGAACTGGTTATCTCCGTGTCAAGGTCGGCGGCGCCAGCAATCTTAAAGCCATTACTTATCTACTCTAACGACATACGACGTACTCCTAACATTTTCATAACCACAAATCTCGTATTATTAATATACAATCATGTTTAATCTTTTTATCGAGTATATTTATAAGATGATTCGCAAATGAATCCCTTATCAAGTTATAATCTCAGTTTGTATTAATAAAAATTTCTTCTGAAATATTAACATTTTTTTTATTGATTGATAGAATTTCCATATAAGGTTGTTCCGGCGCCATTAGTATGTTCCCGCTGTCAACGTATAGTAACCAGTGCATTCTGGTCTCATTGTCACTTAACATCATAAAGGGATACTTAGAAATAATGTAATAAGTTGTATACAATGGTAAATTAAGCTAACAATAACATGATCAGCTCTCTCTAACTCGCTGAAAAGACATAACCTCAAAAAGTATGAAGCAAATTTCTTCAAAGAATTATACCAAACAACATCGAGATGTACACTTTGTTTGTGCGCTCTCAAGCCTTAAGAGTTGCCAAACGTGGCCCTATATTATCTAGAACATAATAATAGACTCAAATTAAGTAACACTGCTCATGTTTGCTGGCCTACAATATCCCCCACACTGCTCCGCTCATTTCCCAGTCCAGCGAAGCGAGCGCATTATGCCATGTCGCTCGTATCACCAGACCTTACTTACTTTTGAGGATTTTAATAATCAGACAATAGATCAATTAACACTAATATAACTAGTGCTAGATATATTAGCAAATTCATGTATGTATAAAATTAAAAAACACATTAATTTATAATCTATATTAACATATTAATTAACCCTATGTAAGGCCGTAACAAGTGTTAATTCATCTCATTCATTTTATATACGTGATCAAAAACTGTCTCAAAACATTAACTATGATACAGTTTTTGACTTTATGCTGTGTTTGAATACAGATAATTCAATTATCATTGATTACATTTTGATCCACATAAACACATCATCGTCATCATCATCATCATCAGCCGATAGTCGTCCACGTAATACGGAAACAAATAGAGTAGAGCAAATACCACGAGTTTTAAAAGTACAAAATCGAACTTAGGTCTCTTGATGTTAGTATTTTGCTCATTTACTTTAATCTTTAACACCTGCATACAAAATTTACTTCTTCCCCTGGGTTGACTGGTAGAAAATGCCTCTGTTACTATTCCTACCCTTAGTTTAAAGTGTTACGAAAAGAATAAATAAATCTCTACGAAAAGGGAATTTCAAAATTGTCGTATTTGCTATATTTAACATGTTCATGGTAAATTTGTCTCATCATAAGACGGATGATGATTTGGAGAAGGGTGCGAGAAACCGCTGGATGCAAACAGCACAGGACCGTTCTGTATGGAGATCTTTGAGGGAACCTATATCGAGGAGTAGACCTTTATCGGCTAATGACAGAACGGTGGTGAAGGTCATAGGAGAAGCTAAAGCTGTTCAAGAAGTATTGTTGTTATTGTATATTAATTAGAATTATGAAAGATATATTATATTATCCTCATCACCAGGTGATGATGTCACAAAAGGATGCTACGAGGAAGTAATTACGTTACAAGTGTATATTAATCAGTAATTATCAATTTAAGTTGTTTATTAAATGAAGTATCAAAAGTTACTGAAGATTGTAAAGGTTATCATGGAGTATGAGATAAAATCATCGCACCTCACAGCTTTATGATGTTTTATCATCAATGTTTTAATGAGGTCATATAGAAGGACATTAAAAGCCAATAGTGCAGTTTCTGAGTAAGGATATGCTTATCCTCCACCACCAGCTCCCGTAGTTACCCTACACGATAATCGCTTCACGTCCGTCTGCAACTAATGTTATCCAATAAACGGTGAGTTGGATTATCGATGAAACTACATTAATGGAACCGCATCCTATACAACAAACCAGTGGTGGATATTTCTAAGAAGTATTGACGGATGTGAACAGAGACCACATACTTCCGGCCTTATGCAGAAATTCACAAGCTTCGGTGAACTTGCGTTGCGTAAACTTATTTCCTTTAGACGTAAAGAACTTGAATCACCTGATTATGTTATTAATTTACTTGAACGATTCACCGGAACATACCATAGTAACGGTAATGATTTTATTAGTGAAGTACGTTTATAATCTATAGATTCCGATATGCAATGCTCTCACTTGATATTAAGTGAATTCAGCCTAAAACAATGCGTTACTAACGAATATAACGTGCGCAACGGGATACATTGAGATTACATTTGGTTAAATATCTCTCACATATATATATATATATATATATAATAATTTATTAACTATTTTGTTAATAATTATATGCCACCCTCAAAAATCATAAAATTATGTGTTTACGCTCTAACTCCTATAGAAGTCTATCCTAAGGTTACCTGGAAGATATACCTTTAAGGATATGAGTTATATTATCCATGATATATATAAAGTTATCTCTGTATATATATCTAAGATGATCTAAGTTTCAAATCCTGATCAGACTGTTATCAACTGGTAATAACGATAGTAATTGTATTTACTACTCCTCTAGCTGTATAGATTGACAAACCTGAGTCTCCACCAGTGACAGTTGTACTGTTCCTTTCTTACGTCACCGGTGAACACGTCCCAGCGCCACTTGTCCATCACCAGAGCGAAGGGCAAGAAAGCCAGCTTGTCCATAGCTTGGGTGAACAGGAAGTTAACATCGTGTGCCGTATCGTCGATGGATTTCTGCACGAGGCCCAAGGTCTGAAGGTGTCGCGGCGATGCTGCCGACAACGCTATCGTCTCACCGATTGCTTCGTGGAAACCTGTGGACAGGATAATTAGGGCGGCTATTACAGACGTCCATTAACGTATTGATACTACTTATCAAGTGTGGCGACTGAAAACCTTTACCATAAAAAAATCAGATACCACCACAGCTTATATATCAAAATGAAGATCGAAGCGAAAAGTAAAAAAAAAATTCTTCGTCGTCGAAAGTTAAAAGACCAGTCATGCTTAAATGATTGTCAAACTTCTTTGTCAATATTTTTAGAATATGTATAGGGGTAGTATTTAAAAAGGCAAGCGCACATATAAAGTATCTTATCACATAGATTTTTTAACAAGTTATCTGATAACGCATATGTTGAATCAGTCAAGGTCCTGATATTTAGACTACCTGATACTTGACTATGTTAGATGCAAATGTTACCACTCCTGTAGGTCCATGAGGAGTCAAAGGGAGTATTTAAAGTCAAATTTAATGAACCTTATAGAAATTTGAAAATAAATGCTCTCTTTCAGTCGAAGTTTAATCTGTATCATCATCAGCCGATGCTGCCTTGCTGGACATAGTCCAAAGATCTCCATATCGATCTTTGCTTCCTGCAACCTTACAGTCAGCATGGCCTCCGATACCCGCCGGCCACTAGGGGCTGTTACTTTTAAGGTTTCATTTGAGGCGATTTAGGCAATTTCCCACCACGCTGGCCAAATTCGAGTTGACGGGAGCCAGAGCCTCGGATGTTGACTAGCAGGGTGCACCATGAGCAGATAAAGTTGGCTTGGGTCCCGTGAGTAGTTGTGCGGGTACCCTTACACCCCGTATTAAATCTTTAAGACATATATATGTTGTATAGGTCCTACTTGTTAATTTTTTATCGGATTTTAAGATCTTTTAAACTAGTATCGAAGGTAAGATTTCACTCTTCATCCCTTCTCCGATAGAACCACTCTTTAAGTTAAGACAAAGACGAAAACATTTCGACCCTTTCCCACTAACGTTAACGGTAAACAATAAGAAAATTGTATAATAGTTAAAAATTATGAGAGAAACGGAACAAGATAATTGTATATAAACAGCATCTTGCTGCATCATGTTAAAAAAACAAGTTTAAATCAAAGGACAAGTTGAGAACCAAGGTACAAGTTTATCTGATGGTAATCGATAGGCTCATATCAATGTGGAGGTGGTTGAGGCGATAAACGTTGCGCTTATAACTCGGTACTGATTATATTCTTATTTAAGTAATTTGCACTTTACTGTTCAGCGGTAGAAACATGCTTCATCTTCGTCTTCTTCTTAAAGAGCCTTTCTAACTAGTGAAGGTGACCAGGTAGAAACACCAGCATCTGTATCGCTACGAACTGACGTTCAGAGTACCCGAGCTTTTATAACCTTACGTACTATAACAAACAATTCATGTTTAAAACTGGTGGTACAAAAAAAATTAAGTTGTAGATGAACATATTTGAAAAGCTCTCAAGTACAGAGACAGAAGAGAAGTTTAAGTTACTCCCATTGATATGATGCTATCAGTTACATGTAGTTATTTGTAATGATGATTAGAGTTAAGGCTTCCATCCTGGAAGAACATGGCTTAAACTTAAGCTAGAATATTGAATAAGTTATTAAAAAATAATAAAGATGAAGAATGATGATTGATGTTTTGGCAGAGCATAACAATATTAATGCCTAGTGGTTTATGGTTGTCGTAATAGGCGACTAAAGGATAAAGGTCGTTGAACGGGTAGTATATTACTTCATGGATCAAATATTGCTGTCAACTTGTATTTATTTTATTTTTATTTCAGGGGTGGGGGAGATCTTTAAAAAGATACCATGTTTTGTGTGGGGAAAACAGCTGGATTATATGGAGATTTTTACCCATTAAAAACCCTTTGAATGTCGTACCCAGCGGTTGGAGAGGTCACGGGATTTCCGTCCGGAACACCATCGCGACCTCTCTACACTATGCTGGGATAATCTATCCCAGGACAATTGTATGCGACCATCACTACCCTCCCAAATTATGCAACAATAGCCGGAGACCATGTCCAACCATCGTCCTCACCGGGATCGTTCAGAAGGCGATGAAGTTTCTCATCCGAGCACCTTAATTTATATATCTTAACTAAGGATGGTTGTACCATCAACAGCAGCATTCCAAAGAAGTCTTTACATCCAGCAGAACAGCCGGTGGCGAAATATGATGCAAATATGGTACAAAAAATTATTAAATAATAAAAAAAATAAAAATTGTGAAACATTTAAGTTGGCTGTAGTTAATTCACTTATCGAGCGCGATAGTCCGCCGGCGCGAGAGAAAGCAGCCGAGCTCGCACGCGGAAGTGAGCCCGGCGTCGGATTGATAAAGTCAAGCGCTCGTTGCCGGAAACGCGCTCCGGTGTCCGATGGCGGCGCTTCCTGAAACTTGTCACAGCACCGATTCTTGCTTAGTCTGCTGCCTCACAGTCTCCGACAACCAATCCAATGATGGTGTCTCCTAAGCAGCGACAACGCCAGTGTCATACGCGAATTTTATCAACTAGACTAAGCTGAGCCAAGCTACCTTTTCTCAGCTTAGCTTCCCTTAGCTTTTCCATTCCATCCATCATGATTTTATGCTTGTATTAAAGCTTTAATTTGCTATTAATAATGTAAAATTTTGGTTTAATATTTTAATAGGTTGTTTTATTTTTCCGAGTACAGGCTATCCACACAACTCAACGTGTCCTGAAGGGACATGAAAGGATAATTTCAGGAAAAGGAGTATTCCCTGTGATCGTTACTAAAATACTGCAATCCCCAACCCTCTTAGTACATGGCCATAGCCTATGTTCAGCAATGGACAAGTATAGACTTTACTCGTGGTGGGCTTATTTGTTTGTCTAGGTATCACCGCAGCTAGTAATTCTACTGACAAACATTACTGTGTTCCGGTTTAAAGGGCAATGTAGCTAGTTTGATTACTGCGGTAACGAGACTAGCGACAAGCACAATGTGGTGCTGTGTAGATCATCCTAACTAGTGCCACTTTGTTATGGGCAGGCAATAAATAAAAGAGACGCTGTCTTTTATTGGTCCTTGAGAGATTCTCTGCTTCTACAGCAGCTGCATTATCATAATCTTAATTTCAGTACAGTACTGATAATTAAACGTTTTCGTTTAATATTATATATATCGTTTAATAGATAATTAAGTCAATTTTATTTAGATAAATATAAAGGATATATAAATATAAAAGGATACTGGATAGAACATACAGATAGCCAATGTACTGTTGGTTTATTCTTAAAAGAAAGATAGAATATTGCAGGAAAAGGAAGCAGGTTTTCCTTTATTCCTTATCCTTACAGAATATATAACTTTTACTGAATAAATTTTTATAGTCTATGTTCCGGATATCCGTAAAGCGGAATGATAATAATGACAAAATATACCACAACAGCGCAAACTGTTTAATAGTATTAATCTCGAAAACAGTTCGCCGCTGAACTGTTACAAAATACTTCGTTAGTATTTTATTCGAGTTTCGTGAACTGAACTATTACTAAACAAACAAAAAAAAAAGAAGCGAAGTGCGATTCGCACACGTAACGAGGGAATTTCGGTCACCCAAACACACAACAACACACCGGCCATAACAATCGTACCATCAAAATTACCATTCGTTCAGCGGGTATGAGCAAAACATGGGCCGGAGCATGAAAGCGAAAATATACTACGTATGCAGACTGTTATCGCGCACGGTGCGGACGGTGCGGACGGTGCGGACGGTGCGGACGGTCGGTGGTGAACTTGACCTCGTTGACCATCCGTGCGCGGGCGCAAAAAAAGACTACCGTTACAGCTCTACAAAACAAGTTCTAGATATAACTTAGACGATGTTTACTGGTGGTAAGCCGCCACAACTATATCAATCACCAAACAGTAATAGAGTAGTCTTCCCACTACTAATTAAATAGTGGTAGGTTCCTGTTGCCGGAGCTCCTGTTACAGTCGCCAGACAGTAGTGTGCAAACGTTACTGTATTCCGGTTTGAAGGGCGCTGTAGCTAATTAAATTACTGTGGTAACGAGACTCAACATCTTATGTCTAATGTTGGTGAGTATCACTTATCATTAGGTGAACATTTCACTCGTATCTACGCTTCGTTGATTAAAAAGACCTCCCATCGCCCTTTCATCCGGTTAAATGGTTAGAATACATTTTTAGTACGCTAATATGCAAACATTTCTGTGATCCAGTTTGAAGGGTGCTGTTGCATATTATTCAGAATTAGTTTTATCTTATCTGCCATAGACTAATGGCAGATGTTGCAGTAAGGTTTGATCGACCAATCAATAGCCAAGTTTTTGAGATCTTGGAGGGAGACCTATGTCCAGCTGTGGACGTCTTACGGCTCATGATGATGATACCTTACTAATAGAGTAATGCTACAACACAATTTTACTGTTGTAAGTAACAGCGAAGCTGTACTTGACGAAGAGTGCTTGCCCAGAATCTCTCGCTCTCATACGTTAACAACCGGAACATATCCTGGTCTGATAAAAGATTAACAATAGGTGATGGTTAAAAACTATGACATCAATAGTCGCCTTTTTAATTTAGTCTTCCTTCATGTCCCTCCTACTTCATCTTGTTTTTAGAAAGTAAAAAATAAATTGTAGTTAGTAGTAATCGATCAGGTGGGGTTTCGTAGCCGCGAGTTGGGCACCACTGTCTTGTCTAGTAGTCCCCATCTTAGTATTACGAAGATCGAGGGAGATCCAATTAATTGTTACAATTGTATATTCCATAAGGACTTGTTGACCGAAGGCAATGTACACAAAGATGTACGATCCTTATAAGGATTTGCGCTGTGATAAACGATAGCGTGATCTATTATTTATGGTGGCGCCATCTGTTGGGTTGTTTGAAAATTTCTTGTTACAAATTTTAAAATAAAATAATGCCGCATCCAGTTATCTATGGTTCAATGGCGTTGACCGAACGATCAATATGCGTACACGTTGCATAAGGCGGCAGTGTAATAGCTTTATATTAGTATAAAATTTTCAGAGACGCGATGAGATGCGGCATTTTTTTTTTTTTTTTTAATTTATTTTTTTTTTTGTTTTACGTGGGGGAAATACCTACGCATACTCGTCCTCGTGGGGGCAAGGACGAGTTATGTCGGACTTGCACCGACTAAAACCCCCACGATGTTTCGCTTCGTCGCCATGATGGCAGGGTCACGGGAACGCATGCACTCAACCGCGACCCTGCCGGCGCTGGCCGCTTGCGCAGCCCCACCTCGGGAGGGAGGGATGAACCCTCCCTTTCCAGGGCACTGCCCCTCCTCGACCTCATGCATGTGCGGGCGACCGGTTCCTCCGAACCTGTCGCCCAGAGGCCATGGGAGCCACTGGAGAAAACCTTTCCCGGCTCCCGGCGGTGAAGAGATGTTAGGCCCGCCGCTACCTGTCAACGACCGCGGAGGATAGAGAGAACGGCGCATCTCAATACCGGCACTCCTCTTCCCCCGCGACCCCACCGCCGCCGCATCGCCAGTGCGACACCGGTTGGCCGCAGAGGGTACTCCCTCCGCGACCCCACCTCGGCTGTAGGGGCAGTATGAAACCGCCCCTGCAGCCGGCCGCTAGGGCAGCACACAGCCGCCCCTCCGGCCCCCGGCCGCTCCGGTGAGCTCCAGTTATCCCAACCTTCGCCGCGAGCCGGCCGGATGGGTTCCACTTAGCTTCACCGTGTTCCGCATCACGGTTACTAAGCCCCTCCGCCACGACAAGGCGAGAACCCGTTGGAGGGGTGAGATGCGGCATTGGACGATGACGGTACAGTTACAGCTGACGCGTTACATAAATATCATAAACGAGCTATAAATGATAATAAATACTAAAATTTTACCTCAAATTTAACTAAACGTTTGACTACAACTGAAATGAAGCGATAATGTATTTGAAGGGTCATGTAGCTTTTGTTAAAACTATGATGACGGGACTTGCAACGCATTGACTCATCTAATCTAATCGTATATGTCAGTACTCCGGTTTGAAGTGGTTAGTAGTTTCTCAAAGGGATGAGCATAACGTGATGCACTGTATATTATCGTAACTAGCGCCATATTGTTATGGGCGACAAGCACAATAAGGTGTAGTGTATATCATCCTAACTAGCGCTATATTGTTATGGGCCACATAAACAATAAAGTGTAGAGTATATCATCCTAACTAACGCCATATTGTTATGGGCGACAAGCACAATAATGTGTAGTGTATACCATCCTAACTAGCGCCACATTGTCACGGGCGTATTATGAGGATCACCTCATTCGCTTCGGTGGACCCAAATAAAAAAAAATGTGTATTTGAATGACGCTGTAGCTTTTTTTTTTAAACTACTGTGTCGAGACTTATTGTTAATCAAATTGACATATATATTGCGACGGATGATTGATTGTGTTGTGTAAATATCCTATTAAAAATATTATTACAATAAGCATACCTTATTTTATCTCTGAAATTAAAGTTGTATATTCGATTCAACTTATTTATATTTATTATAACTTAATATTATACCTCTCACTCTCTTCCTAGCCATTATCCGATACGGTGGGCCAGTTATGTGAGTCTGAGTTTACGCAAACATTCTTTCTCCATTCTGTTTCCTTCTTTCATCCGTCTTCTTAAATAAAAACAACACACACTTCTTTTCCATTTTCTTCTGCTTACATTTTTCCTATTTTATTTTCTTATCTTTTACGGCGTATCTTGTTTTTATTTATAATTCCCTCTATCACCTCTCTATAGCATTTCAGGAATGTGAGCCGACTGTTGGAATCACCCATCAGGGAGGCAATGCCACCTGCGCCTATAGTCGTCTCCAACACGGTCTCACATTCGTTATGCTTTTTTGCTTATAAGGGACAGCTCGTGATCAAGTGCGCCACAGTCTGGTCCCTCACCGGGTCACAAAAGGATGCGGGGCCCTCCTTGAGCTTAAACCTGTGAAGGTAGTCAGAGAATCCTCTGTGCCCCGTGACGATCTGAGCCAACGCTCGGGAAAAATATTCCCGTTGTCGCAGCTGTCATGCCGTCTACATACCACCTGTTCCACTCGTCAAGCGTTCTCAGCCTTAGCTGTCGCTTAACGAATGCGACAGGACACCCCTCGTATACCAATCCCCTCTTGTTCTTCAAGGCCGCATCCTTGGCCGACTGGTGCGCCCTTTCGTTGCCCTCCGTCCCCGCGTGCGCTCTTACCCAATATAATTTTACATCCGTCCCTTTCTCTCTCGCTCTCTTTATATTCTCTTTCACTCTTAATGCTAAGGAATGGACGGACGACCGTTTTTGGGTAAACCATGAGTCGTTCAGAACAGAACATGACTGGAGCGGCGTGCCAGCAGCTTTGCCTGGTATACAGTGCAGTAGTTGCCCAACTTGAGCTTTTTCTTTGTTACCTCTGCGTCGTTCTGCATGACAAAGGACGCCGCACCCACCCATGTGGCTGTCGTTGGTGTATATGGCCGAGTCGGCAGCCGAGGTGGCAAGTTGGACTTCCTCCGCACCTTCCCCTAGGCAGGAGAACTTCACACCGACTTGTTCAGACGGGTGTGGTAGTCTCAAGTGGCTTACTCGGACCTCCAGCTCTCGGTCTCCTAGTACTTCCTAGAAGTGCCTAAGCTTCACCTCACAGAAGGTGGCTGCTTCTTCGACCCGAAGCAGCCCAGCAAGCAGTAGAGCCGAGTGAAACAACACGGTCCGGTAGGTACGCGCAATCTTCTGCACGAAGCCGCGGTGGACCGCGTCGCGCTACCTTCGAACCAGCAGCCTCTCAGTTGCCGACGCCCATGCACTCGCCGTATACAATATGGTGGGCTCCAACACCGCCAAGTACATTGTCCTGGTCACCTCCGAGTTCAACCCCACGATACTTTCGCGGCACTGTACAGCTGACGATAAAGCATTTGAGCTTTTTTGCTTACGTACTTCACGTGCGTTTTGAACGTGAGCCTGTCATCAACTGTGAGGTCGAGTATCCGAACTTTGAGTTCGACAAAGGGGTTCTCCTCCCATGTCCAATATTGGGTCATCGTACTTTAAGTTCTTGGTTAGCACCATCACTTTAGTTTTGTGAGGTACGACAATCGTGAACATTGGCGAGTACCACGTTTACTTTCCTCGTGATTCTTCCGTTCTCTTGCCCCGGGAAGATCAGTACGACGTCGTCTGTGAACGTTTGGCAGTATGTCCCGCTCTTGGCCACCTCCTCGAAGAGTGGATTGAGTGGTGAGTGGATTGGTGCAGAAGGTTGGGCTGCCCACAGACCCTTGCACGCACGCTTTGGTGGTCTCTCTGGCCCACTCCGTCCTCGAGTACCGTACGGACACCCTACGGTCACTAAAATAGCTATCCACAAGGCGGCCAGTTTCGGCCAATCCGCACTGCACAACAGGCCACCAGGCGTTGTCGAAGGCTTCCTCTATGTCCAATGATACCAGCACCACAGCAACACAGCCCCCTTCCATCTCTTGGGAAAGTTCGCGAGCGCGAGACACCGGTTGGAAAGCGACAGAAATAAGACGGGGTCCACAACGATGGCCGCCCGGCAGATGTCTGCGGTGAGGCCGTCTGCGCCAGGAACCTTCTTGGTATTGAAGGTTGACACGGACGATCAGAGCTCCTCCATCGTGAAGGGGTGTTCGCATGGGTCATCATGTCGCCCCTCGTTGATTTCATCGGACTTAGCACTTACAGTACAGTGGCTCGCATTGTCCTCCCCGGGGTTATCCTCCGGGAGGAAAACCTCCGCCAGCATCCTGGCCGATCCCTTAGCGTCCAGTACCTTCCCCGACTGGAAGAGGGAAACGTCTTCTCGCCTCACCCCCATGCGACGCATCCCTCTGTAGATCCCGTCCCACATGGTCTCGCGGTCCTGCCTCTCGCAGAACCACTTCCAGCTTTCTCTCTGAGCCCGCTTCGTCTTCCTAGCCATTGCGCCATACAGTGGTGGAGTCAGTTGTAGACTAGGCATCATAATTCATAGTTTATATGAATAATCTGGAGTGACCTTCGGAGATGTAAAGAGTATAGAGATATCTAAGTTAGACAAGTTAGTAACGAGGTTTCCCCCCACGCCATGTTATCGCAACTCATGGCTAACAGTTTCTTGGCACGCGCACACTATTACACATTTCGCAACGTGACTAAGCGCGCCGTTCAATTTATTCGTAATTATGTAAATTCACACGTAACTTGTTACGTTAGTGTACATGTGAGATATATATATATATATATATAAATGTTCAAAAACCACAGTGACCATACATAGGTACCATATCAAATTTTATTCCAAACGGCACATGTTAAAATGGTCAAAGGTATTTGATACACATTCACATCTCTTAATCGTAATGTGTTGCTGTGTAAACATCCTAACAGACCTATTAATGTTATGATCTGTCGTATCGACTACATATATATATGTATGTATGCCTTGATGGTAAGTAAGCCTGCCCATGACGATATGGTACTAGTCAGGATGACATACACTGCACCAAATTGTGCTCGTCGGTTTGAAACATAAGATGCTAAGTCTCGTTACTTAATTTCACTTGCTACACCACCCTTCAAACCGGAACACAGTAATGTTTGCGCACTACAGTTTGTCCAGATGGATATTACATCAGGTCCAAACAGTAGTGTGCAAACATTACTGTGTTCCGCTTTGAAGGGCGCTGTAGCTAGTGTAATTACTGGCGGTAACAGAATCAAGCATCCTATGAATAAACACTACGAGCACAATGTGGTGCTGTGTATATCATCCTAACCAGTGTCACGTTGTTATAGACAGGCGTATTACTTACCATCAAAAGTTTAATTAAAAACACAAATAAAAAAATAGTCTTTCACATTAAGTATGAAGTACATGATTTTTTTATTGACAACAATATTCTATTATTGGTACTGCGAAAATATACTGTGCAAACATTACCGTGTTCCGGTTTGAAGGTTGCTACAGCTAATGTAATTACTGGGGTAACGAGACAAAACATCTTTTGCCGCAAAGCGACGAGCACAATATGACGCAATATATATCAATCTACCTAACGTGACGTACTTAGGGGCAGGCGTATCACTTACCACCACGTGTATCTGGAAGGCTGTAATAAAATTGTCTTAACGTTTTGTTGCTGAAATTATAAATAGCGATTTTATTAACGAATCTATAACTTAGATCGCTTTCACTTACGCGAGGTGCGCTGTGTACAACTTAAGATACGATTCCGACTGCGCACGCGCACACTACAACTATATAAGAATCACCAGACGTAATCCATTCAATCACGGAAATATAAATATAAACGAGTACCAGTTCACACGCTGTAGAAGTAAAACTTTGTATTCTGGTTAATAAGTAAGAGAATGAGATGGATATACCGTCACGATAAACAGAGAGAGATAGAGTGATTAATCGACATTTTTACTGATGGGAATAATAAAGACAGAAGTAGAGAGAAGAAGAGTAATGTCGTATACACTTCAACGCTTTCGTCTCTCTATATATATTTTTTACTCAACAAATGATGAGACAAGCGGGATATTCACCTGATGGTAAGTGTATTCAGAATACCACATTGTGCTCGTCGCTTTGAGAGATATGTTAAGTTTCGTTAACCCCAGTAATTAGACTAACCACAGCGCCCTTCAATCCGGAACACAGTACTATTTTCACGCTGCAATTTTCGCTTGTAAATTATAAATAGCTCTTCAAAAAGCTATTAGAAGTGCTCAGTAATTTGGACAATGTATTTGTTCTACTAAAATACTAGCTGTTCCCCACCCGCTTTGCCAGCCATAATACCTTCAAAACCCCCTTTGGGAAAGGAACTTTGTGAAATCCATTTTTAGTCGATCCTCTAAATGGCTGAAGCAATATCTTCACCAAATTTTGAGTGTTTATAGTTTCGGAGATCCAGTGATGAGTCAATGAATCTCTGGATATAGAGATTAGGAAGTTAGACCTTGATAACAGCTAGTATACTTATGTCTATAAAATATCATTGTTCTGGAACAGCCATTTAAAAAAAAGTTGACTTTTTGTGGTAATTGGAGCGGTATCAGAAACTGAGCACCGATATTTAGTATTCAATGATTACAATGGTGCTAGGTAATAGATATTTGCTGCCGGAGACGATCTAGGTATCACCGCAGCGCCTATTTCTGTCGACAAACAGTAGTGTGCAATTTACTGTTCCGGTTTGAAGGTCTTTGTAGCTAATGAAATTACGGGGGTAATGGGAGCTAACATCTTAGCAAAATGTAGCGCTGTATACCATCCTGATCAGGGCCCTGATATTATCCATGATTAACCATTAATAAAAATGACAATGTCCTCGACGGTTAAGCGTTGTGATCACATAAATAGGCTTTATACATCTAAGTTACAATCAAGTATAGCAATTTGTCCAATGTCCGACTTAAATATTGCGTTATTGAACTAATGTCGTACTCCGTTCGTTATTAAATCGCGATTATTCTTGAATTTCTAGCGACTGGCTTATCGATTACACGAGACCTGGGGGCAGTTTTAAACAAATTGGTTTCCTCATTGCAATCTGTCATCGGCTCTGATTACTGGAGACAAGTTGGAGCAATGCGTCAAGTGGAATTACTGGACTGATGAAACCTATATCTGTACTTCTCATTGAACTGCTACTGGCATAGTAAAATGGAGGTTCCGTATGAGATTCCAAGACAAAGAAGTTTGAATGGAGGCAGGGCATTCTCAGTCCCATAAATAAGACCTTCATAAATTGGTCTCCGTATCAGCATTGGTATATATTGGCAAAATATGAAGGTTAGTTAGAAAGTCCATTATCATATAATGACTAGCTGGTCCCCGTCCGCTTTGCTGGTCGTAGTATAAAATTAAATTTGACATTTGTCTTAAATATTCCTTGAGAGCTACCGCAGTTGCAGATGACTTTCTATAGCGACCGTTACTATAGCAACCGCATAAATAAAAACAAACAAAAATATTTATAAAAATGACGAAGAATGTATTAAATTCAAATAATAACTACCCTTTGACCATTTACAAAAAAATCATCGTCGGATGGTCAGGTTTCCATGTCGATGCTTTCACGTGTTTTCACGTGATTGAGGAACAAACAATATCCATTTTCATTCATATATATATGTGTGTGTGTGTGTGTGTAGATAGGTATAGTAATTATAATTTGTCTAATTTACCCGCGTACCGGTACACGTAATGTCGGGAGGCCTCCCAACCACAAGGTAGACCGACTATATGGTGAGGAAGACCGACCGATGTGGAGGTCTTTGGAAGAGGTCAATGTTTAGCAGTGGACGTTTATCAGCTGATGATCAATATTCTGATACACATTTGTTGATTCTCGCCCCCATGGTTTTTTAGTAAAGGGATCAATGAACTACCTATGAGATGCTAAAAGTGCATAGATAACAACGGTGCATACTTTGATTGATTAAATATATTTTACAAAAAAAAATTGACTTTATATTTCTCTCGCACAAAACGCAAATTTCATATGTAAGGACCTAATATTAGTTATACGTTTCAGCTATAAATTAGAACACATCCCCCCAAAAGGTTCTTGCCTTGTCGTGGCGGAGGAGTTTAGTAGCCGTGGCTGGGTCACCCACAGTGAAGCAAAAAGGAACCTACCCGGCCGGCCCGAGGTGTAGGGCCTGCAGAGGGCTGCAGGAGCAGCTTTATGCTGTCCTTTGCAGCCTGGCTGTAGGGGCGGTTTCATATTGCCCCTTGCAGCCGAGGGGGAGTCGCAGAGAAAGTACCCTCCGCGACTAAGCCGTGCCGCACCACTGATGCGGCGGCGGTGAGGCCGCTGGAGAAGAGGAGTGTCGGTATTGCGATGCGCTGCTCTTCCTATCTTCCGCGGCCGTATAACGGGTGGCGGCGGGCCCAAGATCGGATCCGCCGCAGAGAGTCGGGAGAGTTTTTTCTCTTGGCTTCTATGGCCTCTGGGAGACGAATTCGGGAGAATCCGCTACCCGCGCGACTGCAAGAGGCCGAGAAGGCGCTATGTGTTCCGACGTGCCTCCCCAGAAGTGGAAAGCGAGGGTTCTTCTCTCCCTCCCTAGGTGGGGCTGCGTTATGCGCCCAGCGCTAGCAAGGTTACGGATATGTGCGAGAGCGTTCCCATGACCCCGCCTTAAAGCGACGAATTGAAACATCGTGAGGGTTTTAGTCGGTGCAAGTCCGACGTAACCTGTCCTTGTCCCCGCGAGGACGGGTATGCGCAAGCGTTTCCGCCACGTTAAAAAAAAACACTTAGAGCACATACTTAAGCAACGAATTGAACCATACCGGTTTAAGACGTTTACGCGACCTGGTCGTTAAGGAGACTGATCGTCACGCGCTGGTTAATGCTATAACGGATATTGAATTGTACACACATATTGATATATATTACAAGCATCATCAACTTTGTTAAGTATATGTTGGTGTGTTGATGTAAGTGAGGACTAAATACCAATCGGTCTATAAAATTATTTATTTATTTAACTTTATTTTTTATATTTATACACCCCATGTAAAGGCGGACTTAATGCCGTTTGTGGGTTTTTATGGTTCACCACCGCCGACCACATCACCACTTAAGATCAGGCTGGATCGTATTCATTGCTTTTGAATTAAAAAAAAGGATAATCAGAAAACAGTTCCATGGGTCAAGGATAAGAAGTACTACTCTATATATGTATAGTCTCAGGCTTTCATCTAACAACTTGTCAAGGGTGGTTTCTGTAATTCAATTATTTCCACCGCCCTGTAAAAATAATTCAGTAGTAAACTGACATCGAATAGTGACACACACAAGATCATGGGACTGAGAATAAATAGTAATTGGTTAGTGATTCTCACCTGCCTCGTCACCAGCACCAGATATGGTGAGTTCAATTAAAGGTTTCTTCTAAACGTATATCAACAAATCATACTTTAAAGTACTTAAGAAATATACTAGAAACAGAAGTGATGATTAGGAATCCTAACTAGACATTACACAGCACTAGAGATAGGTCTTGTAAAGGATACAGTCTAGGTAGATACCAATGCACCAACTATTTCTGCCGTTCAACTAATAGTGCGCCGAGATTGCTTGAAGGACGTTGAAGCTGTTCAAAACTACTGGAGTAATGAGACTTAACATCTCATAACACGAAGCGACGATCACAATATTGTTATGGGAGGGTGTAATACTTACCATCAGGTGATCGTCTTACTCGTTCCGTCGAGCAGTAAACAATTTTTTTTGTTATTAAGGAACCAAATCTATATATCCTAGACATTAAGAAGTCTACTTATTAATGTCAATTATAACTTATTGAGTCCTCGATAGAATTATAAAAATCTCTTCTTAATTTAAGAATAGGGTCCTTTCTAATATGACCTATGAAAATTCCTTTACTCCTTCAGCATTCCACTTCTTTACTTTAAACACATTAAATGTTCTTCACCACCATTAAATTCTATAGTACAGTTTTAACAATTCGTTGTTGTGTTTAAAATGAAGATCCTGTGACTTTTTCTAACCTTGAGGATGTCCATGAAGGAGATATTACTAGTTTAAACCAGTCCTTACAAAAGACCGGGTTTCTCTTCGAAGATCTCCTCCGTGGTAGCAAAAAGATATACTTTAAAAATGTTATTGTAGTCCTGCGAGAAAAGGACAGATATAATTGAAAATTCATCAGGATTTTATTATTCATCTATGTCATTAGGTTTTACTAGTGCTTTCTTCTTCATCATCGTCTCTTCAATACTGCGTACAGTCTCTACTGAATATGGTCACACAGTATCCATGGTCACATTTAATTTTCAAAGTGGAGTCGATTAATTTTATAAAGTTTACGAAATAATTGAAATATCCTTTGAAATTCATGAAGGAAAGTTTATGGTACACGAGTCCGGAGATTTTGGTAAGGACATGAAACTGGTTAAAAACATGAACGCGAATTATCATTGTGAACTTGTGTCAATGAAAATGAAAGGTATTAAGGATATCAGGAGATCGTATGTGGGTCACTGCAAACTGGGGGAAACCTTACCAGTTCCCGTTCGTATTGGATTATAGACGTTGAACTTGGTTCAAATTAACCTTACGACGTAACATTACCAAGTTGAACTGATTTACATATGCTATGAGGTATTGTTTATCTAATTTCAGCATCTATAGCGTGATGTTCAAGCTCCGAGAAGTCTGATCTGTTTTCTCATCTTATGATCAGTACGATCTCTCAATTAAAATCATCTTGACATCATCTGCTTTTTAACTAATATCATCATTATCAGCGGTTAGATTACATTTATTTAAACCTTCCTAAAGATCATAGCTAAATGTTTATTTATAATTATTATAAACAATCGCTACCATAACATCTTAAAAATATCTTCAATTCCTCTCCTTAAGTTTATTTATAATCTACATTGTCATTAAACACGGCTATAATATTATTAACCGGAAATAACACCTCTCAATTCTAGCGTCTTCTATATTCTGCTACGACTGCAACAGCGCGTACGACCCCCGCTGCGGGGAGGAGTTCGACCCCTTTAGCTTAGGTGTTGTCAACTGTTCCCTAAAGGACCCCCTAGAGCATATACCCTCAGTCGAATCTACCTTCTGCCGGTCCATCAAAATGGAGAGTGAGTAAGATTTTTAATTTCACTAACCGTGTTAAGAGAAGAACTCGCTATAAAATTAGATTTCCATCAAATTTTTTATTTTTTTCTTCTTTGACAACGCGATAAGATAAGTGAGAGAGAGAGAGAAAGATGTTCACCTGATAGTAAATGATACATTCATAACTACGTAGCACTAGTTAGGATGATATACACAACACAACAATATGCTCATCGTTATAAACAAGATGTTAAGGCTTGTTACCGCAATAATTAGCATTAACAAGCTACAGCGCCTTTCAAACCCGAACATCGTAATTTTTGCACACTACTGTTTACTGGTAGAAATACTCACGGCGGTGCTAGCTAAACAGTCTCCGGGAAAAGACCTGCCACCAATAAGATTTCAAATTACTTTTAATTCGAAAGGTAAGTATATCATCATCATCGATCGTCTCTTGCTGGACATAGGCCTCCCCTAATGAACCCCCATTGATCGGTCCTGCGCTGCTCACATCGCCAGGCACCAGAGGCCATCGTTTGTAGGGCTACATATGGCCGGGATTTGGGCCATTTCCAACCACCCTGGCCCAATGCGGGTCGCTGGTAGCCAGAGCCTCGTTTGTTGATTAACAGACTGCACCACGACCAGGTGAGCTTGGCTTGGATCCCGTGAGTCGTTGAGCGGGACCCCTCACACCACTGTTATAGTATATCAAACACGTTTCTAATTCACACATATGTTATATATTTCAGTATACGGAAAAGTGCGCGTTGTCCGCTCGTGTGGATATTTGACAGATGATAATGAGAAGATTGGTGAACCGCCGTGCAGGAGGCAGACCGGAAACGGGGACCTGTTCGTCACATACTGCAACTGCGACACGGACCTTTGCAACAAGGCGACGTGGAAGGAACTGGAAACCGGTCTGCTCGCTCTGTTAGTTGCGTGGACTTATGTGATTTGTTGCTTAAATTAAACTGTGTAATGTGTAATTTTTTTTTCTGTCTGTTACCGACCCTAATCGATTTGGATATCGGAGTGTACCAGGTTCTTCTACACCAGCGATATCTTCTTCAAGAGTTATAACTGAAGTGTCTCTTGTGTCAATCTTTTCATATCAAACAAGTGAAAAAGACCAAAGCTTTAAGTCTTTAAGATTAACTTCAAAAAAAAATTCGTGAGGATCACACAGATCTAACTAACCTTCTAAATATATAATTCTCTCTTTTTAAGTCGGTTCCTCAATGCTGAGGGTCGAGACTCCATATCGATAACCTGTTCTTAATGATACGCTAGTTACATCTATTTGATGATTTCAGTATAACGTCATATGCAAGTATTTCAATGGTCTCCTTCACCTGATCAGTCCAAGGTATTGGGCTTCGTCCAAGTGTCCTCTCACCGCCAACCGTGCCAGTAACGACAAGATTCTCCAAGTGTCAAGAAAAACTCAAGTCTGACGCAGACAGACGGAAACATATGATAAAATAGCTCCTAACTTCAGAATAATTATAACAGGAAGTAACCCATTACATGTGTAGAACAAATCCTTGAGAGATATTATCGGGAATATTTCGAGCTGAACATCATGCTAACATAGTCCTTTATGATATTATGAAAAACCTTCAGTCTTTCAGTCAACCCACAACCGTTTCCTTCAATTAAAATTAAACTAGGACTGTGCAAAAGGACTACTTTTGATAGTATCAAGCTTGCTGGAATATTCAAAGGAGGTTACAATCAATACTTGAACTTAAAGCGGTTGAACTGATCTCTTAAGATATCCTACAACTACACCACAAAACCATAACAGCGTAAAACGTAGGTGTAAGGGTTCCCACCCAACGACTCGCGGGAGCGAAGCCAACCTCACCTGCTCGTGTTGCACCCTGGTAATCAACAAACGAGGCTTCGGCTCCCGCCAACCCGCATTGGACCAACGTGGTGGAAAATGGCTCAAATCCTTAAAATATACTAAAATATTTACAAACCTCTTGCCATTCCCACTGCTGGGACTCAGGGAGAAGTCATGACCATTATTTATCTGATTTAGATACGCACAAATTAAATCCCTACTCAATTTCAAGGTTTTAAAAATTCCCTTCTGTCTGGACATCATTTACTACATTGTAACCAGTGGTAATATTACTGACCTGGGTTAGCGCCGTCGCGGAACACCTTGGGCTGGTTCCTATAAGCCAGGAAGTACTCCACGTGCGCCATCTCGTGGTGAGCGGTTATCAGATCCTTCATGTCCGGATGTGTGCACATTTTGATACTGAAAGATGTATTTAGTTTTTTTTGAACTTTAAACAGTCTAGAGACAAAAGGATTTTTGGACAAGTGACATCCATCAAGCTTCACTTAGCCTTAACTTATAACTTTAAAGTCAAGGTAACAAATAAACGTATTTTTCCTTTAGTCCTTTATAATTTTAAAGGTATATCAGATTTAAATATACCAGTACTTTATCAAGGTTCTATCCTATCCGGTGCTAAATGGTGGTGATCAGCAAAGGTGAACCTTCACGTGATACGGTACTAACTCCGTATGGTATATTGTACCGGAACAGGGATACTGTTAACACGGAATCGTACCGGTAGTCGTGGCGGTTGCAGAAGTCCCACGCCGACGGCTGGCAGTGCACGTGCCTGTCCACCGGCTGCTCCAGCACGCTGAGAGCCCAGAAGTCCGGCGGCATTGCCGACATGTTCATTGACACGAAAAACTCTTCCGCCAGTTGGAATATCGTCAGCGGTGTGTAACCCTGGGTACGAGAATTGAATTAAATGACACCTGGACATCCACCTGATCCATTACTCATAAGAATGTATAGTTCTTGTTAAGACTTTAACTGCTGCTCCGAGGCTCTGACGCCCACCAACCTGCATTGGGCTACCGCGGTGGGAAATGGCCCAAATTCCCCTATATGAAAGCCTACAAACAGAGATCTTTGGAGGAGACCTATGTCCAGCAGTGGACGTCTATCGGCTATTGATGATATAGATCTCTCGTAACCTCCATTATAGATACGATGAGTTAACACTTAACCTGAATTTTACACGGTGTTAAGTGACAGTGAAGCTGTTGATGATGATGCAACAAAATGCTCTTAAATGTAGACAGCTGGAATACTGGCTGTTATGGCAGATTTACAATGTGAGGATATTAGCAAGCGAAGCTTCGTAACCCTGCCACTGAACTAAGTCAATAAGTTGCTTCATAATCGAAGCAGGCACCTCCGTGTTAGAGGCAAGTTAGCTATTGCGCTACGGAGATAAATGATACAAATTAAGCATGTCGAAATAAATGAACAGCGCCATTTATAACGACTTTCAATTTTTTTTAATTTTGCATACTGTATACATAATTATTGTTTAGTATCCGTATTAATTCATAACTTCATAATATTGTAATCGCATCGGATATATAATTACCAGTTATTACCAAATATACTGTTAGGTAATCTTATTTACATATATTCAAATATTTTTAAGCTAATTAATAAAAATATTATTTTTATAAACTATATGATATTACCAATAAAAAGAGACAGACATATATATATAGCTAAAATGGTAGTAGCTCTCCGTTACTAGTGCCACTGCAGCATCTATTCCTGCCGCCAAACGGTGATGTGCAAACGTTACTGTTTCGGTTTGAAGGGCGCTGTATATAGTGAAATTACAGGGGTAAGAGACTCGACATCTTATCTCAAAGCGACGAGCGCAATATAGTGCTATGAATACCATCTTAACTAGCGTTATTATGGGCGGGCGTATCGCTTACCATCATGTGAACGCACTGCATGTTTCGTCGCTTCGTTTAATAAAAAAATTATTTCGTCTGTGGTTGAAACGATTGCACAATCAGCTCGTTTGTATACACGTAACCATATGTATGAAAATCATTATTTATCATAGTGACCTGTCGTATCATCTCCTGAGTGACGTCCACTAGATTCTTCCCGGGGTAAGGTAGTGTGTACGGCACGATCCCGGACCAGCTCTGTCCCCACATGTCACCAAGTACGTGGGCGGGAATTGGAGCGGATCTAGAGATGCGTTCGGGACCGAAGGATTCGCGGAGGCGGCGGCGGACGTACGCATGGAGAAGTTCATACAGCGGCTTAATCTAAATGATAACAATATTTTTTATTTTATTACTTTATATATTCTTTATAAAATGGAGCCAACATTGAAGCTCTCAGTAGTTAATCTAAATATTTTTTTTGAACCTCTGAACCTCGATACATTACCTTGTAAACCTCGATATTACATAGGATATAAATTGTCACGTTAATTACTAAACTTTTCAAAAATAAGTTAACCTGAATTGCGGATACCATTAACCATTCAAGTTATTTACTGATAAAGCGGAAACATGTACACCATTATTTTTATCACCATAAGCGGATAGGCTCCCACTTTTAAATATGACTCCTTATAATATTAACTTCTATAATTTTGCAATCAATAAGTACCTGTTCCCAAACTTCATCGATATCTTGTCTAAAGTTTGGCGACTCGTACGGGAACATCCAATAAGTTGAAGCATCAGTAAAATCTGTACATAAGAAAAGAAATCATTTTTGAAATAGTTTTAAACTATTATTTATTAGTTCTATCAGCAGAAGGTGACACTAAATCAGGTATTCCCAAGTGATCTCCTTATCTCTTGTAGTCGAAATAGTTTTCTCAACCAAAACAATGCAATGGCAAATTTCTTAAATTGGTATTTTGTATTAGTAGAAAAAAACTGGAGATAGAATTTGTAAGTGGCGTTAGGTATTAATTTATATTAGAAAAGAGGTCTCTTGTCTAAAATAGTTTGGGAATCCGTGCACTAAATCGTAATTTGTCACATCAATCTAATCCAATAATTCCTTAATGTTTAAATACGCAAAACTTTATTTCTTGTCAATGTTTGCTATTACATTAATGCAGGCGCCCATCGCATAGCGATTGAATAAAATGCATTCATCAAACATTATACCTTTGTACCAAGCAAAGGTATAATCTGAAATATACCACTAATGTATATTACCAATATTATGACGGCAATTAACAAAGAATGCGGGGGTAACCTCTTTCCTTATATCGTAAAGGGTTGTACATAATCACGTGATGTCGCCTGGGTATGTACATTTGTTAACTATTGTCGAATCTGTTTCCATTTAACATCTGGTAAAATAGAAGTTATATAGACAAGCACTCCCTTTGGGTTTGATTATGTAATTAAAGTAATTTAGCAGTTTTTCTTATAATATCTTTTCGCCCGTTTCTAAAACATTAACACTGTTAATCCTATTAATACTTACTGTTCAACCTCGCGGCTTGGTTTGTCAGATCGACCAGCTGTTCATACAAATCCCGAATCCTGCGGCCGGTGTTCCGTCTCCACTCTGTCCAGACATGCTGCAGCTCATCCCAGTCCCTCGAGTTGGACATCACGTTCTGGAGCTCTGGCTGGAGGTGCAGGCCGCACTTGAACGGCTCATTGTAAGCGCAAATCTCCGCCGTGTTGTACACAGCGAGCATGTCGTTTATAATGCGATTGTACTGAAACGAACATTATTATTATTATTATTATTTATTAATTAGTAAAAACAGTTTACTATACTCGATATTTCCACTAAACGTTTCCGTTGGCGCCCCTTGCCTCGAAACACGAGTATTTCTAGTTCCATTCCAGGACCACATTTTTTGGAATTTAGATGATGGTAGGTGGTTTGTTCAACTTTGTGTTGTGGTATATTTTGTAATATAACAGCTTAGATGTTCACACTCTTAAATATTAGCCACTATATAACTGTTAACTTTGTATTATGACAGTACATAGCTCATTCGTATAATATTTATGCACCTACCCCTACACCTGAGTGCCAACGTCATCACCTGCTGACACTACCATGGAAGAATGTAGCCGCGGACATTTCCGAATTTAATGGTAAACAATATCTCCTAGTCATAGATTACTTCTCTAAGTTCGAAGAGGATCTTTACTAAAGAATTTACAAAGCATTACCGGTATAACCCTGCATACCCTGTACCAAGCTCCGCGATATTTACTCTACTTTGTGATCCTCCGCGCTTGCATCAGCTCGACATGAGCTGCAAACCGTCGCCAGCTCACTCACACGGTTGGACATAATCCGATCGCCTCTTCCAACGATAAACTAGACTACCTATAAATTTTTCTCGCATTCGCCGATCTCTTATCCCACGAATTAATCATGTAAGTACAACATAGATTTTAAAAGATCCAAATTCACAATTTTTCGCTTTTATTTTAAAAAAACTAAAGAATTTGTCTATATTCCATTATTGATACGTTTAAAAAATTACATGTCTTTCGTAAATAATATTTTTTTTAGTATCACACTGCTCTTTAAATTATAATCGTACTTCGCCGTTTCTAAATCCAGCTCCTCATAATTCTCGTCCATGTTTACCAAGGACGTTCATAAACAAAGCTCATGCTCCTCTCGCCCATACAGTCTCCCCTCCTGACGCGATCAAATATTAATCCAACCCCACCTTCCATTCTCGTCAATTAGTATCTAAACATCCTTCTTGAACGAGTGTTAACGGTTGTACAGAAGCAAAGTCCATACACTCCTCTTTACTTCTAGACATTATTTCCGCCTTTTCCTCCGTAATTACTACACATCCGAATACTGTTCCACCTAGAACATCACTTTTACTACACCAAATACACCAGACACCATGTTATGGTATATCGTTTAATAACAGCAATAGATGTCCACACCGACGTTGGCTACTACATACCTGTTCACTCTGTTATGATGGTATTAATGTATCATCATCAGCCTGTAGACGTCCACTGTTGGACATTGGTCTTCCCCCAAATATTTCCATAACGGATATGTATTCATGTGAAGGGATTTAGACTATTTCCCACCACGATGGCCTAATTGGTGAGAGCCAGAGCCTCTTTTATCGATTAGCAGGGTGCACCACGAACAGATGAGGTTTGCTTGGGTCCCGTGAGTTGTTGTACGGGACCCCTTACACCCCTTATTATTAACATATAACTTTTTCTTATAATATTTATGTACTACCCATTAGAATTAGCAACCTTCTATCTACCGCCATAAAGGCTTACTGTGTCCAAGTTTTACAATTCACTTAACATTACCTAATTATTAAACATACTTACATAAAATGATAAGAGAGTTACACCTCCCCCTTTTCACTAACTACAGGTAAACAATGACCAAGGAAAGTATCCCTTAGCTTAAGGACGCCTAAAATCAGATTAAAGAACCCTAAACTATTAAAAATTTGTTTGACCTTTTATGAACATTTTTAAGTTATATCTTCTAATAATATATAATATACTGCTATACTATCTTACCCGGTCCAATTGATCCGGTGGTAATGCCGCTGCTCCGATAGTAGAGAGAAGCTGCAGTTGTCTGAATGTACCGAAATCCCTGATCGCATCACGGGGGACATCCTTTGCCGCTTCCCACAGACCACGCTGGAATAAGGTGTACCTCTGCTGAGCGTCCAACTGTAATATAAGAAATGCTTCGAATGATCATCAAGGTATTGTGTTAACAGAATTTTACTTAACACTAAGTTACCAGTACAAAGGTAGTTTAATATATGAACGAAATTTATCACTAGCCGATACACGTCCACTGTTGGACATAGGCCTCTTCTAAAGATCTCCACATACACTCAGAATGGCCTCCGGTATTGCTGGGACTAGGGGCTGTCGTATATGGGGGTGGGTTTATATGAGAGGATTTGGGCTATTTATCACCACGCTGATCAAATGCTAGTTGGCTGGAGCCAAAGCCTCGTCAGTTGATAAGCAGGGTTCCTCACGAGCAGGTGAGGTTGGCTTGAGTCTGGTCAGCCGTGCGGGACCCCTTACACCGCAGATGAACGAAATTGACGAGGTCTATTTTGAACGGACCTCAATAAGTTGAAGATAAGGTACATAAAATTAAAAATATCACTATTTTGGGATTTTTCACAAAATATCAACATTATGATGATCAATGGTTATTACTTTCTTCATCAGTGCCAGCGAACTTCTTACCACCAACAGCCAACGAATGCCCTCATCCTCACTCACTGATTATCCTTTTGCTGAACATGATTTAGGATTAAATAAACATAATACAAAAACGATATTAAGTCAAATATATTATCAGGATAATGTATATAAAAAAAATCAATAAATATACAAAAATTAAGTATTTCAATGGCGTGATAGGAAGAAAGGATAAAGTTGATCAACAAGAACTCTTAGTGCTTCCTCGAAGTTAGAACGTCTAGAATTTCCAACCTAACTAGTGAATACGTTTATATAGAACTTTTTTTCTGCGAAAGTAACGAGACGGGCGGGTCGTTCATCTGATGGTAAGTGATACACCCGCCCATAACAACTTGGCGCTGGTTAGGATAACGTACGCAGCACCACATTGCGCTCGTCGCATTGAGACATAAGAAGTCCCGTTACTCTAGTAATTACATTAGATACAGCGCCTTTGAAACCTGAACAGAGTAATGTTTGCTCATTACTGTTTGTCGGCTGCACTAGGCGCTGCGGTGGTACCTAAACGGTTGCCAGCAAAAGAGACCTAACAACAATACTATTTTTTAAAATCTATGAAAATGAGTATTAAAATATATTGTTATAAACAAAAATTTTATAAAGAAATAACTTTAAAACTTGTATAGATTACAATGAATAAAAAATATTATTCTACGAACATCCCTTGTGAAAGAAACATGGTCGGTGGACCATAAAAATAAGCCACGGTCAAGTTACACGGAGCTACGAATATGAAGCGGCGGAGTGCGTGCTAAGTGCTTTCCTGTGCTGCCGGCGAAAGCCTTTTAAGATGAGGATAATTTGCATAACAGCTACCAGATATTGCTTCATAGCATCTCTGGTTCAGTTGTATTTGGACAAAAGTAATAACCGCCACACGGAGCCATCTCTAACGAGGTAAGAGTCAAGGTCATTTATCCATCATGAAACATGTTAGTTACCTATATTCTCTTTGAGCGGGAGTTCGTGTATTGAAGTTGCAGTTAATTACGTGAATTTTCGTCATTATATTATATCCTAACTACCGCCAGATTACATGTGCAGGCGTATCACTTACCATCAGGTGTACGTCCTGCTCGACCCGTTGCTTAAAGCTATATAAGTAACATTAAACATTCTTAGAGAATATAAAGATATCTCTCATTAAGTAATTAATCAGCTAAAGTAACTCCTCCATTATTAAATTAGTACTTTAATATATCGATGCTGGAAAACTCACTACAAAGTTATCCGACGATCTGAACCAGGTCGGAAGCTCCTAATCAAGCTTATATCTAGCTGATGATGATGACTTCAATAATAAAACGGTAGTGCGGATATAGTATTATAATTAAGCAGTGACTTAAGTAATATAACTATTAAAAGTAACTAAGTATTATTATCGAAATAATTAATGGTTATTAAATGACATTGTGTACAAGATGGCCGCCGGCGAACACAATGTGAGTTGAGTAGTTTTAGCAGATCTTATTACACAATTACCTGAGATCACTCAGTGTTGTGACATAATATGACTCATACGTTAAACTACTGAAAAACTAGCGTATCTAATATACCTTTTTTATGGCTACTTATATTTTTTGTTTCGTTAATGTAAGAGTTAAAGTTATGATTAATCTTGATATATGAAGTCAATTCTGTAACTGTCCATAACCTAACAATCTTTAACGTTGACTACTTAAGTGTAAAGTATTATATTTAACAGTCGAGGGTAGTTGGTGGAGGGTGGCCGATCTAATGTTACCAAGGCATCTGTTTCGAATGCTTATGATCTTGTGTCCTAAGATGCTAAGCATAATGCGGTATATTGTATATGGTTAATTGTGATAGTAAGTCTTTTCCATAGGAAGGTCATCCAGACACATAGATACGTAACATATCTAGAAAAGCTGTTGAGACTCTGCAGCATCTGCATCTGTTCCAGGCTTTGATATGAAAGTATTACAGTTTCGAATGTAACTAGTAAAATTACTAATTAGATAAGATTTTGTTTTATTACGATAAACCCTATGTGGGATAGTGTAAACATCCTATCTGTCGACCTACCAACAATATATTTAATGTTATTCTGTTTAGATCCATTGCCATTTCAGTCTAGAAAAATTTAACGGCCATGTCGGTGACCATGGTTTATATTCTGAATAATGTAATGGACGAGGTGTGTCACCGGCCATCAAAGAAACGTCCTAATTGTCCTTACTGTTTGTGTTTTAAGAAGTATACACAATTTAAACAAAGACGAAGGAGGAGACTTCTGTCAAAGCAACACATGACATAAGTGTCCTCCACATAAGTGTAACTATATATATAGGATATATCTAGAGATTCATTGAGTCATGAGAGATATACGAAACTATTAGAGGTAAACACACAAAAATTGCTATAGATATTGTTTCTGACATTTAGAGGTCAGCTAAGAATGGATCTTACAAAATTCCCTCCCCAAAGGGTGTTGTGGGGTGTTACGGCTAACAAAGCAGGCGGGAAACCGCTTATTGTTTGTATAAATACTTTGTGCAAAAATTAATTGCCCCTTTGAAACAGTGACTAACTTGTCCTGTAACAATAAGGATTCCGGTTCCGTCCAGGGGTTAAATGAGTAGTTTAGAAGGTAATAGAGTTTTCTAAAATCCGCCTGCCTAGATACCACCCTCATGTTTTTTGCTAAATCAGCATCATCATTTTGCTAAAACAGCATTGTTGGGCTAAAATAGAAAATAGGTTATTGTATACTAAATTAGAGGTGTAAGGATTCCCGCACAACTCACGGGATCCAACCCAACCTCATCTACTCGTGGTGAATCCTGCTTATCAACAAACGAGGCTCTGGCTCCCACCAACCCGCATTGAGCCAGAATGGTGGGAATTGGCCACAATCCCCTCATATGAATCCTTATACCAGCGATGTGGGAATCTTTGTAGGAGGCCTATGTTCAGCAGTGGACGTCTCTCGGCTGATGATGAACGATCATAACACCCTTAACTCGTTAATCGAAAATAAATAAAAAAAAATTGTAACAATGGTTTCCTTAAATATTTTATGTAATAACATTAATACGGCTGATTAATTTAATTAGAACCCCTAAGTTTAAGTTCAATTTGAATAATTTCGTAAATTGCTCTTGCTTCCTCTAACAACGGGAAGGTAAGAAAGTTCATAAAGGAGGCGACATGAAATAAGTTAACATTAAACTGTGTAATGAATTGTTGTTTCTCGACATCGTTCCGAGTACGTTCCACCATGATGTGATAAACATCCTCAATGATCCCACACTCGTCACATCCCGAAGAAGAACCCTTGCCCAACAGATGTGTCCCGAGCGAAGCCGAGATTGGCCCTATCAAACCATGAAATACGGGGTGGACTTAATTGCATGGTTTTATATCATATCCCTTTCGTAAGGGATCGTTCATCAAAGTATTTTTTTCAATGATGGCTGATGATGATGATGATGATACTAAATTACACAAGAAAGTACTTATATACACTTTTTACTTTATTTGCAAGTTTAATATTCATATAAATCGAATACTTATAATGGTACAACAATAGCCCTAAAGCATGGTTGTATATCCTAGGTGTTAAATTTTAGACCATTATTAAAATAACACACAGTGATACAAAGGGCCCAGGCTCAGTCCTCATACCCTCTTAGAGACAACACTGGTTTTCAGCCTTCATCCGGAAGGAGAAGACTGCAGAAAAAACTTGTTAACTTCCAGTTGCCAAGATATGAAAGCCGGAGTACTCTGGGCTAGCTTTACCAACCGAGCCCTCATTGTCATTTAACACCATGTGGTATATTAAGTGATAAAGAGCTTAGATATAAAAAAAAAACACTTTGAAAATAAACTCTTACATTAAAACAAATGTAAAGCATCTAAATTTCCCATGGCAACGTCGTCTTTGTGTTTAACTGCGTCAGTTAGCCTTAATCAAGGTATAGCAAAGAAAAAAGAAATAACAAAATCCTCGGGTCAAGATACTCAAAACGATTGTAATTAATAATTTTCAATTGTGATAGACTTCACACGTTTTTCAGATTTTCTTCAAAATTTGTTTCATCACTTCTGTTGTAAAATCGCACATATTAAATATTAATCATATTTCTTGTACTTTGTTTTTGATCCTAAATACGTGACACTTCTGGAAAGGCTCGTTCTCTGGAAACCTGGGTTTTGTTGTGGTTTCTATTTCATCAACTGAGCTATTGCTACCAAAATTGAGCTATAACTTTGGAATATTCGAGCTAAAGAGTTTCACCTAATACATTATAGTATAATAAGAAGAATTGCTCTTTTCTATACATGGCCAGTTTTGGCATATATAAAAACTTCATTATCAATGATAACTTTAAGTCATTAACCAATTAATTAACTTGACTGTTGACCACATAATTAGTTAAAGATCTATACTCCAGCTGTTGTTTTTTACATTTAATATAACTCTGTACGGCAGGTGTGTTTGTGACGATCTAGTTCACAAACAACTATTTTTAAGGAGATCCTTATTTAGAGAGTTTCGATCGAGAGCTTTAAGATATAATCTATAACATCATATCAGCTGTTAAGACAATGACTGAAATTATAATTTTGTTTTTTTTATGTTAATAATACATATATTATAATTGAAATCAACAGCGATATTTAGCTAGATCGCGTCAACGATTAAACAATTACGTAGCATCGACGGAAGGCTACAGCGGCTGTTCACACGGTACAAAATTATCCTGTACTTGAAACTATTGTGTTTACGTGTGTTAATTATTGTCATTACTCCACTTTACGTCACCGCAGGTAGTTGTGTCAATGGTGCATATTGTTAATCTGCGAAATAAACTAACCATTATCTAGTTGTTTGATTTAAAACATGGTTTATACCAAACCTCGATGGTAGGAAGTATACTTATTTTTAATGTCAGTATATGTCAAAGAGACGAGCTATTTTTTGACTATTTATTTAACATCATATAATTTAGGCTCTCTTCTGGTCAATCCTCGACGACAAAGAAGAAGGTCCAATATAATAAAGTAAATTTTTATATTAAGTTTTAAAAATCCAGAACTGTCTTTGTAACGTTGCTATTTTTGAATTAGACATAACAAACCTTTTTGAATTCTTCTTTAAATAGTAAAGTGGTCACGAAACCGGACATTCCATGTTAAAGACGACGACCGCATTATAAGCAAGCGACTTGTAACTACCAGGTTAAATCTACTGCTCGTCTCGCCGTATCCTTTAAAGGTAAGTAAAGAAGGATATGGCAATTTTTAAAACTGAGGGTGTGCTGCCCAAAGGCCAGGGAGCCGTCTTCGCAAAATGTATTGTACGTACGCGACAATCATATCTCAATGCCATCCAAACAATCATGTATAATGAGGCGTCTATTCATTCTCACACGCTGCGTGCGTGGGCCGCGCATTGTCGGACACTGAGGACATTCCCACACGGTGGGCTTTCGCAACCGTAACGTGACGACGACGCTGTGACGACTTCTGATGGTGCATACACAGATAGAAGAACTAGCCATTTACTATCTGTATTAACTATTTATTCATCTGCTTACATTATGCTTCGTAGAGATTGTTAAACGATGTTCGGAAATTCTTAGACTTCCACAGTTCAAAGGTAATCCTTTTATCTAATGAAATAATATCAAGTAACTCTAGACGAAATTTATGTTAATATTTAAAAGTTGGTATGTAAAGGGTCCACTCACGGGACCCAAGCCAACCACACCTGCTCGTGGTGCACTCTGCTAATCAAGAACCGAGGCTCTGACTCCCAACAACCGAACTTGGGTCAGCGTAGTGAGAAATGGCCTAAAACATCCTATATGAATTTAAAAGTTATAAGTAAAAAATAACCAAATTATACATTCATCTATAAGGAAAGTATTGACCTATTTTTATTTTCGTATTAGATTATAATAACATTACTAGGGCTACTGGTGGTAGGTCCCTATTTCCAAAGATTGCCTAGATAAGAACCATCGCAGCTCTTTTTCCTGCCGCCAAATGGTAGTGCGTAAACATAACTGTGTTACGGCTGGAAAAGCTTCAAAGTTAATAAAATTACTGGTGTAACGAGATTAACATCTAATGACTAATGCGAGCATAAGGAGTGAGAGTCTCTCATCCGAACTAAGGCTAAATTGTTAGACTGGCTTTTCACTCGTCTTCGTCACTTCTTCGAATAAAAAAGGCGGAAAAGTAACACAAATTAAAAAACACAAATAACTATTTTGTAGATAATATCTCTATGGATTAATTTGACCGAAAATTATACAGAATATTTAAAGAAACTATCCTATACTTTGAAGAAACTAACTATACTTTGATCGTAACTAATCTAGTACAAGTTCAAAGTTAGACAAACTAAGATTAGATATTAATCAACCAGAAGACTTCAACGGGTGTAACAATTATGCCTTTGTTAGTAAAATTCACAGATTTAGATGAAATTCAAGAGGTATTACGCGTTAAATATAATACTTCAGAGGATTCTAAACCTTGTTTATCAGAAATAAAGACCTAGACTAAAAACTGATAAGTAAAGCATTGAACGATCCGCGTAAGGTCAGGATCGGGTTTCTGAGTGTTAAATGAGCACAAAGCTTAGTTGTGTTACTAATGAAACCTTTACGTTCGTATACTAGTCAGAATGGTCTCATTCCTATGGTATTAAGGTCCTTGAATTTCGCTTGTTTGGTAACGTCATGAATTTTGTGTGATTTGTCTAACAAAACCTACATGGGCACCTTTAGAACTTTATGTGAGGTCACTATTAATATCACTTCAATTATCACCATAGGATCTCCTTTAATTTTATGACTTGTCTTAAGATTAAAATTAAGTGTCCCTCGACTACTTTACTTAAGTTGTTTGTAAAGTTTAGTGTCATAACGTTCCATTGATTATTGTGCTATCGCGGTAAGAATGTTGGGAACATTATTTTCTACACTTTATCTACCCTTACCTTGAATATTCTTTAATTTCTCACGGCCGTGACACTGTGACAACCAAGTAAGATCTCTAATTTTATTCTTATCACGTTCAATAACATTTTAATGAACACTCCATTTATATAAATGGTTAGTAATAACTTCACCAGAAAATAATTAAATTACTCGACAATCCTGGCGGTAAAAATAAATACGGTAGTGTCTAGATGGTATCCGGCAACATAGACCTTCCTCTACCAAAATCAGGCTACCTTCAACGTCATTACTGCCATCATTAAAATATTCGGAAAATCTGACAAGCATAACTTCAACAACAAATATCTATTTATTCACAATATTATAGTGTAGTAGTCTTTATTAATGGTTAAACTGAAAGGTTCTCTTTGCCCCAGTGCTTTGCACCAATTAATAAATCATAATTTTTACAATCGTGAAGATAAAAAGAGAAGTAGAGAGGACGGAAACATGTTTTACCTTTTCTTTCTATT
This sequence comes from Ornithoptera alexandrae, assembly GCA_029030555.1. Taxonomy (NCBI): domain Eukaryota; kingdom Metazoa; phylum Arthropoda; class Insecta; order Lepidoptera; family Papilionidae; genus Ornithoptera; species Ornithoptera alexandrae. The sequence continues at coordinate 11,058,567 of JARDVY010000272.1, read as the reverse complement.
ATATAGGGTGGCGCAAAAGTAATCCTCCTATCACAAAATGCTATAAATTTTGCTTTGATGTAAAAAAATTAAAAGACCAAATAAAAATAATCCACAAGAAGAATCAAAGTTTTTCATATTTTTTTTTAAATTACAGCCAAAAAAACATCGGAAGGGTATTTTTGCGCCACCTTGTATACAAGGTATATAAGATATACAAGGTGGAGCAAAAATAACCTTCCGATGTTTTTTGGCTGTAATTTAAAAAAAAATATGAAAAACTTTGATTCTTCTTGTGGATTATTTTTATTTGGTCTTTTAATTTTTTTTACATCAAGGCAAAATTTATAGCATTTTCTGATAGGAGGATTACTTTTGCGCCACCCTGTATATGAACTTAGGTGATTTAAGCATGCTACAGGCAGTTTCAGTATAAGAGAAAAATCTTTCAAAGACAGAGCTTTAAATAGGAGAAGTCTTTCACGGATTTCTTCTTAGCGTTTGTCCCGTCTTATGACAGGGTCTGCTTTTGTACTTCTACCGACTAAAGCTTCTATTTCTGCCGTCAAACTGTAATGTGCAAAAATTATCGAGATCCCGTTTGTAGATCATTGTAGCAAATTAAATTAATGAGGTAACGTGACATACAACATAAACATCTCGATCGTCTCGTCACTTTTCTAAATCTCTATGATCATTTTCAGTGCATTAGGAGGAGACCAGCGATCAAATTATGCGTTTCTTACCTGCTCCATACTCCCGTTATCGTCAGTTTACGTACAGTAATGTATGTAAATTTTTTAACGCATAGGTACATGTGAACATTGGAACAGTTTCATGAATGGGCGAATGTATGCAAGAAGTGTTTGAGTGCGTTGTTAGCGTGGAGCCGCAAACCGACGCTAAAAAGCAACAATGTCACACGGTCTAGGTCAGGTGTTGTTGATGCGAAAACAACTTATTTATTTAAACAACAATCGATCAGATTCAAGGAGAAAGTAATTTTTTATATATAACATCGTTTTTTATTGATTCAACCACCGATGTCGGTCATGATTCATCTGAATAAGATGTTCATCAGATGATATACGATTTGCCTACCGATTATAACACAGCATTAATACCTTTATACTGAATCATAATATACTAGTGTAATAGTAATTTCACTAGCTACATCATACTTTAAAGATAATCACAGAAAATTTTGCAACATTACAGCTCGACAATCAAAATTATAGCTGCTGAGTACGATGTGAGAGGTTAAGAGAATAAGCTTCTTCTAAACTAATGCTCTTTACTTACACTAGATCTCCATTTACCATCAGTTGGTTGGAAAAATAGACTTAGAAGTTATCGACCAATTACCAGTAGATATTTCTTAACTATTCTGTTCACTTAAGAAAATATTTTGCAGTCAAATATGTATTACTAAGAAATAATAACAAGGATGTATTCCACTTCTAATATCTAATATTTATTACTTTTTTTCTTACTTGATAAAGCAATACTATGAGGGAGACGTTCACCTGATGGTAAGTAATACGTCTGCCTTATACAAAGGTGGTGCTACCTATCTATTATATACTTTGCACCACATTGTGCTGGTCGCCTTGAGATATAAGCATTGCCTCAGTAGTTTCACTAGCTACAAAGTCCTTAAAACCGAAACACAGTAATGTTTGTCGGCTGCAATAGGAGCTACCTGGACGGTCTCCGACAACGAAGACCTACGACCAGTAAATCTATATTAATGTAACAAATATTATAAATATTGTTAACTATTCATACCGCGAACGATTTGATCTATTTATCTATCCATTGAATATTGCGATTTTAAGGTCTAGAACCAAAAAAACTTTGGACATTGTCCTTCTCACGTACAAAAGCGTGTCATAAATGCAAACACGTTTACAGTTATAAAAAAAATTATATTGTAACGTTTTTATTATCATACTATTATATAATTTTTTTATTAACAAAATGAAGTATTTATGAAATTTTGAGTAAGATCAAACGGTGGAGGGATCTATGGTGGAGATGCATGTCCAGCAGTGGACATCTATCGGACGATGACGAAATTTACTAATTCGTAACTACATTTGAGTATAAATTATGGACAGTGTTGAAACTATGAGCACTAACAAATGAAGTTTAATATAAGTATTGCGGGGGAGAAAAGAAGGGATGTAGACTCTATTAAAAGAAGAAGCCAACGCTAAGATGAAAGAAGATTGTGCAATCTAATTTTATATCATTAAAATTCTATAATGACTTAAATCGAAAGATGAAAAAAAAAAAGTTAAGAGCGTCAGATTGTCTATGAAATTATTACTTTCATTACATCAAAGAAAAATAGAAGTAGAACGAGCCTTTTGTCTAATTTAGACAGTCATAAATAAATTATAGCTATTATGTAGTAAACAAATTTTATTATTTATTTAATTAACTTTTCCATATGGTTCAACATTGAGAAAAAATTGCAAATCTATCGGTGAACCTCCAGTAATGGAAAGGCACATGGAAAAGAAGAAGAAATAACAATATACATCAACTCATCATCATCAGTATCTACTATTACAACGAATGACTATCGAGACGTCTAATACTGGACGTCGGCCTCTCCAAAAAACATCTACTCCGATTGATTTCTCCAGATTCTTGGTCTACCGTGTGTGGCCTTCCAGTATTACCGTCTGCCGATACGCGACTGCGATATTTATTATCATCTAAAACAGTTATAGGCACTCAGAAGTTAAGCATTTGATCAGACAGAAAAGATGATCTGCTAACGCGATGGCTTAATGATCCAAACACAATGGGGAACCTTGGCTTAATGTATTATCTCATTGTTCCATGCTCCCAGACCTTATAGGTCACAAGCCCCTGCCGAACGACGACAATAAAACGTGGTCGAGGACTCTTTAGTTCCGCCATTTTGACGCGGTCGCCATATTGGTCAGCCATTTTATGTCACTTTGTTATTGATTAATCATGTGTAAAGTACTGCATATAATTAATTGTATTAATCTAAAATACACTTTAAATGTAAGGTTAAATTAAACATAACTACATTATGCTTCACCATCTACGACCTCGTTTTCAAACAACATTGAGCTTAATTCTTAACTTATTGTTGATAAAAAGTTACAAGCATGTTTAGAAAAATAATCTAGGATAAAGTTAATATATTTAAGATGTCATTTTAGTAAGAAAAAAAACAAAACTAGACCAAAATTAGTTCATAGCAAACTTACACCTTAAAATTCTCCTTTAACTTTCATATGAAACGAGTAAAACGATTATTAAAGTGATACAACGTGTAATATAATAAATAGTATCATTATTAATTTTATAAGAATATACATAAAGTGATGTTTACTTCCGTTATTCTGTCTTTATTATTTAATAAGAAAAACTAAGGTAACAAAGCCTTAAGCAGTCCTACATAACTATTAAGTACACAAATTTTCTCAAGCAAAATTAGTTTCCGTTCAGTGCAACGCATTAACATCACTTCATTGTCTATTTGAATGCTCTTTTTAAATATTATTTTATATTTTTGTACTAATTAAATGTATTTATTTAGCATGAATAAATGAATAACTTACACAACATTTTAATTCACTTATAATAACGTAAATAACATATCTACTAATAACCGTTAAACAGTAGTTTAAAGATATATTCACGAGATTTAGAAGATCCTGTTTGAAACGAATATCGCCAATTATATTTTGTTAAAGAAAGTGCGTCTTAAACTATTTGATTTCAAGTTAAAACATACATTTAATAAATCTATTAAAGTAAAATTTTTATTTTTCATTGTGGGATGCCATATGAGAATAGTATTAAGTAAGATTCAAGTACGATAAACCGAGATGGTTTAACAATAGTATATCTATAGTTTTTCTAGGCTTCGCTGTAGTTGATTCAAAGTTAAAATGATGAATATTTAATGTATAAATGAAGGTTGTCATAGAAACGAAGGAGGTGAGCATAGCGCCCGCGTGGAAACAGAATCAGCTATCTCTGAGCATTGTTCGCAACAAGTTATTTGCGAAACTCACCCGGAACTTCCCACTTGTCAGTTAAAAAAGTAGTCTCCTCTATAAACGATGAGAAGATGGTTCATCAGATGCTTAAACGTAATGCCTTTTAGAACAACAAAACTCCTGTTATTCTCGATTTACGCTAATAACTTCATAAGGCTTATGAATTGGGAACATGCTTCTATGCTTGAGCTGTGTGAAGCAAACAAATTTCTTATTTATGAGAAAAGTAAAAAATTATGTTCAAATATAATCTCTTGGAGTGAAGGCCGCCTACAGATCGAAGAAGTGTAGGACGCCTTCCCTCCAGGTAGACAGACGACATCATGAGGGCAGTCGGATGTGGGTGGCTGCGAAAAGCTCAGGATTGCATTTGGTGGAAGATATTATGGAAGGCTTATATCTAGCAGTGGATAAACAAAGTCTGTTAATGATGATGATGTTGATGATGATCATGATAAATGTCTATTGACTATACTAAGCTTCTTAAGAAAACAATTAGGTCACAATAATAGTTTAGATCTATATTCGAACCTGTTACTATTATTTTGAAGGTGAACTTCTTATAATTTTGACACCCCTTATAAAACTAAGCAGCATTTATATTCTACTTGAACCTTTTAAGTCATCATCATCTCAAGAGATTACTGTCCACTGCTGGACATAGATCTCTCATGTAAATTATTCTATATAAGAAGGGCTCTTTGAATCTAGTAGATATCAGATAAAACCTATCATCTTAGTGAGTATCCACCAGCTCTGTGCCTTCCGGTACTGCATCGCTATTCTAGTTCTATGAGCTAGCTGTCTTGCCCATAACTACTTCAGCTCATAGGGCTATGTTGGTGATAGGCGGAGAGGAGAGCGCGCTGGATGTTCCAACGCGCCTTAAACGCAACATTGTGGGGGTTTTAATTGGTGCAAGTACGACATGACTTTGCCCCTGCGAGGATAAATATGCGAAGGCATTTCCCCCACATAAAACAAAAAAAGAGGTTATGTTGGTAAGTCTAGTTCTTCAGCGGATGTTCTTATTTCTGATTTGATCACGCAGACACTGTGTGTCACTCTCTCTATCGCTCGCTGTGTAACTCTAACTTTTGTATATGAGATCTAAAGTTTTTTAAATATTCCATAAATAATCAAAGTATGGACTTTATAAAAACAAACATATTACTTATCGTTTACTGGATAAATATCCGACGTAGGACGTAGTTTGAACAAGTTTTTTTAATTTAGTTTAACAGGGGCATAAAGTTATCACTAAAGAGATCTTTTGTTCTTATCTCTCTTAGATTTTCATTTCAAATGATAGAGATAAAATCTTTTCAAAACTACAATGAGCATCATTTACATGTTACAGATTATATAAAATAGCAGTAAATAAGAGTACATAGACGATAAAGAAATGTTTTCTACTTACGGCCGCATGTTGGGTTGCATCATTGACATCAGTTTCGAAATTCCACTGCGCCGCGACGTTGTTCGTGCACTCCTTCGAAGCTTGTTCTTCAGCTCGCACTAAAAACTCCCTCACCTGCTGCAAATTTACCCTCTGGTGTCTCTCATCGACACCACTGGTGCCGGCTCTGCCGAAATCGTAAGGATTGGCGCCGGCGAAATTCGGATCGTTCCGCGCGAAATTGGGGTCATTCTTTCTGAAATTTGGGTCGCTGTTCACATCTATTCTATCATCATTTATATTATCGTACGGTCTTAAAGTGGAACTGGGGTTCCGACCGTTTCCGTAATCCAGACTCGGGTATCCGTTGTTACTTATATCCGGATTGATCCTGTTGTTAAACGTGGACGACACCGGGTAGACGCCGGGTGTGCTGGATGTTACCGGTCTTGCGGTGCTGTATTGGAAGTTTCTTCCTGATACATCGTATTGGTTCCCTGCGTTGTTGGTCAAGGGGGTACTAGAGAGAAGACCGTAGCCCCCGTAAGGGTTGCGTTGGGTACTTGAAATCGGTAAGGGAGGTAAATCCAATTGAGGATCGCCGCAGCACTGGTAGGATAACGACACAACTATTAACCATATCCTGATCAGTTTCCTCCCGTGAGCACACGCCATTGTGATTACTGTACCACGGATACCGTCGCGGGAGTGGTGCAACCGATGGTGCGTGGTGTTTGCCTGCGTCCGACTCAGCTACTGCGTTGGTGTTTCGCTTCACCTCTGAACTGGAAGCGTGTGAAGCGCTTTGTCTAGTTATCTGCACGCTTGTACTCGTGTACACGCCAAGTAATCCACTGATTCAATATTACGCGCTGGTACTTATGTATTATTTAACAAAAAACTTTTTATCTCAACAGATTTTAACAACGACATAAAAAATTATATATTTTTAACTTTTTAATTTTATATTTACTAACTTATATACCTTAACGATGAACGCAGTAAATACTAGTTCGAATCCTATAAGTAGTATTACCTAAAATTACTTGACTCAGATGAAGAAGTATTTATGTAATTCCAAGGCTTTGAACAGAGTAATATTCAAAGTAAATTCTGTTATATTCGTGCTAAAAAAATTCTGTTTGATAAAAGATAAAATAAGATAATAAAGATTAAATTTCTTATCTCTAATGTTTGAATCCAGTAATTAATATTAATAGCTGTGTAAATCAAAACAAGGCAATGATAGGGAGTTCTTTGTGTTTTTTCAGACTATGACCTATACTGCTGGGCCTATTCACACCAATAAAAGTGCACACACAGTACAGATCACTAAAAAAATGTATTTGATAATTAATTTAAACCTAAAGCAGTGATTAGCGCTGACGGTAGTTTAAGAACGCGTTATTCTCTCTGATTCACCACGGTGGTAATTGCCGCTTAATTGCTAACCTTAGATTCCATCAGATTGTTTTTGAAATCAATTTCAATGTCGAGGTTAACTTATCGAAATATAGCATATTTATTAAAACTGTCATATACTGAAACTTTATCTCTATATATATGACAGTTTAACCGTCTATGTACTTTAGTAGGTTGGTATATATATAGGAGATATCTAGAGATTCATTGGCTTATAACGACATCTCCGAAATTATTATACATAAAGATTCAATCTTTAGTAGAGATATTGCTTCTGCCGTTTAGAGATTAGATAAGAATGAATTTTATAAAATTTCTTCCCCCAAAACAAGGTGCGGTGGTGTTGTCTGGCAAAGTAGGCAGGGAATAGTTTAATGTTTATATTTGATATCAAAAAACATAAGTAATATTTTGTATAATACCTAAGTTATAATTTCACAAATATTAACTCCCCTTCGAGAGGATTGTCATAGTTAAGGGTCTCACATAACCGTCCAAGTATCTTTTGAACACTTTCCGCATTATACCAATGGACTACTTTATAATGTGACAAGTCTGGGTAAAAAGCTTTTGAAGTGTAGAAAAGATATGTTGGTTAAAGATATTGGAAAGCATTAAGATGTGTATTCAATTTGTGAAGTGACTCTTTTTCGTTGAGTAACCAAGGAGTGTGTTAGAGAGTGATAAGAAAAGGAAAGCGTTGCGATAACGGCACGAGACGCGCTGCGTTCATAACAAAGGAAACGACGACCTCAAAATTTAGTACCATACCGCAAAAATAAAAAAACTATATATGTTTCAACTTTATACATACACATAAAATGAGTTTAACTCACATTCAGTTTTCTGCGATGTAACCTAAGTTATAAATATAAACAAATCCGTGCATTTTAGATCTTGAAAGACTTAACTTTGATTGAAATTGCATCAACTTTCAGTGAATATATCAAAGGTTAAGGTGATATATTCAAGTAATGTTTAATATAGAAAGAAATATCAGAATCTTTAACATCTCTTACTCTACTCGCCATTACCACTTTTTTTCCAAAATACAAAATTTCAGGAAGTCCCAAAATAACATGAAAAATTATCAACAACACATATTTGTTTGCCTTTAACTATTGGTATCAGTTGAATTTTTTTTTATTCAGATGAGATGAACGGGACTTTCACCTGATGGTAAGTGATACGCTATGCATACCGACAGTCGAATCTACCTGCTGTCAGTCCATGAAAATGGAAAGTGAATGAAAACTTTAAATTCACTAACCATGTTAAGAGATCACATAAAAGCGCTATGAAGTTAGATTTTCATCAAATATTCATTTTTCTTTTCTTATTTCACAAAGCGATCAGATGAGATATATATTCACCTGATGGTAAATGATACTCATATCCATAACTACGCAGAGTTAGGATGATATACACTGCACTACATTGCTCTCATCACCTTGATAGGCCAGATGTTGAGTCTTGTTAACTCACTTATATTACTAGCTAGAATAATTTGGGAATAACAAAATTTCATATTATTTAGTAGATATCCATATGATCTATAATTATTGGGAATTTGTGTAGAGTGCTGGGTCTGTCAGTAAACTAAGTATGCGAAACTTAGCCATACCACAAACTCGAGACCTTTTTCCCACTACTTTTGTAGTGTCAACTGTAACAGATATATAAAAACTATTTACTTTTGAAAACCTTGATCTGAATATGGTTATCTTAATATTCTATTATTAATATACAGCATATATAGAGTAAGAATTACAAAAGTATTATTAAGTGACGCATCAGATATTTTGTCCACGCCTGCCCCATAAGTGATAGAGATCATAAAAACAGGTGCAAGGCCGTAACTCTGACGTGCGATAAACATTTGTCATTGTCGGAGTCAGAAAAAAAAAATAATGACCAGCCGAACTGAGGACAAGAAGGATTGACCAATTCGTTATGGAATCGCATCAAACGAAATTGGGTTGGTGATTTAAAATGCGGAAGTTTAACAACAACATTATGAGGTCATTTTGTGGGCCATAGATCATAATGATCTATTTCATCGGGAGCTCATCTGAGGAAAAAGAAAAATGAGAGGGATGAACATAGTATGGTATTAGAAAAACATCCCGACCTGGATTATAATGCTGTAAGCAGCCATTACTTCATTATCAGCCGATAGACGACTGCTGGACATATACCTCTTCCAGAGAACTCCACATCGATCGGTTCTGCGCTCTCCGCATCCAGCGGCTTCCCGCTACCTTGCAATCTGGTACCGCTTGGCATTAACATGCGTCGTTTCTAGGGATTCATACAGAGGATTTGGGCCATTTCCCACCACGCTGGCCTTAGTCGGGTTGAAGGGACCCAAAGCCTCGTTTGTTGATTAACAGGGTGGGTCAGGAGCGAGTGAAGTTGGTTTGGGTCCCTTGAGTTGTTGTGCGGGATCCCTTACACCCCTTACCATCGGATAACAAACAGCGACAAGATGAGCAATATGTTCACATGATCCAATAACAACATGACGTAAGTAAGAATGATATACACAGCATCACTTTGTGCTTGTACTCTTGAGATACAAGATGTTAAGCTAGTGCAACTAAGCTATAGCACTCTTAAAACTGGAACACAGAATTGTGTGTGCACACTGCTGTTCCTCGCCAGACATTGCCACTGAGGTGGTGCCTGCCTAGACGGTCTCTGACACCAGAGGCCTGTTACCAGTAATGTCCATTATTTGTAAGTACACTGCTTTTGATACTATTGGTTTTCAGCTCGCTTATTCCAATTCATCCTTCATACTGCCGTTGACACAAGCCAATGGCTTAGTTAAAATGGTAATGAAATTTTTCAGTAATACTGATAACATGACGATTAATAAAATGATCACTCTGGCAAGAGTGATACTGGCGAAGAAGAATAACCATTAAAATACTTCTAAGTAGTTTATTCTTTCTATGTTTTTCTGCTGGTATGACAAAAGAGGCGAGCACAGAGGTGCTTATCTATACTTAAAAGACACTTACCAATTTCAATTGAGTATAGTTCAATGATTCAAAAATGAAGAGATCTGCAGGGGAACTAAGGTCAACGACCTAGCCCAAAAAATTCCTAGCCCCAAGTGGCAATAGGCAGGAAACATCGCTCGGACTGACAGCCAAAGTGGCGCCAAGGTCTTCGAATAGCGACCGCGTACCGGAAGACGTAGTGTTGGCATGCTCCCCACCAGTTGATCCGACGATCGGGTGAAAGTTGCGGGAACCAACTGGATGCGGGCAGCGCAGTATCAATTGATGTGGCGATCTTTGGGGGGCGGTTTATGTCCAGCAGTGGACGTCTGTCGGTTGATAATAATGACAATGACAGTTCACATTTTTATTTACTTAAAAGATTATTATTTAGATAGGTATGGCAGCAGGGTATGTAATGCTAGTAAAGCGCTATATAAGATCATACACAGGATAGTGTTGAATATTCTGTACTTCATCAGCTAGCCTTTGCCGCAATTGATATACAATTGAGGTTAAATGTTAGCTGATTGCAGCATCATCATCATCATCAGCCTGTAGTAGCCGACTGCGTATTATGCTAAAACGGCTATTGTACACAGCCATTCTCTCTCCATTAAAACATAGAAAACTGACTCTACCACTATATGAGATTAAAGCTATGAAAAGAGAGTGAGATAGACTATAAGGAAACGATTACTGAGATAATAAGTATTTGTATATTTAAAAATCTTGTAAATTAAAGCAAACTGTTCAACGGCATCGTCGTCAGTTAAGAGGCATTATCTCTATTCAGTGCGCGCACGGCTGCACGCGGCTCCATGGCGGCAGGTAATGGTCGGAACCAAGGTTACCAGCACCGTTACACCTGCCTATCATATTGTAAGGCGATTCATTATTATTATACCCCTACATTGGAGGTCTATAGACTATTGTGTATACTTACTTACTCCTCTGGCGCAGCGACGAAGTGAGTCTTGGTCTCCGACTCAAGAGAGCGCCAGCGCCATCTCTTTTTTTTTGCCAAAGTTCGCCATATTTGGGATCAGACCGATTTTTACTTTTTATCGATTTCATAACACGAGCCATTTTTCATAGACGGATTGTAATCCCGCTGCACAACCTGCATATTGCTGGAGGACAACATCTTACTTTAGTCGGCGAGCTCAACGGGTTTAGCCGGTTAGTACGGCTGTATTACCTGGAGGCCGTCCGACCGGTCCTCGAGGACTGGCTGGATAGGAACTGCGGAGTCCTCAATTTCCGCCTGGTGCAAATACTCACGGGGCACAGTTGCTTCGGGAGCTATCTGCACCAGCGTCATTGTAGCGGTAGGACGGACGAGGCGTGCGACGAGTGTGGACACCCGGTGGACACATCGTCGCACACCTTGGCCGATTGCCCGCAATTCGGGGGGCATAGGGCCGCGCTCGTAGCGGCGATAGGGACTGACCTCTCGCTACCGGCTGTGGTCCGGACCATGGTCGGAAGCGAGGCGTCATGGGATGCGGTATCCCGTTTCTGCGATATCGTCATGTCGCAGAAGCGAGAGACCGAGCGTTTTAGAGAGCGGGCGCCGAGGGGGCACGAGGCGGTCGTAGTGCGCGGACAGCTCGTCGCCAACGGGCGGAGCCGAGCGCACGATCGGCGCTTGCCTCCTTAGGCAGAGGAACCTGGCGCCACGACCGACAAGGCCCGTCGGTCCGGCGCCCCCCTTGGAAAGGGTTCCTGGGGCATATCTGGCGACGCGTCTCGTATTCCGACGCGTTGCCGCGTAGTGTAGGGATTTTGTCAGTTGGGAGGGATGCTTCACATCCCTCCCCGAGGCGGGCCCGTTCGATCCGGGCACCGAACGGGGGTTGCGGAAGAACTGTTTCGTGTTATCCCGCGACCCTCGTGCATTTATTTGCGGAAGTGATGGAATACCGTGTGAAGCTTTTTAGTCGGTTGGAGTCCGACACTACCCCGCTACCGGCCCAGTATTGGTACGGGGTGTGCGTTCCGTTAGCATTTTGTTACACACGTTAATAAAAAAAAAAAAACGGCTGTATTACCGACCCTTACTCCATCCGTTACCCGCAGCACACTCCCTTTGTGGGTAGTAAGTAATTGATATATTTGGGATCCCGTCTTTGACTTTCGCTGCCGTTCATTCAACCACTAATGACGGCGGAACGCAAAAAACTTTTTAACCGCTACCCTACCGCCAAAATTAAAACAGACGACGACTTATTTACCATGTTCTACCCCTTTCAGGCTTCTGGGGAGATGGGAAGGTTATTTAGGATTAGTATCCAATGAAACCACTGTGGCGGAAACCTTCAGAGCGAGAGCCATTGAGATCTCCATAACACATTTCAACGCGTCTCTGGGACCGTATCCTATTTTTGTACCCAACGACTGTTGCCTTAAACAATTCCAATTACTTTACTAACCAAAGACATTAATTGGTGGAAAAACCCAATCCTATAATAACTTTTAGATGCTTACAAAGGAATGTAATTAAAAGTTATTGCATTTATTACTTACATAAAGCTATTGTTTTTATTAATTATTATTGTATCGCCGTTGCCGCATTATGCAGGCATTATTCATCATTGACTGATGATTTAGGGTATACTATATAATCCTATTTTATGACATTCATTTATGATTTCTAATACCCCGTCTAGAAAGCAGATTACAATAACTTCTACTCTAGGTAAGAGGAAACCACTCCATAGAAAAAAGTAACAACTTAACCCCCTAGAAAGAGGCCTGTGTTCAGCAGTAGACAGTAATTTAATATTTATAATTGTTTAAGTTAAGATTCATTGCTCGGCAACTGTTGTAGGCGTTGCGATGATAACGAAGGTCTGGTTAAGAGAATACACCAACGGTGAATAAAACAATATTATCGATGTACATAACTACAGTTTTATATACACTTAGTATTTACAAACGGCATCAGGCGGTGACTTTCGATAACCTCTGCTTGAACTCTGAGCCTTCGATTGCATTGCGCTGTTCATCAGTACAATATTCTGAAAAACGAAATTTAATGAATAGTAATAGAATACCGAAAATTTAATACTAAAAAGGGATACTTACGGACTGAGCTAGGCTCCCAGCCTATGTACTCCCCGGTCCTCTCGTTCTCCGCCTTCAGCCAGTCGTACAGCGGCTGGAAATACTCCAATACCCCACTGGCGTCCATATTACGTTGCCCCGTCAGCAGCTCCATCGCATCCGGCCATGGTTTGGACGCGCCCAGTTGCAACATTTTACTACAAATCATCGAAGGTAGTCAATTGAAAAAATATTTGTTTTACTTGTTAGGGACCAGAGTAAAAAATATCTTATTGTTGTATGAGTAAGACATGAAAGGTCAGGAAAGGAAAACATCGATCCTTTGACTCAACTAATTTTAGTCAAAAATTTTGTGGTCAAAAACCCTGTGGACTCAAAGGAGTCTTACAAGATGCTAGACAAAAGAGAACAATCCTCATTTTAAACTATAACATTAGTCTAAATTAAATGATGGCCTGGTTGTGCTGACTCTGTCTAGTGTGACAAGTGTATCTAGGAGACTAGTGTAAAAATAGTGATACAGAAGATCCAAGTCTTCTCTTCTATAAACACGACTTACCCTAAAGCGTTTCCTGCGACGGTGCTTCTGTAAATATCGCAGTTGGAGAGGAGTTTGCTGGAATCGCCCGGCGTGTACTCATCAGCCAACTGGCAAAGCGAGCGATGGAATTGGAACTGAATTATGTACGATATGTAGTATCTGTGAAGGTAAAAAACTGCTTAATCGTACTGTCACAATAGAAATGAGGTATTAAACTGATTCATTAAATTGATTTTTTAAAGTATAAAAAATAATCATCAGAAAACAACTAAATTAAGGGTTCCTGCGCAACAACGCACGGGACCCAAGCCAACCTCACCTTCTCGTGGTGAACCCTGCCAATCAACAAACTAGGCTCTGGCTCCCACCAACCCGCATTGGGCCAGAGTGGTGCGAAATGGCCCAAATTCCCACATATGAATCCCTATCCGATATGGGAATCTTTGGGGAAGGCCTATATCCAGCAGCGGACGTCTATCAGCTCATGATGATGATGAACGAAACAGAATTGAACACATGAGATCAAGAAATTCTTAAGAAAAAATTTCGCCTGCATATTTATTTTGTTTACCTCATATATTCAACATCGGCGGCGATGTGATACTTAGCAGCAGGGTCAAAGTCCTGTTCAGATCTAGGTGCCGGAGGCTCTACCCCTTGGAGTGCTTCTCTGAGTTGCCAGAAGTGACAGTTGTAGTCGTTAGGAGTTGTCGTACCGCGGAACACTCCATATCGGTAAACATCAAGAAGGTAGGCAAACGGTAGGAAAACTATTTTGTCCAGACCCTGGAAAATGTTCAAAAATAATTTAATAGTAATAAAACACCAAATCTGGTATTTCTAGAAAAATTTACAACTAGGTACTCAATGAAGGTTCTACTTCTTCTTAAAGTGCCTCTCCAAGTAGTGAAGGTTGGCGATCATCATCGTGGTACAGGTCTTTCTATTTCTGGTTTGGCGGAACAATTCGGACGTTCTAGATATGCGTGTCCATTTCCTGATATTCCTCAACCATGACTTTTTCCTTCGCCCAGCTTTCGTTAATGAAGGTTATACACAGAACATTTTGAAGAATCTATATATCGAAACTCCACCACAGCGCCTATTGTAAGTGCCAAATTTTAGTATGTAAATAATAATGTGAGTTAATGAGATGATCTTGAAAGCGTTGGACCCACCACGAGGATAACAATCGGTGGTAAGTCCAACCGCAACTTCAAATTATAATAAAAAAAAAATTCTAGCTACTATAGGTCTAGTAAAGAACAATACCCCATTACTATGAATTTACTTACTGATATTGTATCATGAAGTTAAATTTAAAACCTTTTATTTTATGTATATTCATCGCTACTATTATATGCAGGGTGAAAGGTCATAAGTGTAAAAGATGTGGAGGGGCTAAAGTCTAGCTCGTATCCTATCTATCTATGTATGGAATATCCCATCAAAAAACAATGCTTCTGGAGTTATAAATTTTTTAAATATTTTCCAAAAAATTCCCAATTTTCTAGGCAAAAATTCGATGATTTTATTTCTTACTTATTTCTACAAAAATTTTAATGTAATAATTATTGTTTAATCATTGTTTTATTAAATTAAATTAATAATCATCACTTAGAGGCTAAAACTTTTAAATTAGGTTCTTTGAAAGTCGTGACAGTAAAAAATAAGGCGTCTACTTACATTTTTATTTAAGCTTAAGATAAAATTTTATTTATAAAAAATACGTATAAAGCATATAAATAAGTACCTGACTTCAATACCTATCCGATAGGGTATAAGAAAGCACAAACTTTCTAAAATTTAGAAAAAAAAACACTTGCAATAAAACGCAAGTACCAAGAAATACCAAACTGTAGAGACTTGTAAAAGTGGACGCCGCGCCGGCCCTTATGTTGACTCTTTTGTTTTTGTTGTAACACGTGCTAGCCTATTGTTGTCGTTTTAGATATTGAGTTCATTGTAAAACATATGCAATGTCAATTTTAGGTAACTAGTCAGTACGACAGTTAAAATTTAACTAGTTTCGTGGGTGGACGTACATTATCGTTGTCGTCTTAATTCTGAATAGTTTTTCTTTTCAATACCAAATAAATTTAATTTCAATGGCGGATTACGGTAATGAAGATTACGATAATTTGTTACCATTTTATAAAGTTGATTGATATTTGACTCGAGATCGTCCGGCCCATCCTCTAAGAGACCCACGACTCTCAAATGTTTGGGTGTAGACACGGACAACGCGATCACGTCACCAACAGCTTCGTGGAAACCTGAAGATTATTTTTCCTTATTTAAAATGAAATAATAATTATTAATTTATAAAAAATCACATAAAAGAAAGATGAAATCAATAATTTAGTAACAGCAGTGCTCTTTGTTACTCAATTATTTTGTTAAGATTACCTAAGATCCTCTTAATTCATCGATGCCAGCTACCGATGGGGTTTTATATATTGAAACAGTCATACTGGTTTGTATCATCATCAACAGCCGATAGACGTCCACTGCTGGACATAGGCCTCCTCCAAAAATCTCCACGTCGATCGGTCCCGCATTACTCGCATCCAGTGGATTACCGCGATTCTCACCAGATCGTCGGACCATCTTGTAGGAGACCTCCCAACCGGTTTGCATAGTCTTACTTTAACAAAATATTCAAGTAAGACATATATAACAAATAAAACTTACCAGGGTTAGCTCCAGCCCTATATATAATAGGTTGATCTTTGTACTGCAGGTAGTACTGAATATGGCCCATCTCATGGTGTGTGGTCTTGAAGAAAGCGTTTGTTATAGTCGTACACTGCTTGATTCTGTAAAGTAACAATCATTAATAATAAAGTTCCTTAAATGTTGTAACTACGAAGAATTTTTTCAAAACCTTTTACTGAATATTTTTCTCTAATGTTTGGCCGAGAGTCGTATATGTGATAAGTGCAAAAAGATTGTTGTATAAATTCTCCTAATACACGAACTTAATATTTAGTGTTACCCACCTAAAGTCTTCGCCATCGAAGAAATCCCAAGCGGACGCGTGGCAAACCATGTCCCGACCGTCATCAGGTTTTTCGATAATCGATCTCTCCCAGAACAAATCCGGCATTCCGCTTAGGTTTAAAGACGTGAAGAACTCTTCCGCAGTTTTGAACATTTTAAGCGCTGTATAATTCTAAGAGAAGAATGAAAATTATTATTATTAGTTTAACCGAAGAAACAAACAGATTCTTCACTTGATATTACAATGAGATGCTGGGGAGAATACCCCGAAGAGACAGAATTGTATCATATACAACAAAGCGTACAATAATCAGGGTCAAGTAATAAAGGAAACATATATATCTACTTATGCTAATATATATCTAATAGCTACTATTAACATAGCAGACAAACCTGACTTATGAGAGCAGCAGTCACATCCACGTCAGGCTTGTCAGGATATGGCCGCGTGAACTTCTCCACTCCGCCCCATGTTTGTGCCCAAATATTACCTGCGAAGAAAATTGATTGGATTTAATGAGAAGTTTAATTTAAAAACTGTGTTATCTTCCTACAAGTATGAGACATAGAATTTAAATCCTCACTTCCATAGGTTGATGATGAAGGAATCTCATGTAAAGTTTGCTCTTTTAATAGAAATAATAATTAAAAGTAAACATAGATCAATTTTGAACACAAGAATAAAAATTGAATAGTATGACAAAAAATAAATATACAGGCGTATAAGGCGAATTCTTTCAAGCAACCTTTGGATGGACGGCACCATGGAGAGGAATTTAGAGAAACTACAATGAACATTATTCTAACCAGATTCTCATTCGTATATTAGTGAATTTCTTGATCGCCCCGGTACAATGTTGTCTTTAAAAAGGATGTTTACCTAATAAATGCGCTGGTATCGGTCCCTTCGCAGACACCACGCTATCGCCGTACTTCAGCCTGAGATGCCGGCGGACGTAAGCGTGTATCTGCTGGTAGAGTGGCTTCACCTGTTTCCACAGCGCGAGGAACTGATCCTCGCTGTCCGAAGCTTCATATTCGCCCAGCCACCACTCCGCTGTCGTATCGTAACCTGGATACAGATAATCAAATATGAACACTTTGTTTGTTTGGTTTTAGAGTACCATGCAGTTTCAGGCTGCCTAATTTAAACTTCAGTATACGTTTGTTAAGTTTTATAGATCTATTATACTTGATGATTCTCCTTCTTTTTTGTACTTTAAAATATCCAGAAAATTGCCACATTCTTCCAATAATCGTGTTTTCGTTACTGCCTTTCGCAGTGCTTTTAGGCTAAAATGGCGATGGCGTTAGTATGCTAACCCACTAGATACAACATATAGTACCAATTTAATTTGTAAACTATCAAATTCAATATTACAAATATATTTAACAATTGTTAAAGATAACTTATAATTATGGTTGAGGAATATCAGGGAACGGATTGGCATATCTGGGACGTTCGATTTGTTCCGCCGAACTAGAGTCAGAAAGGACTGTATCACGCTGATCGCCAAACTTCACTAATTGGAGTGGCACTTTAAGAAGAAGAAGATCACCATTTAATTTAGCAGCTTCGTTACTCATAGCAACGTATTCAGTAAAATTGCCTCTTGATGGCGCCCCGGCTGCATTATGCCATGCCTCCCATGTATACTTCAGCTCTTCTGCGTCTTGGCTGTTCGCGAAAATATTTGTTACATCTGAAAATAGATAAAGGATCAGCTAAGATTCAAAACCGATCCAATGGTCTGAATGTTGTGATGAACAAGTAAATATACATTAAAGGCGTTAAACTTATATCTTGTGTTTAATGGTGGGTAATTTCTCATCCCACTTACCTGGCTCAACGTGCAAGTCGCACTTTGTCCTCTCCTTGTAGTCGCATATGGTCGCCTTAGCATACGTAGCCTGCATATTATTAGTTGCCTGTATCAGTCTCTGGTAGAGGTCCTCGGGCAAGGCGGATGTGCCCAACTGTGAGTACTTCTTGAACATCCTCTTCAGATCCTCATCTTCGAATTCGTGCCAGAGATACGTCATCGTCTCTTTCCAATACTCTTTTTCCTCTTCGGCTACTTCTAAGAACACTTGCATCTAGAATTATTGTCAGTAACAAATTGAATTTCATCTTTTTTGGAAAACGACGCCAATGATCCTTTTATATAACAAAATCGCCTAACCTGCACTTCTTCATTGTGAGCGGTGATATTACTCTCGTAATTCCAACTGGCTATTGTCCTTCTGTTCTTAGCTTTTGACATGAACTCGTCCAGAGTCCTCATGTATTCCCGACCAGACGCTTCCTCCGCCGCCCGCTCCGCCGCACGACCCTGCGCTGCCACTAAAAATACTGACGCTATGGCCCCAACTAGGGCCAACTCTCCGAGAATTTTCATTATCATCTGTAAACAACAATTGCTTCCAATAACTAAGTTTTTTTTAAAATACTATGAGAAGGGGTATTTTGTTGATGAATATGTTCGTTAAGACTTACTCTAAAACATGTCTCCGAAAGTATATACACTTGTAAACGTAGTTATTATACTTTAATATCTAAACAGTTAACCGACAAATCATAACTTAAATAAACTGCGGATTACACAAAAAAGTCAAATGTCAAGGATTTTATACATTAAATGTATTGTTAGATTTTTTGTTAGCGAATTTAGACTAGTTCATTTTTTCTCCCGTTACGACATAGTTAACTTAGTTTTTAGATCATGAGTATAAATTCGCCAAATCTCAATAAATATTAAGTATACTTAGAAATTTAATTTTCTTGATTTTGTTAACCACAATACATAAGCTGAAGATGTTTGATCGCACAAACTCTTATATATACGTTAACAACCGGATTATAGTTAAGTTTAAACTGGTAATAGTTTAACATAACTGTTCTGTTGCCTCCGCTATAGAAATTTAAGGATCTTATATCCTTATAAAGAAAAAAATATTCATTATAATATACATCAATCGATTGCTTTTTCTTTTGTCTCTTCATTTGGGACCTTAATCGCTTTGAGAGCTCTTCAATTTTCTATCATAACCTCGTCATCATCGTCATCGTCAGCCGATAGACGTCCACTGCTGGACATAGTCCTCCCCCAAAGATCCTCCATGTATGTACGGGTTCATATAGGAGGATATGGGCCATTTCCCACCACGCTTACTCAATGTGGGTTGGTGGGAGCCAGAGCCTCGTTTGTTGATTAGCAGAGTGCACCACGAGCAGGTGAGATTGGCTTGGGTCCCGCATAACAACTTAAGGTACCCCTTACATTATAACCTAAACTAATATTAAACACTAACAACTGTTACATACTGATTATCGATTTATTAATATAGAGATAGACATTGAACTATTAATTTGTTAGTTGTGCTGATATATAGTTCAAACAAAATAACTTAGTACGAATTATAGCTCATAGTAATAATGTCGACATCTCGACTCTTATGAAATACTTTGCAATATTATCAAATTGACAGACAGAAGAGATATAAAGTGTTACAGAGTACTTACGAAAAATTGTTATCATCTGACAACAGAAAAATTTACCGTTCGATGATAGTAGACGGAGTAGACGTACTTGACACTACTAAAAGGAGACATCTATATTTCGAAATATTAGCTACACCCTGCGTTTTTGGTGGGAAAAATAGCCTTTTCTTAAGAGTAACATATTAGACAAGTAATAAATGGGACATTTTTTTTTATTTGACAAAGCGACAGCGGTCACCTGTCGATAAATGATAACAATGTAGCGCTAATTATAATTTCATATGAATCGCCTTGTGACATAAGATGTTAAATATAATTATTTTTGTAATTTCACTAGATACAGCGTCCTTCAAACTAGACATTAGGGTTTACATAATACTATCTGGAAGGAGGAATAGAAGCTACGTTGGTATCTAGACGGTCTCCAGCAACAGAGACCTACTATACTACCTACGATATTTGAAATCCATCTAGGCGAAGAGCTGGTGGTATCGTTCACTGCCTAGTGTATCTGTCGGTCGTTTCTCCATATAAAAAAATCTCTACTCACGAACAGAACCCTTTTGGTGGTCTCCGAACAGTATCCACAAGGCATCGCGAACAAATTTGGACGGGACAATCAAAGCGCATAACAGACTCTACTGGTTAGATGTGGAGGCTGTCCGTTGCAAAGGCCCCGCTTATTTACATGTAAATGAATTAGTTTGTTGGTCTGTCTGTCATACTTTTAAAGAATTCTACTTCTTTTGTGTCCGAAGCGTCATTGCCGAAACCAACATTCGTCCGGACGGCGTTATGTACAACATAATGAACAAAATATACTTTAATATTAACAGGATCAGTATCATCTATAAACTACTACAGCTATAGAAACTTATAATTTGTCTATGAAAATGTTTTAAATGTAAAGGTCTGATCATTCTGTAATAAAGTTTTGAAAATTATAGTTATTATCAATTATCTACATATGTAAATATATATAGATATCATCAGCCGATACACGTCCACTGCTAGATATAGGCCTCCCTCAAATATCGCCACATCGATCGGTCCCACATTACTCGCATCCTGTGGGTTTCCGCAATTCGCTCCAGATCGCCTCGATATATACGTATATATATATATATATATATATATGAGAGAGAGAGAGAGAGAGAGAATTCCGACGATCTCGTGAAGATTGCGAAACGTAGTTGGATGCGAGCAGCGCAGGATCGATCGATGTGCAGATCATTCAGGCAGGCCTATATCCAGCAGTGGACATCTGATAACGAATGATACATATATAAGAGTTTCCACCTATGTAGAGACTCATCACAATATCTATGGATCCATAAGGCCTACAAACTTGAACTTTGTTAGGAACAATTATTTTTCCGAGTATGGGTCAGCTAAGAACGGATTTTACAAAATTCACACCCCAAACAGAGTTGGGAGGGGGAGGGGGTGTTACGACCAGCAGAGCGGACCGGAAACAGTTAGTCGTTTATAAAGTGAAATGTTGGCCTAAGAAGAATGTTTTAGACAAAGAACCTACGCCTTGCCTTATTAGGCGTCGACCACCACAAGAGGACAGCACTTTAAGAAGAAGAAGATAAAACTATAATTGTTTGGACAACATTTCTATAAAGAAAAAAATATAAGTCCTTTTCCGTTGTTGACCAAATTAATACGTTGCCTTTAACCTTCATGTTAGTATTAGCTAAACAGTAACTTAGTTAAAATATATTGTGTACTTAATGCTATCTCTTGGATACTTAAACCTCATCACAGCATTACTACAATGTTACATATAACCTTATATATAATAAGAGGAGGAGCCACGGGATTCATAGTAGGTCTTCGTTGCTACAGACCAGGCCATCTAGGTAGGTACCACCGCAGCTCCTACTGCAGCCGACAAATAGTAGTGTGCAAACGTTACTGTATTCCGGTTTGAAAGGAGTTGTAGCAAGTGAAATTACTAAGTTAAGGAGATTTAATATCTTATATCTAAGACGAGCTCAATGTGGTGCTGTGTACATCATCCTAACTAGCGCCATGTTGTCATAAGCAGATGTATCACTTACCTTCAGTCCAACGGCTCGTCTCAACGCTTAGTCGAACAAAAAAAAATATTATTTAGCATTCGTATTATCACAGTGTAGTAATAATATAAAAATAAAACAAATCTCAAATGAACATATTCTGCATAACATTATCCCCGACTTTTAAATCTATATGTATATATGTCATGCACAAGTTTTTCTGTTTATGTTTCTTTTCAAATACTACATGTTTTGACTTATTTTTGTATCTAATATGTCACTAGTTCTTACGTGTGTATTACTACAGACTACGTACACTACAAACCACTTATTAGTGTATATATATTATACTAGCTGTTGTCCGCCAGCTCTGCTCCAAATTCCAAGTCTCTATAGGACTTTAGGATCCAGATATAGCGTGTTGTCTTTATATATAATAGGTGTATATCTATATAACATATACAACAGAAGTGAGTTTTATTTGTACCCCAATCACGTGGAAACTAGTGAACCGACATGAGTACATGACGGTGCTTCCTAATTTAATTAACTTTTATAAGCATTTTCATTGGGTGTTATTTATACGGTTGCTATAGTAACTGTAACTAGTACCTTACGGAGCCCAAGTCAAGCTCACCTGCACGCGGTGCGCCCTGCTGAATAACAGGCGAGGTTCTGACCACCCACCAACCCGCACTGGGCCAGCGTGGTGGGTTACGGCTCAATTCCCCTCAATGAACTCCAACAACCGACGTGGAAATCTTTGAGGGAGGCCTGCGTGCAACAGTGGACGTCTATCGGCTGATAGTGATGGTAACGGTTGCTACAGCAAGTCATTTTCGGTTGCAGTTGCTCTCAAGGAATATTAAGTCTACATTTATATTACGGCCAACAAAGCGGGCGGAGGATAGCTACTCCTTTATATCATCATCGTCATAATCAACGGCTGCTAGACGTCCTTTATATATATATATATATATATATATATATATATATGTATATATACACTATATACTACGTAGATTGTATACATGCTTTATTAATAGAGATCTATAATTGTTATAAATTTATAAATAATGCTCAATAGTCTGTTTTGAATCCACTCACCGGTTTGATCCTCCGTGGACGGCGTCAGATCAGCAACTGAACGAGATCGGATAAAGTTTCATATTTATCGGCTATCTATACAGTCGAGCATTATTTTTATATTCTCTAGACCACTTGTGTTTTTTTTTTTATTATTTAACGAAACGACGAAATGATCATGAGGTTCGCCTGGTAAAATCAAAACGATCTAGTGTAGTCAGATTATGAGATACTTAACATTTTATGTCTCTAGGCGACAAGTGTATTATATTGCAGTGTATGTCATCCTAACTGGCGCTACACCGAATAAGGGTACTACTTACTATCAAATGAACGGTATTTCAACATCATCATCATCAGCCGTTCGACGTCCACTGCTGGACGTAGGCCTCCCCCAGAGATCTCCACGTTCGTTCGGTCCCGCGTTGCTCGTATCCAGTGGGTTACCGCGATTCTCACCAGATCGTCGGTCCACCTTGTAGGAGGCCTCCCGACACTACATCTACCCGTATTTACAACGAATAAAAAGAATAAGAAAATCTGATTTCGTCTATGAAATTTCTAAACTCTTCTACCAGTCGTAGGTCTCTACTGGAGACTGTCTAGGTAGGTACCACCGCAGCGCCTGTTGCAGCCGACAAACAGTACTGTGCAAACATTACTATGTTTCGGTTTCATGGGCGTTGTAGTTAGTGAAATTACTAATCAGTTGTTATGACCAGGTGTATCACTTACCATCGTATGACCGTCCTGCTTGTCTCGTCGCTTCGTCGAATAAAAATTCATACACGATTATGTTATATTAACTTAGCTAGCCCTCAGGTTCAGTTAACTTCTCTGGTTGAATCATTAGTCATTTTTCTAATATAAATTAGATTATTAGAGTAATGTTAGATATCGAAAAGTAATATTAAAGTCCGAACACAAAACAACGATTTACCTTAAGTTTTATTTAAATGACATTGGCACAAGGGACGCATGTTTTCTTGACAATTTTCCTTGTACAATCGTATAGACTCAATGGTGGCCGTGTTGTATAATTAAAAAATCATGTCACATCTACTTATACATCGAAGGTTTTACTGTCTTTATGCTTATAAATGTATATTATGATCAGGTAGGAATCCTGCCTAGAATCAACTTTGTTTTGATCGTTAATACTACAAAATAAAGAGAACTGAATATATTTATTTATTAGAATCAACCTTAATGACCTAGCTGGACTCATATATACATCTTACTTGTAGATATATAACAAAGATTATATCCTTTTCTTAACTTTGGAATAAATCCACACAGCCACAGCCCTCTGACTTTTCCCAGAGCTGGGAATCAGCGCTTTCATTTACAAGGATAGAGTCATAACCATGTATCCACCGTATTGACCAATAGAGGTGACCATAAACTGTCGTTCTTGGAACTTGTATCTTTCCTTCGTGATATTTTAGCTTACCGTTCTTCACCATTTCTTTCAAATAGTTGATTAGAAATTAACAATTAAAGTACTAAGGAAAACTAAAAATTAAATTGATAGAACACGGATGGAGTTTGTTTATAGGAAGGAATCTAAACGATGACGACAGAAGCCAAGGATAAGTTCTTCTGTAGGAACCTAATTTCAATAATGAAACAAATTACCAAGTTATAACCTTTAATATATTATGTATTTACATTGGTATAACTCCGGGTGATGACCAGCTTCTGGTGCAGTGTAAATGATCTAAAGAACACCTCCTAGCAGTTGTATCACTTGTTAACAGGTCGGTGTCTCATCGCTTTGTGGAATTAAAAAAACTATATCTATTGCATTGTGAACGTACTTAACGAGCTTTTGCGTCACGTGGATGTTGGCGGTCCACCATATTTGAACCCGTCTCTTGCGAGTTACAGATGTAAAGGTACGTAATGAAACAAGTTGAATATCCTAAAAATGTTTAATATACCGTTCGCCTACATAAATTAGACTAAGTAAGTACTTTTAACGTCACGACTCCCGCGCATCCGCTTCTAACGCCGCTCGCTGCTCGCTCGTGCAGTACTCTGCAACAAGTACAATAAAGTAACACTTGACCTAAACTTCATACGGTAGCAGAGGATAATAAAGCCGCCGACAGTGACGCGTATCACACACAAAATACTCTGTGCCCCAAGAATCGAACCAGAGACTTCCAATTGATAGGGCTTTAATTACTATTAATTAAACGACCGACAGTCGCACTATATTTTCTAGCAAAGACGCTATCCGGACAATTCCCGGCAAGACTGCGATAACCATAAGTAAGGGTGACAGGACCTTTCCACCTCTGTAGTAAATTATCATCAAGAGTTATTTCTGTACCTATGAAATAAAAAAAATCTTACGTATTTTGCTAGGCTCCCAACCGATGTATTCACCGGTCCGCTGATTCTCCGCCTGCAGCCATTCGTGTAGTGGCCTAAAGTACTCCAGTAAGCCATCGGCTCTCATCGCTCTCTGGCCGGTCAACGCCTCCATCGCATCGGGCCAAGGCTTGGAGGATCCCATCTTCAGCATATTCCTGGCACATAGGATATTATCTTCAATCTCTATCAGATTGTTCAAAATGCTTATTGTTAAGGGATCCAGCCCTATTAAAAATGGGTAAACGCCTATAGTAATAAAAAAAATAGAGAATGAACCTTTTCCGCCATACAGTGGTAAGTAAATATTCAATTATTCTAGTTCATAGTAGTACCTTTGTTACCAAAATTTTATTGAATTATGGTAACTAGTACACCCTAAGGCCATGTATGCCAAATTTATATATATTGACATAAAAGCTAGTACTAGTCTAGACAGTAAACACCACGTATAGTATCACTTACGCCAACGCATTCCCAGCGGCAACGCTTTGGTATATATCGCAGTCGACCAGTTTCTTGGTGAGGTCCTCCGGTACGTACTCCCCAGCAAGTTGGCATAGAGCGCGGTGGAATTGGAACTGGATGATGAACGACACGTAGTATCTAAAACAGAACCCACGAAACTAGAGTAACATAAATTTAAACGCTGCTAGGTATAAGAAATTGGTATTCATTAAACCTAGGGCTGTTCATCTAAATGTTGCCCGAGGAAATAATCGGAGGCCAACTGAACTGTTTATACACATTGAACTAACTAAAGACAAGTAATACGTCATTGAAAGATTTCAAGGGGGTGTAAGGGATCCCGCATAATAACTCACGTGGCCCAACCCAACTTCACCTGCTCGTGGTGCACCCAGCTAATCAACAGACGAGACTCTGGTTCCCACTAACCCGTATTGGACCATCATGGTAAGAAATGGCCCAAATCCACCCATATGAATCCTTACCTGATCACGTGGCAATCATTAAGGAGCTCCATGTCCAGCAGTGGACGTCTATCGGAATGGACGACGAAAGATTACAATTGTAAAATAATTTACTGTTCTTCTTTGTCAGCAATAATACCTTTTATTTATATCCTTTATGAACAAATTTGTTACTAATATCATTATCAATATCATCACTTCAACCTTTGGACGTCCACAGCTGGACATAGGTCTCTCGTAATATATTCCACAAAGCACGATCATGCGCTTTTTGAGTTCAGTGCCCTAAATCCAGTAATTAACATAATACTTAATAAAATAATTGTTCTCTGTTTAGGTTTAAACAAACTCAATATTCACCTTGCGTACTCTACATCGGCAGAGACGTGGTACTTAGCTGCTGCGTCGAAGTCCTCTTCACTTCTGTTGATAGGTGGCTCCACTCCTTGCAGCATCTCTCGCAGCCTCCAATAGTGGCAGTTATAGTCCTCCGGATTCGTCTCACCGCGAAACACGCCGTAACGGAACAAGTCCAGCGTATACGCGAATGGTAAGAATACTATTTTGTCTATACCCTGAAAATAGATTAATTTGCACATAGGTTAAGTTTATGAAAGGTTAGTCACCCATCGTGAACTTTAATTAAGATAAACATGAAATCTAAGAAGGAAAATTAGATTAAAATCGTCCATTACAGAGAGATTATAAAATCTTATTAATGTAACTAATGGTGGGGAAAAGGAAAAGCTATGCTTGGGGAATATCAGAGAGTGGACTGTGGGCGACCGAGTTGTTCCACCGAACCAAAGACAGAAAGGACTGTACCATGCTGATAGCCAACCTTCACTAGTTGGAGAGGCATCTTAAGAAGAAGAAGAATGTACTTTACTTTAATATTATTCATAATTTATCATACAATATGTATTGTAAAAATTCTAAATCGTGAGGTTCTCTAGACTTATTGTAGACTTGTTGCTCTTCAATGAATAGTATAATAAATATGATGGAGATTATTTTAATTGTTTTAATTAACAAAATTATCTGTCTTATCTAAATACACAATAGTACTAATAGTATAAACTAGTTGACAGTACGGTATTACTATTTAAGAATTCTGAGTAATACCGCAGTATTATGAGGACGGCATACCAAATAAATCATGGTTGTCCCTGTGGAAAAATACTAATACCATTTTGTAGAGCTGATTGATTTCGGTCTGTTCATCTTCCGCGTCCCCACTGACGAGGCCCACGTGACGCAGATGCTTCGGCGACGACACCGACAGCGCTATCGTATCGCCCACCGCTTCGTGGAAACCTGGAAACGGATATAATATAACATTAAAAACATAACAACAAAAGTTACAATACCCAAACTTATGATGAAGATTGACGCGGATGTTAATGGTATATTAAACAGATAAGTTATGAATTAGTGTGCTTTACCACAGTATTTCAGGATCAGTTAAACCATAATGTATCTTTTGTCAAATATCAGTACCCATCTTCCTTCCGAGCATTAGAGTACCTTGGTTAAACAATATTAAAAAATGTAGCTCCTAAAATTAATCCTGTCTTAAAGTAAAGACGACAATATGACTTTAAGTAAAATCGCGTACTAACAGTCGGCCAAATTACTCATAAATGAAAGCAAAGAAGCTAACAAACATGATAATAAAAAGATTAAAGCAGTGAATTAAATAGTTGATATAAAGGATAAAGAAAATTATAACAAGAATGCATTGGATGATACAGATGTCATAAAGAAGTATATAAAGATAAAAATTTTGAATTAAAGAAAGCAGTTATTTAGATGAATATAAATAAAAATACACAAACAAAAACTAAGACAATGTAGTTAACAGGAAAGTATGCATTGATGTATAAACAAACAATGATCGATAATCAGGCAGTTAGTTGAAATATTCCCGAATGTTAACTAGAGCAAACGTTCTTCATTCAATATCGGCAGAAATCACCTGGATTAGCACCGGCACGGAATATGTGCGGCTGGTGTCTGTACTGCAAATAATATTGAACGTGGCCCATCTCGTGGTGGACTACCCTCAGGTGCTCTTTATTCACCACCGTACACATTTTGATCCTGCATTAAAGAAGACAATATTGATTACCTGGATTGGCTCCGTCCCGGAATACGACTGGCTGGTGTCTGTACTGTAGGAAGTACTGTATGTGCCCCATTTCGTGGTGCGTTGTTTGGAAATACTCGTAATCTACGGTCGTGCATTGTTTGATCCTTCAAGTTAAGCCAGACATGTAACGAAAACGATTTGGAATAGTACATTTTTTTATATTATTTAATGACCCACCACCTTTATTAAAGTAACAACCCATTCCAGGATTTTTTTTATTTTTCTGTCTTGGTAGGAACACTAGGTTAAACAGGCATAACCCTGTGGATAAATTCAGATCCAAATAAATAACGTTTAAATTAAAATGGTAACAGTCCATTTCTTCTTGTCAGCCAAAAAATACAATTTCTTTTCCATCTTACCTGAAGTCTTCACCATCATAAAAGTCCCAAGCAGAAGCGTGGCACACTATTTCTCTATCCGTAGGTTTCTCTATGATCGAATTCTTCCAAAACTTCTCCGGCATCGCTGTTAAGTTTAGCGATCTGAAGAACTCATCCGACATTTGGAACATCTTCAATGCTGTGTAGTTTTGTTGCTGCATCGCTTGGGTGATGTCCACCTCTTTCTTATCCGGATAGGGGCGAGTGAATGATTCTATGTTGTTCCACGTTTGTGCCCACATATTACCTGGAAGAATTATATGATTTTCCATTTATTGCAATTCATTTTAATTACAGTGCATAGTAGGACGTAAAAATTACCCGAAGAACTTATTTGCACCTAACTTAATTACAAAAACAATTTCGTTTCACTCAAAATTCAAAAATTTGACACCATGCAATTCCAAAACTATAGTTTCATGATCCGTACTCGAATATTTTCAATTTATCGATTTGGGATACAATAAAGGTTTATCCTATTTTTGAAGTCCAGGGAAAGAAATTAACGATTAGTATCATTTACAAATATCACAAAACATTTTTGTTTGCACCTAACAGATGCGCAGGAATTGGCCCCTTTGCCGAGACGACCTGGTCCCCGTACTTGTCGCGCAACCGCTTCCTCACGTAAGCGTGCAACTGTTGGTACAGCGGTTTCACGTCCTCCCACAGCTTCGCCAGCTGCTGTTCAAAGTCTGGCACTTCGTACTCCGCTTGCCACCATTCGGCGACATCTTTAAAGCCTAAAAACCAGAAGCAAGTGCACTATAAGCTGTATATATATCGCAATCATTTGCCACTAATGTTTAAGTAAACATAATATTATCTATATTTGTATATTCAAAATGTTATTATTAAAAAAAAATTTCATGGACAAGTATAGACAAGACATTTGAAATATTGACAGTTTCCGGCTATTTGCCGCATATTATTTTCAACAGTTTATAAATAAAAATAATCTTGAGCAAGTCTATAGAAGTGCTTTCACTTCTACGTCATATTCCGCTTATCATTTGACACACGTATTATGAGACATATCGTGTTAGGTTCCAAGACTTTAAATGTACCGTTAAGTTTAGCCGCTTCGTTGTCCAGCTGAACATATTGTGTGAAATTAGCACGCGCCCTGGCACCGGCTACCTTGTGCCATTCAACCCACAAATGCTTCAGCTCATCTGGGTTTTGGTTCTTCGCAAAAAGTTCCGTAATATCTGAAAAATAATGTGTTGTATAATTAAAAAAATTATAAATCCGATCAACACTTTTTCGCACTTATTTACTTTTTACTAGATTTTCCTTGAAGTTAGAATACCCCCACTCAATCGACACGTCTTTAAGGGCGATATGAGAGGAATAATTCTTAGAAAAGATCAACAGCTTTGTCACTATTCCCGGTATATAGTGCTCGCCAATCAATGTCAAATATGACGAGTACGACTCTTTTACTCTTTAAAGGATACTTGTGGTCAATAATGTATATCAATAGACTGAAATATTGGCGAACTACTATCTTGATCACATTTTTCTACTGTGATATTAAATTAGGCATAAGAAATAAGGACAAAATTTCAAGTCAAAAATACTGGCAAATAACTACCTGCAAATCTAATTGTTTCATTGTACATATTACACGATTTCTTAACTGTGGTATATGTATTATTAATTAGGAATGACACTAGACAATATATATCAAAGTGTTGTTTCCTAGATTCTAGTATAAAATAAAAAAATCCGAACACGTTCGGAACCACAATTAGTAGTAATAGATTTTTCTAACTAACCCGGTTCGAGAGCCAAATCACATTTTGCGGGATCCTTGTACGAGCAAATCTTCGAAGTCGCGTAATTCGACTCCATACCCGATACAGATTGCATGAGCAGCTTATACTTGTCGTCTGGTAATGAGGATACGCCTAATTGACTGTATTTCTTAAACATTCTCCTCAATGTGAAATCTTGGAAGTCCTGCCATTTGTACATCCTCGTCTCCTCCCATGCTTGCTTCTCTTCCTTAGAAAGCTCCAATTGTACTTGTATCTAAAATATAATATATTTAGAATTAATCAAACCTTACTATATTTGGAGTATTAGCACAATTAGTAAAATGAAAAATTATCAGAACGATCCCGAGAATTAGGACAGTAATAGTATTCAAAAACTGCATTTTTTTTTGTATGTGATTTTTTGTTACTAATAAATATTAAGGAGGCACAATGAACATAGAAATACCAAAAAAAACATGAACAAAATTTTTAAGACTTTGTGGCATTGTTAAAGAGATGTACTTTCATGTCTTTATATTTGTCTTTGCTTTTTATAACGGATCTCTATAATAATATCATTAGTTTATTTTATTAATTACAACTGCAGTTAACCCTTCATTTAATACAATAGGCATTCTTTAATGATGTATAGAATTAATATAATTTTAAAACCTTTCTTAAGAAGCCTCCTAACATAAAAGTTTCTAATTTCTCAATTAAATTACTGTACCATGTTACTGTTTATTGTTATATTTATAAACAATACAAATAATAAAAAAGGTGAAAATGAATGTAAATTAGACAAAGTTTAAAATACTTAGATTAATAAATTAGACAATTTTAATACGCTTTGGTATCTACATATGATATATTTTTGGATAATAAACTGACCCGCGCTTCTTCGTTCTCCTTTGTTATGTTAGAAGTGTACGCCCATTCGGCCATACTGGCTTTGTTCTTCCTGATGCCAGACAGGCGGTCCAACTGCATGATGTACTCCCTACCCTCGTGCTCCAACGCCTCCAGGTCCGGGTCGCGGCCCTGCGTGGCGACCACGAACACCGCCACGATGGCCGCCACGATCAAGGCGCCACCGCCGATTTTTAACATTGTCTGTTGATAAATTAAATTATTACTTTCATAAATGTGGTTGAAGAGCTCTCTTGGCCAAGTACGTACAGGATACGAAACAATAACATTCTGATCTGAAGAAGCCTTCAAATTCATCATCATATGAAACATTCCTCTAACTTATCTTTAACGGTCTCATTGATAAAAATAATTCGGTTTTCAGTTATTCTTTTCAACTGATAGTCATCGGATATCCTGTATATCACTTATGTACAAGTCCAGAAATTCAGGTGGTTTCCTGGACTAATACATTACTGATTAGCGGCAGTATAATCATACATCAAAATAACAGAAGACCAGATTAGTTTTCACAAATTGATTGCCAATATTTACCTAACCCGGTCTCTCCTAATATAAAAAAAAAAACTATCGTCCTCAAAGAAAAACGAGTGAAGGTTGGAAATCATATCTACGAAACGGATGAGGAAATCAGATTCATTGCTACACAGAGGAAACTAAGCAAATAAAAGTAGACAAAGCCTAATTAAGGCTTTCTGTACCTATAAAAGATTCCTTTAATCATGCAAATGTATATTCCGATGGAAGTAAAGTACATTTAAAACTAATCTTACCTAGTTCACGACGATTTTAGTCACTTATCTAAAGTTAAACAAAAAATCATAAAAGTATTGCACCAATCATTTATTTCTCTTTATATATAGTAAAAATTAAAAAGCTACTTATTGTTAAAACGATTTTTTACTTGTATTAAGTTGTAAATAAATAAGAAACTAGTCAAGCTTGTCAAAAAGGACAGACAATTGAATTTTTTGTAAGTAGGTCACAGTTTAACTTTACAGGAGATATTTTAATGTTTTCTACAGATTATACATAAACCAAATATTGTAACTAAGTTCAAATATATTCCGTATGAAGATAAATTTTAAGAGCTAAGTTAGTGAAGTCAATAAAGATATTAATAAATATCAAAGAGAGAGGTTTCCTGTGTCTGACCACACTAGGCTTGCAGGTTGGTGACTGTAAGGTATTGGTAGGAATAGGGAGATGTGACAGGTCGCAGCAGTGTAGGACGCCCTCTATCTAGATGAACCAACGACTTCAGAGCGGTAGGAAGTGGGTGGATGCGAGAAGCTGGTGATCGCATTTGGTGGAAGACATTGGGGAAGGCATCCAGCAGTGAATAAACAAAGGTTGATAATAGTGATGATGAAAGTGAGAAGGATAGAGAACAGACAACATCAAGACTGAGGACAGTAAGTTTTATACAAAACTATTAAAAGTTTCTCAACACTACTACGTCTCGCCTTGTACTGTCCATGGGTGAAGGTGATCACTTGTTATCACGTGCGCCCAATGTGGTGCCGCGTATATTATCCTAACTAGCGCTACGTTGTTTTAAGGCTGGTTTTGAAGTGTTTTGTGGTATACATTATATAAGGCCTATTGTCCGGTAGTGGATGTCTATTAGTCGAGATGATGACGATGATGAATAGATAAATAGATAATCTTCTAAAATAGGCTCGATTTGTTGAATATTAAGATGTGCGCAGAACATTCAAGACCGGCGACGCGCATCCAACCGTTACGGCTTTGACAAGGCACAACTACAGTTCTATGTAGTGTACATACTTCATACAATTAACCAAACCATTTTTTTTATTGAAAAGGAAAAATATTGCTTGATGATGATCTGTCCTGGTGTTAAACAGTGATATGGTCCGTGGCAAAGCGCACTAACCTAGTAACATTATAACTCTTACAACGCCCTGACGCCGGCAAGTTCCAACCCGTTGATGTTCTTGAGAACGAGGAGCTAAACCTATTTGTTTGCAAACCGAGAACGTTTGGACGTGCACTGTGTCTGGTGGTATGGGATGGGGAAATTATACCGCATAATTCCATCGCACACTCTATAACAAGTTCTAGCTTCCGCTACATAGAATAGAAATGATGGTAAGTTTATAACGATAAGGAAGAGAAAGGTAGGTCTCGCTTTTCAATTCTGTAGGTATAATAGATATAAGAGTGACAGTAACAGCTCCTACTTCTACCGATAAACAGTAGTGTACAAAGATTACTCTGTTCCGGATTGAAGGTTGTAATAGCTAGTGAAATTTTTGAAGTAGCAAGACAATCTTATATGACTAGGATGTCCAAAGTATCACCTACATTATATGGATATTTTCCTCGTACCGTCGTTTCGACAAATGAAAAGATATAAAACGAAAACACTTCTTTTTTTATTTATCTTTTTATGATAATTAAACGACGAAACGAGCGGGACGTTCACCTGATGGTAAGTGATACGCTTGCCCATAATAACGTAGTGCTAATTAGAAAGGTAAACACAGCATTATATTGCGCTCGTCGCCTGAGACATGAGATGTTTAGTCTCGTTACCCCAGTAATTAAACTAGCTACAGCCCCATTCAAACTGGTATAGAGTAATGTTTGCATACTACCGTTTATCGGCTGCAATAGGCACCGAGGTGGTACCCACCTAGACGGTCCTCGCCAGCATAAACTCACCACTAGTAAAAAAATAGTTTTTGGATGATTATAACAAAATATATAAGACCAAAAGGTATTTCCAGTAAAGTATCAATCATTTAACGAGATTTTGTTTAAAAAAAAACAACACAATTCCGCATCGGAGATTTTTATACAACTACGTGAACACTATAAATATTAAGTAATTAGATATATACAATTATTATGAATAACGGACAAGTTTACCTTAAAACAATATTTATGAAGTGACCTTTTTCTTGTTCATTATTATTCAAAAGTATATTGAATATTTACAAAAAAAACCTATTAATATATAAAATATATCATATGGCAAAACCATACGATCATTCGCGAATGTCTTACTCGAAATCGAACAAAAAAAATAACGACAAACTCGAAAAGACCAATGATCTGACAATCAAAAAAAAGTTGTACATATCTCGAAAGCGAATAACCGGTACTGGTTCATTGCTGGACAAGAGGACGATGGCCCGCGCGAAGTTATTGAATATCGTTTAGGAACAGTTGCATCGAAACATTAAAAGATGAACGGAACTGGTTCTGCGAAGCGGCAGTGTACACATTCAAATACTCTCCAAGACATAACCGATTGTATATATACACGAGTATTTATAGAATACACCTCGCACAACCATAATCGGCTGGATCAGAACCGTAATCGACTATGTAGACGCTTTGGAATTTATATCATATGAAGAGTCGTTGTCCTGGCGAACGGCTCCGGCCCGAGCGGGTTTTTGTGGCAATCGTAAATGCTTTTATGCAAAACGAAATTGACTTCTCAAGTCTTGAGATGGTGAAATACATCGTTATAAACTAACATTTGAAACCAGCTTCAGTTACGTTCAAACCCGACCATAAAAATGATGAAGAAATCGAGATTTTTTTAATAATTTCGTCTGATTCAGCGACCCAGGGCAAGTTTTAGCCTTTAACATAAGAGGTGACATTTAAGAATGTAATAATATTATTTTTATTAATACAAGTCCGGTAAGGATTTATATTAAAATCTAAATTGGTCTCATAAACTTTAATGTTTCATCAAAAACCTGATCTGAAACCTAACTCTTCACTCATCGATATTTATATTAATGTTATATCAAAGCTGTGTATGACTAAGAGAGCAAGAATTTTATAAATATATAACTGTGTTTAAACAGATACACTTGGTGATAAAGCTAAATACAAATTTTAAAGTTACAAGGTAATTTGATAATTAACCACAGAATGAGGTTTTCGGGGTAGACTTTTATTTCCTTTGAAAGTTTGGATTTTATTGGTTTCTAATTATCATCCATACAACGTTTAAAGATAATATAATTTTATTCTCCATGAATCTGGAGAGATGGTCATATAAATTGTAACGCAGAGCTAAAACTTTTAGACGGTAAGGTACAAAGAAATCATAGTGACGGATAAACAACTATGTCGAAATGTAAAGTAAGGAGTACAATGTGGAAGATAACCAAGAGATAGAGAGGCTATGGCATTTTAACATTTAGCCGTAGAAACGCTATTGTCTAACACGGAGTTAAGTAAACAAAGAAAACATAGAAACTTTTTAAGAAGACCAACATAGAAATATCCTTAAAGTTACAATAATCAGTATAAAAAATATCATTAATATAAAATTGAGGTTACTGTTTTAAACACCAAAAATAATAGTTTCTTTCTTAATTCATCTATATAGAAACCATTTAAAACGGTTCAACCCTTTCATAATTTAACCGAAACATACGACAATAAAATAACAAATATCTAATTCTAGCATTATAATCAATACAGCGAAAATCCGTCTCCTTTAAAATTGCACCACCCCAATAATTACCCTAACTACAGCGTCTTTCAAACCGGAACCCGGTAATGTTTGCACATTACTATTTGTCGGCTGCAGTAGGCACTACAGTGGTACCTAGACGGACTCCAGCAACAGAGAATTACCACCAGTAATTTTTTTCTATAGACATACAGTCAGACGCCACTGTCGAGGACATAACGAAGTGGATAAGACCATAGCTAACGCCACCGTCATATAGGATAATAGTTAGGAAGATAAAGAGGCTATAGACCTGAAGGACAGAGGTATGTACCCACATTCCCCAGTAGAATTATCTGTTGATAAAAAAATAACAGTTGTTTATTTGTGTTTACCTTCAAGTAATTGTTTTATACATCAACTGTGCCTAATGAAGATTCTACGCTAGTCACGTTTAAAAAAAACGATAAGCAAAATGATTGAAGAAGTTAAACAAGTAAAATAAATTTATACTTACTCTACGCGATTTTATAAGATTTTAAAGTAATAACTTTATAACTTAAAAATAATAATCAAATGGGAATGTTTAAACCAAGTTACACTCGAAGAAAATGTATGAGATCCCATTTCAATCCAATCTCCAATCCATCGCTGATGGAATGTAGTGTCTAACCACTGTCTTACGCCGAGCTGAAAATGGGCGGGAGAACGTCATGCTGGAACACCATTTCTCTTCTGGTTTCCAATGGTATATCCTCCAGATAATTAAAAAAATTATTCCGAAGAAAATCTTCGTACGTTTCCCCATTTAAATTGTTGGGCAAGAAGACTGGGCCTATCAAGTATCAGAGAATATTCGCTGATGAGCTCCTTCTCTAATCAAGTGGGGATTTTCAACTCCAAAGCCTGGACCGGTGTACAATTGTAGAGGTAGCGCCTTGCTGTATGCACAGTAAACCACACTTTCCATTGTGTTAAACCCAGCGATCTTGCCACGACCCTGGTTGACGTAGTCGGGTCTATAACAAAATGGTCTATGATTCCTTCTTTCTCTTCTGTATCGGAGATGCGTGTCCTACCTGCGTCATGTTGCCTCTGTTGTTTCTCTGATGCGTTGATACGCCGCAGCAAAGACTCTATGACTTGGTAGGTGACGATTTGGAAAACGTATCTGGTATTCTCTTCGTGCTTGTAAAGAATTATCATCACTAGTCCATAATAATAGAAAATGTCGGCATGTTCTTCATTGTCGTAATCTGCCATTGAAATTAAAATTTATTTGATATGGAAAAGAAAAACTATTCAGAATTAAGAAGACAACGATAATGTACGTCTGCTCATGAAACTAGTTAAATTTTAATTGTCGTACTGACTAATTACCTAAAAATGACATTGCATATGTTTTACAATGAACTCAATATCTAAAACGACAACAATAAGCTCGCACGTGTTACAACAAAAACGAAAGGGTCAAATTAAGGGCCGGCGCGGCGTATACTTTTGTGAGTCTCAACAGTTTGATATTTTATGGTGTTTTTTTTTTCTAAACTCTAGAAACTTAATGTACTCTCTTATACCTTGTCGGATAGGTATTTAAGTTAGGTACTTATTTATGTGCTTTATACGTATTTTTTATAAATAAAATTTTATTTTAAGATTAAATAAAAATATAAGTAAGACGCCTTATTTTTTACTGTCACGACTTTCAAAGAATCTAATTTAAAAGTTTTAGCCTCTAAGTGATGATTATTAATTTAATTTAATAAAACAATCATTAAACAATAATTATTACATTAACATTTATGTAGAACTAAGTAAGAAATAAAATCATAAAATTTTTTCCTAGTAAATCGGGATTTTTAGAAAAATATTTAAAAAATTAATTACTTCAGAACCATTGTTTTTGTATGGGGTATTCCATACATAGATAGAGGGGATGCGAGCTATTATTTAGCCCCTCCACAACTTTTACACCTATTACATTTCACCCTGTATAAATGTTGGTAGTAAATCTGTCAACTATATTTATATAGTCTTTTAAATAATTAAGGTGATTTATTTAATTTTTATATACATTAAGAGTTAATTATAACATATATATATTATAATTACAAAAAAAACTACTTCTGTGGGAGTTTCTTATTAGACGTTATTAACAGATGGTTCCGTCGAGAGATGTAAAGTCATTGGTTTAGTAAAAAGTTATACCACTCAGTTTAATAAACAAAAGCTAATTCTAATATTTATCCAGGTTAATAAATCATTCTAGAAACTTGTACCACCACCACCACCGTTGTCAAGTTATCTCGTCCTAAAACAATTATGGAAATTACTTAAGATGTTATTAATACTATTTCCTGGAGGTAGGTCTCTATTGCCGGAGAGCGTCTAGGTAGATACTACCGCAGTGCCTATTTCTGCCGCCAAGAAATAATGCCCGAACATTCCTGTGTTACAGTATGAAAGGCGCTGTAGCTAGTGAAATTACTGGGATAACGAGACTTAACATCTTATGTCTCAAGGCGACGAGCGCAACGTGGTGCAGTGTATAATATCCTAACTACCGCCACGTTGTTCTGAGCGGGCGCATCACTTACCATCACGCGAATGATCCGCATGTCTCGTAGCTTTGTAACATAAAAAAATTGTGCAAAATCTGAATGTATAATACTTTATACGTGTAGTAATATCCAGGTTATTTGATGATGAAGCAGGTAGATGCAGTCAGTTGTGACAGCACATTAGTGAACTAGATCACGCGCGTGTCGAATCGATATGAAGTTGTCATATAATTTTTATTATACTAGTCGACAGAAGGCAAATTGTCTAGTATAATAACTTTACTACGTAATGATAAATATTAATGAGCGATTAATTTACAGTAATCATTTAATTTTATTAATAGTCTATAGCTCCATAGTTTCTGGTGCAAGTAAAAGATATTTGTATAGTCAAAGGGTTGTCTCCCTTTGGAGTACTGCTTAGAATGGTTAAGAAGATTTTTAGTTGCATAAATAAATCTTCCATTATGAGAAATAACTAGTGAGACTTAATTGGAAGTCCTTGCATAAGAGGAATTTACATCTGCAACTTGTAATCCTACCAAGTACATGTCATACCACAAATCAGGATTTAAACTGATAAAAATTGTGTAAGACATAAAAAGGAGGTAAATAAGATAACGTAAAAGAAGGTTATTTTAATTTTTACTGATAGTCTATTTGAAATCAGACATCTACAAGACGGGCGAAAATAGAACCGTTGAATCATCATCATCATCAGCCGACAGTCGTTCGCTTGTAGACATGGGCCTCCCTCAACCCACATCTATCGATTCTGCGCTGCCCGCATCCAGCTGCTTCCCGCGACCTTTACCAGATCATCGGACCACCTAGTGAGGGACCTGCCAACACTACGTCTTCCGGTA
The DNA here is from genome assembly GCA_029030555.1 of Ornithoptera alexandrae. Lineage (NCBI taxonomy): Eukaryota > Metazoa > Arthropoda > Insecta > Lepidoptera > Papilionidae > Ornithoptera > Ornithoptera alexandrae. Next base: position 11,019,063 of record JARDVY010000272.1, on the reverse strand, counting down.
TCTAAACTTACCATCATTTAGTAATTCAACAGTATTTACTAAATGGTGCTAAATAAGTTTTTCCCTGTTTCCAATCTTTAGAGATGAATACAATTAGCGGTGCAAACGTCTACTATGAAACATAAATAAACAAATACTACATTATTCTAACCAATAATGAATGGAGCATGAGACACAGACAATACATAGATATAGAAATAAAAAACAAAACTGTACACTAAACAAAAAAATGAATTTAATGTGATCAAAGACTTTAAAATAATTAAGAGTGACGTCCAGAGATCCATTGTCTTATCACTAGATCTCTGAAACTATTAGACGTAAACACTCAAAATTTGGTACAGATATTGCTTCTGCCATTGAGAGGTCAGCTAAGAACGGATTTTACAAAATTCCTTCCCCAAAGGAAGTTGTGGGAGTGTTAAGGACAGCAAAGCGAGCGGGGAACTGTTAGTAAACATTCATAATTCTATAATTCTGGCGAATGTCTTACGATATCGATTACTATTACATTCTCGTTAATAAATGAGATAGAATCTATTCTTATATGGTTACTTGACAGATGAGAAACTTCTAGTCCTGCAACATCTATATTACCAAGAAGTCATTAAAATATCTACTCCAGCTGTCTTTCATTGCAACGAAACTAAATCATATGTGTAGATTATGTCTTATATATATTTGTTAGTAACAATATAATGTTAGATATTTATAAATGTTTTCATTATCCTCCTCCTCAAATCATATTCCTCACGTCTGAACTTTACTTACCTTCACCCATCACTCTTGTCAACAACTTAACACATTTCAAATGTAGCTTTTATTATAAATCCACAAGTAAATCATTAGATTTATAACTCAACGATACAACTATATATTATCTGTATTTATATAAAAAGTACTGAAGTGTGTTATTTTCACCTTAAATTACTTAAAGCAAAGGTTTTTCGTGATAATACACCAAAAGTAAACTAAAAAACCATAAATATTTGAACTCATCTAATGACTGCGCTAATCAAATCATATCACATAAAAAAATAACAGCAATTATATCATTTATCGGGCTATTATTTATAATTGCTAATTCAAATCATTATATTATAATAATAGCTAAGATAAAATATTCTGTCCCGTTTCGATATCCGGATAACAATATCTTAAATGTTATGTTTAAACAAGATCCGGTATGTCGGACTAATTATTTAAACTAAAACTACTTTGTGTATAAATTAAACGCTTTAATGAGTAAAAAAGAAAACAAACAAAAAAGTAGTTGTTAAGACACCTAAGTTATCGCTAGTTACTTGCAATGTGACATCAAATACAAATTAAGAGGAGTATGGACAAGTTAGATCAGACTAGTGCTTTACCATCAAAGAGTACATTTATAAATAAAAAAAAATGTAAGGTATTTTAATTATTGTAGTTGTAGTTTACTCAGAAAGTAATGAGAATGAACGTGGATGGTTGGTTATAAGGGTGCTGGAAGACCGAAGAATGTGTGGATGGATTGTGCGAAAGATGACATGTGTAAGAAGAGTATGAATTCAGATATGGCGGCTGATAGGGGGATATAGAAGAGAAGTACATACTGTGCCGACCCCACATAGCTGGGGAAAGAGCAGGAGGAAGAAGTTGTATTTTATTGACATCTAAATATATATATATATAAACGAAATAAATTAAGAAGTAATTCAAAACACAATTATATTAGTTATCATAAGATTCGCGGTCGCATAGCGATTTACTACACTTAAACTTTCGTAATAGTAATAGTAATATATATATATATATATATATATATATATATATATATATTTATATAAAAAATACGTACGTAACGGAAGGCTAATGATGCCGTTAGTAATGTGGTTTGGGGAACTTCGCCGTAAGAATTTCACACAACGATTGGACGGTGTAGATATTGGTACGGGCCGGCGCCGTCTCGGCCGCCCGATGACTGGTCCGTGCCCGTGCGCACCCGCGGCCGCTACACGTTCACTCACACACGCGCGCGCGCACACAGACGCACACAGACGCACACACACGCACACCAACACCGGCGCTGACAGGAGATACGAGAGAGACAGTCCGAGGTGCGCTACTTAATTTTTTATCACTTTATACTATTCTCGAAGGTATTAAACTAATATATTTTTTAATTCTTCGAAGCGACGAGACGGGCGCGGCGTTCGCCTAATGGTAAGTGGTACGCCCGCTCATAACAACGTAGTTAGTTAGGATGTTATACACAGCGTCTCGTTGCGCTCGTCGCTTCGAGATATAAGGTGTTAGGCGTCGTTACTCCGAGAATTTTACTAGCTGCAACACTTTTCCAACTGGAACACAGTAATGTTAGCCTACTGCTTTTTGACCAGACAAGACAGACCAACAGAGACCTACCGCCAGTAAATATTAATAATAGCATCTTAAGCAATTTCCATAATTATGTTTTAGTTTAACTTGATAATGGTGGTAACGACTTTCAGACAAGGAAAACTTAAACGACTTAAGGAAAAGGATGTTGTTACATTCAATGGGTTAAAGTTGGCTCGCAATAGAAAATGAGGGTAAGTGAAAATGGAGCCGAAGACGGTGATCGCGCAATTCACATATCAGAATAGATACGTTGACTGCTGGAACAGATCAATCTCGCACTGGTGGTAAAGTGAACAATGGAGTGAGAAAGCAAGCAGGGTTGAACCTGCCATTAACACGACTTCTGCCATGAAGATCTGGATTAGAAACCCGCAAGGCCAACCGGTTAGGCGGTGTGCCACAGCAGCTGTTATATAATCATACCGTCAGTTACAGCCACTAAAATGCTATCACATTTTAAATTAAACATTTTATAATGATGATTACTTAATTTTTTTTTTTTGTACCAATATTTATTTAAAAGTTCATAATCTTTAATAATATTTGCCGTAGTAGCCATAAGGTCATATAAAAATAAGTAAATAAGTAATAATATTAGAAAAGGAAACCAAATTAGAAAAAAGAACCGGGATTTTAAAATTAGAATACTTTGTTCAAGTTACAGCTGAGATCACTTGACCAAGTTATGGAACAGTTAGATCGAAAACACAGTTATTTGGGAGCTGTGATGTCACATATTGACTGTTGCTAGGTTACTAGGTTAGTCACCACCGCCAAACAGCAGTGATATTCCATAAAGCAGGACTATGCTTTGAGGAGACAGATGTCCAGATGCCCATCGGTTGAGATGATGTTGATGAGACAGTATTGTGGAAACACTGTTGTGTTGGCCGTGACTGCCCTAGCTAGAAATTACAGCGGTAACAAGGCTTAATACAAGTCTCAAAACATTGATTATAACTGGTGCATTACCCAAACTAGCATCAAGTTCCTATCATCATTAGGTCAAACTGAAGTATGGCGATCAGCTATTTTATTTAACTGATGGTATTTAAGCACTACTTTATATCGTCAAACCATTTCTTATGCTGTCTACTGGATGCACGTTTTCCAAGAATTTTGTCCTCCAGGATCTGTTGATGCTGGTATTGTTAAAGACAAACGTATCGTTTACTAACGTAAGAGTCCTTTAATTTTAATCGAATGGTTGGTTAGTAAAAAAACTAAACTTTTTAAATTAATTATACCGCATCGTATCTTCGTGCATCCGCGTCCGCCGCGCGTGTGTGCGTGTGCGTGTGCGCGTGCGCATGTGTACGCGGCGTGTTACGGGCTCGACTGTCATTGCGTATGCGCGCGTAACGTCGCGCTCGTAATGGATGACATGCCGACTGTGATTTAGCGATTAAGACCGTTATTAACTTCCCATTTCATTGTTTCCTAACGTTATCTACCTCCGATCAGCGCAGGCGCTGCCTCAATAAACACGAAGATAATCTCTCCATCAAAATCCTCCTAACTTCTATAATTCATAATTCTCCATAATTCATATCAGTGATGGCCTATAGGGGAAAAGTCTAGGACCCTCCCTCCAGACGGACCGACGATATCATTGCGGCGGTAGGAAATGGCTGGATACGAAGTTGAAGATTACATTTAGTGGAAGATATTGGAGAAGGCCTAAATCCAGCAGTGGATAAACAAAGGCTGATAATGATGATGATGAACCTCCATAATTAATAGAAATTTACGTACACTTCCTTAAATTATAATATAACTGAGCTACTGCAACTATTTATCTTTAAAAAATGTAAATTCCTGTAATCATGAAGGTTCCTTTTCCAAATGATCAAACTGTAATAGTTCTTTTTTTTTTAATCTTTTTTCTACAATGTCCTTTTTTTTCTTGTGAGAATAAACATATTACTAAATTTATAAATAAACGAACTGATCCTCTTCCGCTTTGCTGGCTGTAACCCCTTCGCAACTCCTCTTGGGGAAATAATTTTGTTAAATCCTCCCTTAGCTGACCTTAAAATGGCAGAAGTGATAACTTTACAAAATTTTAAGTGTTTACGTCTAATAGATTCGAAGATCTCGAGAGGAGTCAATGATCTAGCTATGTGTATATGTGTGTGTGTGTATAGACAAGTATCTCAGAGACGGAAAGAGGATACCAAAGTTAATTAGTTTATAGCTTAAATAAGTTACCGTTTATAATTCAAGGAGAAATAAGAAAGGATTTAAAGTTAGAAAACTGATAAGGTTCAGTATGTCAACATCTTATCACATAACTGGATTAGAAGGAACCGACAGTATATTAAATAGTACACTTATTGTATCCAATCACCATCATCATCATTAAGTGCCCTCTTGAAACTGAAGTTTGGCGATCAGGTTGAGAAGTCCAATTCCATCCTCGGCTATTCTTTTTAACTGATGGTATTTGAACCCGGTACATTTCTTTATGTCCTCAAACCATTTCTTGCGCTGTCTACCAGGTGCACGTTGTCCAGGAATTTTACCCTCCTTATTCGGAACTCATCCATGGTATCCAATAAATACTTAATATCATGATCAAGTTAAATTATTGATTAACTTTAATATTTCTCTGGTACTCTGTATGTGTTTAAAATAAGTAATATTATATTATTATTATTATTATATTTTACTTAATTATGCGTATAGAATATTATCAGCGACAGTACACCAGCGCGTTGACTCATCACCAGGCTGCGGGCGCGCAGCCGCACGCGGCTCGCTTTAAATATAAACCATTAACTTTACTAAATCCGTGACAACTTGTAACCTGTCACCTGAACGCGTAACCGCGGCGACAGGTTTTATGCAGCGGTTATCTAACTTACCAAATAATACTAAGTGACGATGTGGGGAACTTCCGCCGCGGATGTTTTCTTTGCGAATACACGCGGACGTTTGCGTGTTGGATTAGCAGAGACATGTTCCAGTTGGTAGACAACAGGATGAGGTTCTTGATATCATCATGACCCTAGCGACTCCTGTAAGACATTCTAGTATACCAAGCTTTATTTTCATATACCCCTAAATAGTTCTTTTTATTTATGCTTACCCCCTTGTCTAATAATACCACATCTACTCTTAAGCAATGTCTCGCTCTTAAGTTCTATTGTCCATGTTAAGTTAAACTCTTTATGTGCTCATTACTCGAAGGACCAACGGCTGATGGAGCAGTAAGGTCTTCAAGTGGCGCCCGCCTACCGGTAAGCGTAGGGTTGGGAGGTCTCCCACAGGAGGGACCGACGATCTGGTGATAGTCGCGGGAACCCAGTGGATGCGAACAACGCGGGACCGATCAACGTGGAGATCTTTGTGGGAGGCCTGTGTCCAGCAGTGGACGTCTATCCGCTGATGATGAAACTCTCTATCGCACTCGTCACGTTAAGTTGTAAGGTTCATATTATCTAGATATTGTAAACAATACTGATGGTGGTGTCGGTGGTGCTGGTCTCTGTTGCCGGAGACCACGCAGCTCCTATTGTAATATTACTGTGTTCCGATTTGACGGACGTTGCAGCTAGTGAAATCACTGAGGTAACGAGACTTAACATCTTAAGGCGAATACCACAATGTGGTGCTGATGTTATAGGCAGGTTTGTTGCTTACCATCAGGTGAACGTTTGGCTTGACTGATATATATACATATATATATATATATATACGTTGTATGTACGTTTGAACAGTCCATTACATTAATGGCTTCTCTGTAAATTCAGACACGCCCCTATATTATACGTTCCACTAACTCTGTTGTTTTCAACAGTATTTAGATTATTTACGTTAATCAGCATCGATTCAGTAAATGAAGAGATAACTCAAGACCAATCAAGAAGAGAGGAAATCTTCATTATCTTAATACTTATCTATTTAGGTATGTATAACTTAATATCCGGGTAGACGTGTTGCATTGTTAGTTGTTTATTATATAAATAATACGATGGAACTTATTGATATCTTCTTAAGTTGGAAACACACAACTGAAAGTGTTCAAAGTGATCTAAGCTATGTATAAAATCTATTAAGATTTAACTAATTTTCAGTATAGCAACTCAGCAGCCGGCTTGAGACTCATCTTTGATGTCAATATAGTAGATCGCAAACATATTAAGTATGATATTTCGTAACATAAATATTAAAATTAAAAAAACAAATACTGTAAACCTATCGTCATTATCATCATCAGCTGATAGACGTCCACTACTGGACATAAGTGTCCCTCAAGAATCACCACATCGGTTCTGCGCTGGCCCGCATGCAGCGGCTTCCCGTAACCTACACGCAGTCAGGATACCCTCCAGTACCGCCGGATACCAGGGGCCGTTTGTATGTCATATGGGTGGATTTAGGCCATGTCCCACCACGCTGGCCCAATGCGGATTGATTGTATAATAGATCTATTGAGCTTATTAATTAAATCAAAACGCACTCTTATTCATCGAATGCATTGTACTCGCGTAGTTCAAGTTATTCCCACGCAGCGGGCAACAAGTGGTTATTGGCGACCGTCTACACACTTTAGAGTTAAGTTAACAACTTAGCAATGCTGTTAAGCAATACCAGTATGACCACACACAATATTTAAGTACATTATTTCTATTGCCAGATAGTGCAGCATCTCAGCCTTATAGTCTCGGGCTAGTAAGAACAGGACTAAGATAAGCCCTGCCTGTCGTATAAGGCGACTAAAAGGGTCTAGAAGTTTGGGACAGCGCATGGCTCAGCGATGGTGCCTAGGAGGATTAGGCTTCTCCTCAGAGGCGTATCACAAAGTGTAGAGGGACACCGGTGCGTTCTATAAGATATCCTGGAGCCTCTCCAAATGCACTGATGCAGATCACCAAAGAGGTTTTAGTGGGTGACGATTTCACATAACCCTGACTCCCCCACCAGAATTCTGTCTATAGCAAACAGCATTTATAATTAGAGCTAATTATTTACGACACTATCACATAAGCAGTCACAATATCACATAACCTTTAAGTTACCACTTAATCGTGTAGTTTCCAATTTTAAGTGACAATGGCGCCGAGGACGGTGGAGGTACGCTCGACCAGCTTCTCATCTACTGACAGCCGGAATACAGCAATGCTTGAATGACGGCACACATACAATGTTACTGTGGTAACTAGCGAGGTTGGTTCAACCAACCGACTAATCTCCACAATACACGGAGTATCCTGGTTAGACACTGTTTTTTTTTTTCATTCGGCCGAAACGATTGTCTGATGGTGAATGATACTCACCGCCTATAACAACGTGGCGCTAATAAGAATGATGTACATTGCACCGCATTACGCTCATCACCTGAGTCGTTAAGTCTCCCTACCCCAGTAATTTCAGCTAAAACACCATTCAAACCGGAATATAGTAATGTTTGCTCAGTGCTGTTTATCTACTGTAACAAGCGCTGCGGTAAGTAAGTAAGTTAAAAATATTTCTATATAATATATTGTTTTTTGTTGTTTATTGTTATTTGACTACTTTTCATTATAATTATACAAATTTCCTGTTAGTCTTGAATGTAATTCTATTGATGGGGTCAGGGTCGATACACTATACAAATACTTAACCACTGATAAGGGCGAAGTGAATCCCCGTTTAATGTGGGCACAAAATCAAAATTCATTTATTCAAAATAGATCACTGCTGCTCTCATCGTCTTGATAGATACCACATCAGCTCCTTTTGCAGCCAAGAAACAGCAGCGTTCATACATTACTGTGTACTGATTTGATGAGCGTCGTAGCTAATGTAATTACTGGGTATTGATACTCAACGTCGTATGTCTCAAGCGACGACCACTATATGGTGTTGTGTATTATTGTCCTAACTAGCGCGCCACGTTGTTATGGGCAGGCATGTTCACTTACCATTAGGGGCTGTGGAATTTGTCATCCAAAACAATTGGTGAAAATCGACAAATAAACGGGAATTTTTTTTTATTTGGATGTTTCTTTCTTGACGAGCAAATTTTCATTATCGTCTTAATAAACTTAAATGTTAACTTATTACAGATTTATGTTAGCATTTAAAGAATAATATCTAATCTAATTTCGTTGACCAATAAAAAAAATTAACAAAATTTATAATACGTTTTAGTGTCATCTATCGAATTTTTCTTAAACTACGTGCAGTTTAATTAGGTTAATTTGAAAAACAGTATTGAAATGTTTGTAATAAAAATTTACTTATATATATACATACATAAATTTACATACTGCATATATGTATTAATATATATTTATAAATAAGTTTAAAATACGTACTTTTCAATACTTTTAAAAAAATTACCTGTACATATAATTATACATAGTTTAGACAAAGTCCGATAGATGGCACTAAAACATATAAATTTTGTCAATTTGTTTCATAAGTTAACAAAGTTAAATTATGTTAGTTGCTAATATAACTACTATATTGCATCGAAAAAAATATTAGTTAATAATAATGTATCATAAATGTCACTGGATATACTAATATCCAATGACATCTATGAAATCGTTTAGAAAACAGATAGTTTATAATTTAACTTCCTTATGACATAACAGATGGAAGCACTGGCAAAATAGTTATAAATTAATTGACTACATAAAAAGTTATAGTTGTTTAAAACAATTACCAAAAATAAAACGAAGTCTAATAATAATAAAACAATGGATATACTATATATAATATAATCGTTTATTTTAGTAATAAATTCAATATTTCTTTTCAAGCTATAAAGTTTATTGAACTGAAAAGTTAAACAAGAAAGCAAATACTCTCTCATATATAGTTAAAACACCTTACCTTTTTACATAATTAAATCAGCAACTTGTGAAACTAAAAAATTCTTAACCTCTAGAACAATTAAAACATTGTATAAAAACAACTTTACAAGTTTCGAAGTCTTTCATAACAGAGGTAGAAAATTAGGTTAGATCTCGAGGACGTGAAACCTTGTGCATCGTTAATATTCAAATATGCACAAATTAAACATGTACCACCATTCTTTATGCATCAGAGATTAAAAACAAACAGAATAACTTAACATGTATTATTTAAATATTCTTTCTTCTTTCTGAATAAATTAACGAGTAAAGAAACAAGTAGCAATAATACATATTTTGGGTTTGCAACTTAATTAAACGAGATTAGGAAAGAAATGGGACAATCAATCTTATACTGTACAAGTATGAATATTATATACAATTTATACTCAAAATATGAGAGAAAGGACATGCTTTTTAATATTTGTGAATGGTTTACATATATTTAAATACATATTAGCATTCTCCTGTATACTTGTATATGTCATGAAGTTGACATTATATATTACATCATCTTCATCATTTCAATCTTTTCTTCCCACACCGACAGCTAAGTAAGACGACTTTCATTAGAATTGTTTACATTTTTTTCGTTATATTTCCCACAACAGCGGGCTATATGTTTACAACTAACGTTATCATAACGCGCAACAAGACTATGCGTTAATCATCATCAAACAATCGAATGATTTCAAGGCTCAATATAGGAAAAGACCTGCTCTATATATCCATAAACATTCAATGCCAAAGCGGGAGAAGGGATAGCTAAAGAATTTCGAAAATGCTCCGACTCACTCCCTTTCGCGTAATTACGAAATTGTTCTCACTTTGGACAAGGACAAAGGCCGAATTATGTAAGGTATGCAAATGGAAAAGGTGGATATAAACCTAAAGGTAGTAGATCGCCGTTTTACCGATGGTAAAATCGAAGTTATTACTGCTTTGTACACAACAGCAACACTAGTATATCGCCGTTACCGGAAACCATCTAGGCTTCATCGTAGATCCGTATTTCTGTCGCCAAACTGTGGATGCGGCAAATGAAAGGTAATGTATATGCCGTAGCAGAGCGAGAGTACTAATGAAGGTTTTATCATTCCTTGAGATATGTCAAACCTGAGTGCAGAGCAGCACCGGGGCGTTTCAAAGATATCAGAGCACTTCCTACCGCATTAAAGGAGACCTCCGAAGGGGTTAGCAGTGGGTTGGAGTCTGTTATAACCCTCTCTTCCCCCTAGAAGCAGAGTATCTGTACTATAGTTCTCTATTATGTAATTACACATTCATAAGAGATGCGCTGGACAGAAACTGGTGGAAGCAGATCGTCCGCTTCAGACGGCAACCCTAGCACTAACAACGATCCTCAGACACGAGGTAACGACCCTACAGAGATTATGTAATACCATAAAATAAATGAGACCCTATAGGGACCCTATAGAAATAGAATAACTTCATTAAAATAATTCTCGATACGAATTGAAAGAAGCGGCTCAAGTTTTTAAATCAAGAAAGTTTGTAGAAAGTAAAACCTGTTTTTTTTTTTCTTCTGAACTTCGCCATGATCAAGTTTCGAAATATTCTCCACTGCTTTCTAAACGTTTATTTATTTTTCAGCGATCTTCAGGCTGGTCCTTAACGAATATTTTCGGAAGGAGGAGAAGAATTTGAAAGTATGATATCGGTTATTAAATAAAGTAATTGGATACGCGAAGCACTTTAAGTTTTTTAACTTTATTCATTAAGTGAATCGATGAACATTTGTACTGACGCTATGATATGTATGTATACGACATGACTGACTTCAAGTTTACTGGTGGTAGGTCTCTGTTGCCGGTGACCGATTTGAAAGGCGTAGTTGCTAGGGAAACTGCTACGGGGGTAGCGAGACTTAGCTACATAGCAACAAGGCGATGGGCAAAATGTCTTGCAGTATCATTCTAACTGATAACACGTTGCTATAGGCAGGCGTATCACTTATAATCAAGTGATCACCTCGTCTCTTCGTCAATTAAAAAAAAGTAATTTTTTCGCGAGACATACGAAATGGAACGTATGTATATGTTAAAAGTTAACAAATGGTTCCTTTAACGTTCCCACTGCTGGGACTCGGGGAATCCTTCCCAGGGAGAAAGAAAAGGATATGTGTCTACCTCGCAACTCAACTGCGAGTTAGTAGATATGTCATGTTTAAGCTGTTCTTGGATCGTGCCGGTGACCTCACGATTTCCATCACCGGAAACTCAAGCTGAGTGGGGATTGAATGTTTTATAGGGAGTACTACCCGGACTTAGGCACTGAGCTATCGCAGCATCATTGTTTAAAAGAAAACTATTATCATCATCATCAGCCGATAGATGTCCATTACTGGATAGATACCTCCACATCGATCGGTCCTCCCTGCCCTCATCCAGCGGCTTCTCGCGACTGTCACGCAATTGGCAAATTTGGGCCATTTCCCATCACGCTGGCCCATCGCGGGTTGGTGGTAGCCAGAGTCTCCTTTTATTGATTAGCAGAGTGCACCACGAGCAGGTTAGGTTAGCTTGGGCCCCGTAAATTGTTGTGCAGATACAACATTTATTTTGGATTACTGCACCAAAGGAGCGAAAGACTACTCAATACTCGCATCTGGCTTTACACGTCTGCTGAAGATGCTGCAGACGCCTGAAGCCAGCAGAGCGGCGCAAAACAAACGCAGCCTTATCAGCACACGTAATGTTCATGTTAATTCACACAATGACGGCTGTCAACAAGCGAGCGCTCCGCAGACTGTCATCGATGACATTTTAATAGCTGTCAAGTTGACGTCTGGATGGAGACGCGACCCAATTTATCATTCGCCAATCATGCTGAATTTCAGAGCTGCCGTTCAGCGAATTAATTATTAATTTAATTAATTAACCGAAACACTTCGACCGTGGACAGAGGTATTGTTAACAGACGTTTTGACGTTCCCACAGCTGGGTTCTGACGGTTTCTTTCGAAAGGTGGAAAATGAGACGAGCTGGACAATCACCTGATAGTGTGTGATACGTCCTCTCATAACAACCTGGCGCTAGTTAAGATGTTATACACAACGCGCTCGTCGTCTGAGACATAAGATATTAAGTCTCGATTCCCAGCAGTTACACCGGCTGCATCGCCCTTCAAACCAGAACACAGTAATATTTGCACAGTCCTATTTGTCGTACTGGGTCGGCCATGACTGTCGTGTCAGTGACAGGGGGAGAAGGAGGAGAAAAGTCTTGGAGTGGAGGCTCGTTCCAGATGGACCGACGACATCATCAGGGCGGTCGGAAGCGGGTGCTTGCGAGAAGCGGAGAATCGCTTTTGGTGGAAGACATTGGGGAAGGCCTATATTCAGCTGTGGATAAAGAAAGGCTGATGACGATGATGTCTGTCGACTGCAATAGAAGCTGCGCTGGTACCCATCCAGACGGTATCCAGCAACATAGACCTATCACCAGGAAAACTGTCGTCACCAGTTTGATTGCGGGTTCATGTATGTTGTATGTGTAACATATTCTGTTAAGTTGTCCCTGACCTTCATTGAGCTCATGAGATTACTATACCGGAAGCTCAAGGTCAGTTGGGAATGAACCGAAGCGACTTCGTACAGCGAGCATTAGCACCATATAAACTGAGCTATCATTCACATAAGTAGAGGTTAGTAGATTTGTCAATAAGTTAAATTAGAATTCAAGTTGCCATTCGTTGTGCGACCTTCGCCGTTAACAACAACAACAACAAAGGAATAACTTGGTAAGCACAGCGATCTGGTTTACGAGGGTCTCGCAACACGTTTTCACTTGCATTCGCTTGGTACGCTCCACCGACTTACTATAGAGGTTCATTTCAGCGTTACCAACATTACGTGTCTGCGGAGTCATTACTGCAGGCCAGTAGTCATTACCGCTGTTTATGGAGCATTAGAAATCGGCTACGTGCACCACTCTATCATGGTAACTGCTCAGTTTTCAACACTCTAACAACAAATGAAATTACTAACTTGAAACTAGACTGTAGCTTGTGTATATAAGCTATAGCTAATGTAATTACTAGGCTAACGAGACTGGACATCTTAGAACTAAAGGAGACGAACACAATATGCTGCAGTATTTTCTTTATTTGACCTGATGGTAAACGATAAGCGTGCCCGTAAGAACGTGGCGCTAGTTCATGGTACACCATTTTGCGCTTGTCCCTGGAGACAGGATGATGAATCTCAATCCCCAGTAATTAAACTCGCTACAACGACCTTCAAACCTGAATAATTTAAAAACAATAATAAGAAAATATATCTTATAACTGATATGTGTTTAAAATGTAAGATCGCGTGTGGAATACTGTTTCCATATACGGACTGGCGTTTCGAAAACACATCAAGCAGTACTAGACACAGAGGAGAAGGAAACCACGAGGCTCGTCGGTGACCAAGAACTTGTCATAGTTGAACTGGACAGACTTGAACACAAGCGACAATTATCCAACCTCGCATTGTTCTACAGGATTCATTTCGAAGAGTATGAAATGGAATTACACGATATAATTGCTCCATCCCCATATCACTCTTGGCACTGGCCTTCCGTTGTAGTGCCGCTCTCCACAAGCTTCTGGTATCCAAGCTTCTGAGCAGAAAGACCAAAATTTATATATACAAGACGGTGGTAAGACCGATCCTGATGTACAGTTGCAAGACCTGGACATTAACACTTAAAGAAGAAGAGCGGCTCCTGATTACCGAGAGGAAAATCATGCGTAGGATCTTCGGCCCGATCCAGGGACAGAACGGTAGGTGGTGAGCTCGACGCAATATCGAAATCGAGAGCCTGGTTGGCGAACCGAACATCATAGGGGAAACCAAAGCCCCCAGACTACGCTGGATAAGCCACTTGCTAAGGTTGGGAGACGATCGTAGAGTCAAAAAGGTGTTTCTCGGTACCCCGATTAACCGCGGAGCTTTCGGCCGGCCCAGATACCATTGGAAAGATGCTGTAGAGCACGATCTGCACGAGGTTTAAGCAGTGCACTGGCAAAAGGCAGTGCAGGACAGACAACGCTGGCGCCCTCTTGTTTCGGAAACCAAGACTCACTTTGGGTCGCTGCGCCAAAGGAGTAAGTAAGTAAGCATATCACTCTTGAATGACCAGACGCAGGGCCACCATCCTTATATTGTAAACATGCCCAGTATACGCTCAAAGAGATTCAACTCCTCGTTCTTGCTAAGAACAGCAAAGGACCTGAACAACTTGCCGACGTCAGTAGTCCCAAACAAATACAAAAAGAGAGTAAATAGACTTTTCCTAGCTTAGCAGGCTTTACCACCACAGACCACATCACCTAACACCAGGCGTGATCATGGTCGTGGATTAGACAAAGACATCTGATTATGGAATCATCACCATCATCAGCCTGTGGCGATCTACTGCTGGACATAGGCCTGAATGGACAATAAAAAAGTTATAGTAGGAACCATCTATAAAGTAACATCAATTTAACATCTTTAAAACTTAAAGAATATTACAGAACTCCATAAACACTTCTAAAGACAAATCTGTTAAGTTAGACAAAACTTCTGACACTCCCACCCCCCACCCCATTAAACAAATTGCACTTATATACACACTGACAGTATATACCCTTACTAAGTCTAGTTTTTTCCTAACCTCTATATATACGTAGAAACTAAGTAAAAAATTAACGATTTTCATTAATTAAAACCTATTTAATTTTATCACTTAAATGGTACTTATTTCCCCAGTTTAAAGATCCTTGAATATAACCTTACACAACCAGCTCGGTTAACGTGTATTTTTCAAGTGCTTAACCAACAAGTTGCTTGGCGGAAATTATAAAAAATTTAAAATCGCTTCAATCGTAAAATTAAAACCTTTTACTTGTTGAAGTATCACTTCGTTAACTTATTAACTTAACCTCGTTTATATGACTGCAAATTGAAATGCATATAATGTATAAAGAGTATGCTATAGGTAACTTAGATAAGAGATAGTTTTTAATAAATCTGCGTTGTTAAATTTAGATAAAGCAAGTAGCTCGCTGGCCTAACGGTTAGAGTGCGCCGCCTTCATTGCGAAGGTCGCGGGTTCGAATCTCGACATGTACCGATGACTTTAATATTTAAGTTATGTACATTTGTGAACTTAAGTAACAACAGCGAAATACAAACGGCGAAGGAAAACATCGCGAGGAAACCTGCACATGAATTAGAATTTATTCTGAGGTGTGTGTGAAGTCACCAATCCGTATTGGGCCCGCGTGGTGACTGTGGCCCATCGCCCTCTTATTGAGGGTAGGCCTGTGCCCCAGCAGTGGGCACGTAAATTGGCTGTTGAAAAAAAAACTTATAGTACTTCGTTCTGTATTAAGTATATACTATTACCAATAATTCATTTACTAAGTAAAGTAAAACTGTTATATATACCGAATCAGAAATGTAGAGATTCGCAGAAGAACTAAGGTCATCGACATAGCCCAAAAGATTGCTAGACTTTAGTGGCAGTGGGCAAGACATATGATCGAAGAACTGATAGCCGATGGGACACCAAGATCCTTGAATGGCGACCGCGTACCGGAAGACGTAGAATTGGCAGGCCCTTCACAAGGTGGTCCGACTATCTGCTGAAGGTTGTGGGAAGCAGCTGGATCGATCGATGTGGAGATCTTTGGGAGAGACCTATATCCAGCAGTGGACGTCTGTCGACTGCTAAAGGATGAAGTACAAAACAGTTATATGGTCGTAAGATAAACAATTCGGTACATTTGGTAAGCTATATGATTGCCATTAATAACGAGAAGGTTAGGATGTTTACACAACAACACGTGTCCGTCGCTTTGACACATAAAATACAGTATATCTCATTAGCAAAAAATTACAAACTACGTACTACACCATAGTAATATTGAAATCGTTTGCAGGCAGTAATATTTATGCTCCGCAGCTTCTCAGCTACATGCCTTACATATATTATCTATGTTCTTGACCTAAAGCACGTTTTCCTTCTTCATTTCATGCATTGTGGTGTGGCTGGTCATCCAAAACCTTATTGATGAGATGGTAGACGTATACCCCTCTCTCCTTAAATTAATTCTTCTCTTTTATGCTTAGGTATCAGTTCACAAAACCCTTAAAAAAAGGACTATTATAAAATTTCAATATCATTGGTTAATTTGTAGGAGTAATTATCATCATCATCAGCCGAAAGACGTTCACTGGTGGATATAGGCCTCCTCCAAAAATCTCCACATCGTTCATTGAGAGGAATTGGGCCATTTCCTTACCTGACCTGCTCGTGGTGCACCCTGCTAATCAACAGACGAGGCTCTGGCTCCCACCAACCCGCATTGCACTAGCGTGGTGGAAAATGACCCCAATCCTCTCCTATGATCCCCTAAATACGACAGCCCCTAATGGCCAGCGGTACCGGAGGCCATGCTGACTGTATGTCGAGATCTTCGGGGGAGGCCTATGTTCAGCAGTAAACGTCTATCAGCTGATGATTATGATGATGACGTACATTCAAAATATTCTGTTTTTGTATATGTACTACTTAGTGCATTGTCGTAATAAAGTTAAGTAGATTTAAATTTTACTTATTTTAATTCGTCCACTTCCTGTGTACATTACCATCAGTAAATAAGGTAGGTAGACTGCCTAGGTAGGTACCACCGCAGCGCCTATCACAGCCGACAAACAGCAGTGTGCAAACATTACTGTGTTTCAGTTCGAAAATTATTACAGTAACGGGACTTAGCATTTTTTGTGTCAAGACGACGAGAACAATGTGGTGCTGTGCATCCTAACTAATGTCATGTTATTACGGGCGGGCGTATCACTTACCATCAAGTGAACGTCACGCTCGAATCGTCGCTTCGTATAATAAAAAATATATTTTTATAATGTTAGATGATAAGAAAGGTGTACGGGATTCCCCGCACAACTCACGGGTTTGAAGCCAAACTCACCTGGCGTGGTGCACCCAATCAACAAACTAGGCTCTGGGTCCCACCAACCCGCATTTACCCAGCATGGTGCGAAATGGCCTAAATCCCCCCATACGAACCCTTTACAAACCACGACGCCTAGTGCCCGGCGGTACCGGTGGCCATGCTGGCTGTGGACGTCTATCGATTGATGATGAAATGTTAAGAAAAACTAAAGGTCTACTTTTCAAAATTACTATCTAACAATATAAATATACAGCGCGGTATTAACTAGGAATGTAATCATCATTGAATCAAACACCGAGTTCTCAAGCAGCCTTAACTGCTGCATCGCGTGGTTGTCCTTGCTGGAGCTCTCATCAGAAAAAATGGTACAACGTTTGAGATAATGGTTACAACAATGAGGAAAGATTTTTCAGGCGATTGCGGTGCACACGTATATATATATATGTGTGTATATATATATATATATATATAGTATCACGTTCAACAGCCTTGTATCAGTCTGTCCATAACAACCTGGCAATAGTTATGATGATATAGAAATAAGTTAAGTATCATCATCCCAGTAATTTCACTAGCTACAACGCCCTTCAAACCAGAACACAGTAGTGTTCAATACTACTAATTATTAGCCGAATAACATTTACTTAGACATAGGTCTCTTGCAAGGATATCCATGCCGATCTCTTCTGCATTGTCCGCATCCAGCAGCTACTCGCGACCTTCATCGGATCGTCGGTTCACCTACTGACGGCCTGCCTTCCGAGGACCTTGCTGCCCTATTAGCCGTCGGTTATTCGAGTGATGTGTTCTACCCATTGCCATTCGAGTTTAGCAATCTTTTGGACTATATATGTGACTAGAGTTTTCCTGCGGATTTCCTCATTCCTGATTTGATCATGCAGGGAGACCCCCCGAAGATATATCTTTCCATTGCTCTCTGTGCGACTTGAAGATTTATCACAGTAATGTATGCACGGCAGATATAGAATCTAGTAACTAAACGGTATCTCTATAGTCATGATTTGTCATCATCATTATCAGCCGACAGAAGTCCACTGTTGAACATAGGCCTCTCCCAAGGATACCCACATCGATCGATCCTGCGCTGCCCGCGCATTTAGCGGCGTCTTGCGATCTGCTGGGCACTAGGGGCCGTAGTTTGTAGGGGTACATATGGAGGGACATTTCCCGCCGACCCAACGCCGGTTGGTGGGAGCCAGAGCCTCGTTTGTTGATTAGCAGGCTGTACCACGAGCATGTGAGGTTGGTTTGGATCCCGTGACTTGTTGTGCGGGACCCCTCACACTCGTAAACAATAATGATTATTTATCATCATCATCAGCCGACAGACGTCCATCGCTGGACATAGGCCTACCCCAAAGATCTCCACATCGATCGATCCTACGCTGCTTGCATCCAGCTGCAAACTTCACCAGATCGTTGGACCACCTAGTGGTGGGCCCGCCAACACTACGAGGTTATCATTATTTATAATTGAATTTTTCAATTACTTAATAAATTTGTTAAATATTTTTTTATGAAAATGTTGGTAGCCCTGGCTGTGTGTGCGTGTGTGTGTGCGCGCGCGCGTGTCGTGTGTGCGCGGCGTGTGCGCACGCAGGTATTAACGTCTTCATTATCTGAGAGCGTCGCGCCCAATTGAGCAGATGGGCTCGTTCAGCAACAATGGCGGCTAGATTCAATCGCCTATTTAGTTTACGTACGCCAAAACGACGTTTATTATTTAGATTTACATTGTACAATTGCTTCATTTGATTCAGATGTCACTAGAGTATATTTACACAACATTTTGAAACTTCTTTAATTATTTACACAAGGATATTTACTTTGTTACAATGTTTAAATTTTAAAACAGTGATAAGTACATACTCGTACAAAGTTTGAAATTAGCGCCATATAAGGAATTATACCTTAAATGTATAAATAATCAAAATACGTTTTGTTTGTTCGCCAATCACGTGAAAACTAGTGAAGATATCGATATCGGAACATGATCATACGACGAAGAACTATTTGTAGATGGTTATTCCCTATTTATTTTTGGAATGTCTTAGATCCTCGATCGTTTTATTTCTAATTAACTTTTATAAACATCTTCATCTGGTATTATTTATAGTAACGGTCGTTATAGAAAGTCCTTTGCGGTTGCGGTTGCAGGTTGGAACAGCTAGTAGGATAATAATTGTAAAGAAAAATCAAACGTTGGTGCCACATGTGAAGTTTGCTTTACGAACTTACCTAACTAGCGAACACTCATGATGTAAATCAGGCATCATAACAAGCGAATACGCTATTCTTAACAAAAATGCTTGACCATCATCGATCTCTTTGTCACTTAACATCGCGTAAAATTGCAGATAAATATTATCTCAATATATACAAAAAAATTGTGTAATATAGATATACCATCAGACGGAATGAAAGTCATTTGACAATGAAGATTTTCGATATATGTTGATAAGTTATAGATTAAAGAGTAGAAGGAGAAAAGAAAAAGTGGAGGCAGACTGTGTCAAACTATTTAAGACAAAAGTGAGTAATTATCGACATAACGAATGATTGAAGAAGAATGATAAAATAATAACAATTTATATGTATAGGATAGTAACCAATTTTTTGAGAGAGGGTGTGTACCGTTAGCCGAGTAATATCTACTGTCTATCTATTACATTGATTTATTGATTGGCTGATTACTGCTGCGTTATTTTCTTTCTTTCTTCAGACGTTCATACCCCATTAATCAAGTTATTTCCCATAAAGTTTGACACCAATTTCGTGACCCCCTTTAAAAAAACAAAAGAGGTTAAAGATCATTATAACTATAAAAAGAGTAGTAAATTAAATTTTCATGAGTAAGCATGCTAGGAGTAATTAAATCATTGCGTGTTTGTTAAAAATAAAAGCTCTATACTAAGTACTAATTGTCGTCTTTGGGTAACGGGGTGACAAACATTTGGCTCAATGTCATTTATTTATTATTTTTTATTCCAAGATTAGATTTAGTTTCAAATTAGGTGAGAGATGATGAAGCGTGATCTAAAGTTCACTGTACTGGTTTTGCCGCAATACGACAATGCTACTATAGCACTAGATTAATAATAGAGTTGTAAGTTAAGCGGGTTGGAAAAACCAAACATATCTAAACTTAACGACTTATGTGACCGCGAAATCGAACCGGAGACCTTTTTGTTATAGGGATGGGGTTAGCCACTGCACCGTATTAGAAAGTAAATTAGTATACGATTTCAAAACGAAACTGTAGATGAATGTAAACATTACTTAAAAAAGGTTAATTTTTAACTGAATTGAACAATAAACGTTCGAACTAATGAAAGTAATATACGTTCTATAAATACGGGAACTCAGCAAGCAGAGGGAAAGGTGACCTCCTTTCTCCTCTCCGCGTGGCTCTTTGTAGCGTTGAATAAACAAACCCTCCGTCGCTACATCTACCCTAAATAAATAATATAGCAGACTCGAGGTACAGTCGTCCGCGGCGATGTACAGTTCATTTTAAGATTTAAAAAGTCAGTATAAAAAAAAAGTCCTCACCTTCCCAAAGTAAAAGAGACTATTAAGCGACGAAATGAAAAAGCCGTTCCACCTAATGGTAAGTGATACTCCCCCTCATGACAACGTGGCGCTGGTTAGGATGATATACACAGCACCGCATTGTGCTCGTCGCCTTCAAACATAAGATCTCATTACCTAATATAATGATGAGATTTATTATTTCGTTACCTTACTAATCTCACTAGCTACAGCACCTTTCAAACCAGAACACAGCAGTTTTTGCACACCACTGTTTTGCGGCGGTATTAGCATCTGCAGAAGTTAGTACCTAGACAGTCAAAACACAGATCTAATATCAATGCAGTCTATGTGGTATAAATTAAATGAGACCTATAACCAGCAGTGGATGTCTGTCGATGATGATCCATCTATAAGGAGTTAAGAATTAATTTAAATTCCAAATGATGTAAGGAGACAATGAGGCCGAAGTCGCTTTTGCTGTTATGACGGTAGATAGACAAAACGATTGTGGTAGCTAGGGAAGTGGTTTAGAAACAACAGTGCCAACTCATCATACGTTAGATCTTAGGAGCGTAGTCTCGGATAGGAACCTTGTGATTATGTGTCTCAAAGTTGCATCCTGTTTCTAGCTCAGCACCTACACGCAAGCGACTTAATAGAGCTCAGGTTCCCAAACTGGGTGCCGGAGACTAATTTACCACGGCAATAATCAGGAAAACTCAGCTGAAAATTTTGAAATTACAGTAATCCCTCCTATCATCATTATCAGCCCATAGACGTCAATTGCTGGACATAGGCCTCCACCAAAGATCCCTCCTATAAATTCGTATATTACCTCCGCGCTATAGGGAAACGAATTATAGGAGATCACGTTTCATCATGTCCAGGCTCATTTGAACCTGTATCCTACGGCTTCGGGCTATTAAGAATAGGACCAAGGTAAATCCTGCCTGTACCTTTGAGGTTTGGGCTCTCGTAGCCCACTAAGCGACCCGGGGTGAACGACAAGTATGAGGTGGTCTCGTGGTTGTCGTACCAAAGCGAGGGTGCCGAGAACACTAACGCCCTCCCTGTGATTTTACTTTTAGACAGTGCTGGAGGCAGCGGTGCGTTACCGAACGCACTGAGGATGACCACTGAGAAAGATTTAGTTAGTTCTATAAGTTCCTACGTAACTATGTCTTTCCCCTAGAAACAGTTTTTTTAGAGGATACCCCCTGCCGCTCTCTAAAAAAAGGCCTATTAGAACCTGAAGTCTCGTATCGTTTGAAAATATAAATATTCTCCCCTACAATAAGAACACTACGTGATGCAGCAGTTAAATCTACTCGAGAACTCAACGTTTGATTCAATGATGATGACTTGAATGAGTTTTGTTGATTTGTTTATTTATACCATATTACATTACATAGTCATTTTTAAAAGCTACCCTTAAAATTTAAAATTAACAAGACCTCGCATTCATTCGTCGCATTAGATACAACCGAGTATTAAATTGGCGTTGTTGTTCTTCATTTCTTTAACCGGTTTAAGGGTAGTAATGCCCCAGAATATTTTTAACCAATAAGAGTGTTGAGGCGATGAAAGTTTGGGATCCCTGGCAATAGAGGACTGTGACCATTTGAACTGTCAAAATAATTGTGACAATTAATTCGCTACAACTGTTTTTCGTACGACGTAACATATTCGATGTTGAATTGGATCGTATTAACTGCCACTGCGCAGTGGCTAAACTCTTACCTACACAGAGCTCCCTGATTCGATTCTACAGCCACATAAAGTGGAGTGGAAATTTTTAGAATCCACCTGGTCAGTTAACCATCATGAGATGCAGTTCAAATTGAAGTTTGGCGTTCAATTTGAAAAAGTAATCTGGTCTTCGGCTATTTATATTCCAGTTCCTGACTAGTTACCAGATTCTTATTGTAATTATGCAATAACAGCACTGCTGTATCAACTCATGAGAAGGTGAACGCTTCGCCATCAACAACTTCGTTGTGTCTCCAGCGAATATATTCGAGCTAGTATAATCGGAGCAAGCACGCTACATCATCCTCATTATCGCTTATCAACTAGTGAAATTGAGGTCAAATAAAGATAAAAAATTAAGTATTTACTATTCAGATTTACTGCATGCTAACTACGGATGCTGGTTACTTATGGCGGTGATTTACAGAACAACACACATGATAACAATACACTCATGCCAACAAAGACGGTGGGGCAGTTTTAATCGCAGGTAGTAATAATCTAAAATCATTACGAATTACTGAAATGAAAGTTCTTGAGAAGACTTGTGGGTGATTATTGAAGTACCCTCAAATCGTACTTATAATAAACTTGCCATCTGTGTAGTACGAGTGTATTTACCTCCTCTCATTCAAAAGATCCATCTACATTTTCCTAAAAGTGTACACTTAATTATAAAATTAATCCACATTGGTGACTTTAACTTAAGTACTTGAAGTTATACTTAAGTATTATTGATTGAAATTTGATAAAGAATCAATAGTCATTATAGTGTTCCGGGTATTAGTTCGCTGCTAATAGATTTCATACACCTTCAAGGTTTATCACAAGAAAATAATGTACTTAGTACTTCAGATCGTATTCTAGATTTAGTATTATCTTATGTTCCGTCAATATGACAAAATCCTTTAATGTTCTTAGTGTAACTGACAAGCTTCATCTGCCATTGGAAATTGCAATTTCTCTGCATAATACTGCGTATCTTTCATATTCTCAATTGTAATAGATATAATTTTTATAGAGCTGATTATACACTGATTAATGAATATCTTCATCATGTCGACTGGATAACTTTGTTTGAGGGTATTTACTGATGTGGATGTTATGCTAAATATTTTTTATACACAACTACGTGATTTCATTCATAAATTTCTGCCTTATACGACGAAACGAAAAAACAATCGTCATCCTGCATCGTTCAGTCGCATTTTAACGCGTTGCCTATAAAAACCCTATGGACGAACTTGCCTTAAGGAAAGTAAGCCACCTTTGCAAGCTCTTAGCAGCTGAAGATTATAAGCGGTATATATAATATCAAACAGGGTGTTATAAGGAATCCCAAGTTGTTCTGGTCCTTTGTCAAGAACAGGCCGGGCAATAATAGGTCGTATCCTAACCCAATGACTGATGGTATATTATGTGAGACAGATTGTGCTGCAATATGTAATATGTTTGCTAATAGTTTTTCCAAGGCTTACTAAAATTCTATTTCTGCCTCCCATGTGGATGTGGACAATTAATTGCAAGGCCTGGCGCACCTGAACGCTTACAGTCACTGTTTTATTGCACCTGTCTTTACTGAAGAAAGTGTGTTCAATGTGCTGAAAACTGACACCGGACCTGACAATATACCGCCTATTTTTGTAACATCGTGTAGTTCAGTCTTGACTTTGCCGCTAACTATTATATTTAACAATTCCTTGTCATCGGGTTGCTTTCCAAAGGGATGGAGAATGGCAAAAGTTATTCCGATCCATAAAACAGACGATACTTCCAATGTAGATAATTATCGATCCATAACAATTTTATTCACTTTTGCTAAAGTTTTTCGAATTCTACTCTGTCTTTTAATTCAAAATCTGATAGAAGATGTTCGTGTACCGACAGACTTTACTACTTTAAGATAACATCTGTAGATAGTCGTAGAGCAAATACCTTTCATTGGTGATGAGTTCACTTATACGGGTGCGGTAACTAGGGCAGTTTGTACAAACTTTATACCATCTAGAAATCACCACCTTTAGCCTCTGGAAACGTAACACTGACCTTCCTTATATAATCCATGCGGTTGACCTTAGAGCCATGGAAGCATTCAAATGATAACTGTGAGCACCTTTTTTTTATCGCGGGTGAAATCTTCTTAAAATATAAATAACTATAATGAAAGCTTCTGCGGCGAAGACAAGGTATGTGGGACTTCTACCCAGTAAAACCCCTTCGGTGATGTCCGTTAGTGGATTATGAGGAGCTACAGGATCTACTACGGAAAGCACCGACGCCCCCCTGCACTCTGTCTAAAACATCCCACGGAAGGTCATAGCCCTCCTTAGCACCCACGCTGTGCTACAAGACCACCATGCATTTGCCGTTCACTTAAAGCTCACTCACTGAGCTCCGAGGGCCCCCACCCTCAAAGCCCACGAACCCGAGATCCCTTTTAGTAGCCTTGTACAACAGGCAGGGAATAACTTAGTCCTATTCTTAATAGTCCAATACTACAGGGTTGAACTGTGATCACCTAGCGAATATTATCATTCTACCTACGTTTTAATTAGACAGACTTTAATTTCGAGACCTAGATTATTTAAAGTATATACACGAGCTGTTTTATCGATACTGTTCAACGTTAATTATAATTGATCGACAATATAACGAGGGTGGTTCTGTGTTACCACACAGTAAGTTTACATCACATTGTTTACTAACCGTGCCTTATTGTGTTCCAACTACTAACTAATTGTATAGTAAATTATCTACGCTTGATAATATTAATAGAACCTTATCGCTAATGTTAAACATAATGCTGTTAAACTTAAAAGATCTGATACTGTAGAAATGGTAAGGTATGGTCTGTACCCAAATGAGAAATCTTCTAAAATCTTCTAAGTCTAAATGGTTCATTTTCTATAGTTAACCGATTTTTAGAGGGTGTAAAGGGTCCCGTACAACAATTCACGGGACCCAAGCCAACCTCACCTCCTCGTGGCCTGCTAATCAACAAACCAGGCTCTGGCTTCCACCAACCTGTATTGAGCAAGCATGGTGGGAAATCCAAATCCCTCCCATATGAACCTCCACAAATTTAGAGATATTTCCAGCAGTGTTCATCTATCGGCTGATGATGATGATCAACCGATTTTTAGAATGTAATGTATTCACCTGATAGCAAGTGATACGCTTGCTCATAACAACGTGATAGTTAGGATAATATTGACAACATCACACTCGTCGCTCGAGACACAAGATGTTGTCTCGTTATCCCAGTAATTATACTAGAAACAACGCGTTCAAACTGGAACACAGTAATATTTGCACAGTACCTTCTGTCGACTGCAATAGGCGCTCCGATGGTAGCTACCTAGACGGCCTGTAGCAATAAAGACCTACCACCACTATATATACCATCAGTACATAAACATTTTAGATAGATTATTAAATAGGCTTTTTAAAGACAGTTGGTAGTAAAGTCTGAAGAGATTGTAGGAATCTTAATGAAGTCACTTGTCTTACTAAGGTGCAGTATATAAATGAGAGTGGATTTCAAAAGAGCGTAATACGAACCCAATTCACTTAGAGATATCACACCCCGGGGAAATAGCGTTACCGGGGTTCCGAAGCAATCCATTAAGGAAGTCCACTGGAGCGGGGGCAGTTAAATAAATTGGAGTACAATGGACATTTTCATTTGTTTGTTATCCGACCGGTGCGAGGATTATCTTCTTATCAGCACACGATTCTTTCAACCTTCGCCACTGAGGAAGATTTATTTATTTTGAACAAAGTGCAGATAATACAGAAAATATTCTCTATTGCCGGAATTGTGCACTAGTGGCAAGTCTCGGTTGCCGGAGTCCGTTCAGGTATGCACCACCCGCAGCGCCTATTGCAGCCGATAAACAGTAGTATACAAACATTACTGTGTTCCGGTTTGAAGGCTGTAGCTAGTTAAATACTAAGATAACGAGACTTAACGTCCTATGTCTTAAGACAAGCGCAATGTGGTGTGTATACTATTCTAACTAGCGCCACGTTGTTACGGGCGGACGTATCACTCACAATCAGGTGAACGACCCGCTCGTCTCATTTTCATAGAACAAAAAAATACGTGTTCGTTATTAAATGAAACGAAGAGATACATTTATACAACGTAACATTTCCCTCATCCTCTTTTTTTTTCATCAAAGCAACGTGGGAGCTTTTTTCTTGATGTTAGTGATAGTGGTACAATGGACAACAAAACACTTCATTATGCTCGCCAGTTCGAAACAAACGTTAAGTATCATTAATTTCACTAACTACAATGCCCTTCAAACCGGACCATAGTAATGTTTGCACACTACTGTTCGTCGGCGTAAGTAGAAGCTGCGGTGATACCTACTTATACAGTATACGGTAACACAGACCTATCACCACTAAGAAGTCTGAAGACGTATAAATGTCGTTACCCCAATAACATCACTAGCTACAACGTCCTTCAAAGCGGATACCAGTCGGAAATAGTTGACGTAGTGGTTGTCAGTGTAATGGTAAGAATTTTAAAAGTTAAAACTGACTTCGAATTTTAATTTTGAGAAGTATCGACGTTCATTATAATATTATAATGAGATGATGCAAAGTGTCCCGTACAACTCACGGGACGTGCTCGTGGTGCACCCTGCCAATCAACAAGCGAAGCTCTGGCTTCCATCAACCCGTATTAGGCCAGAGGTGTGAGAAATGGCCCAAACTCTTATATAAACCTCTACAAACGACAGTTCCTAGTGCCCGGCGGGCAGCACAGGACCGTCCGATGTGGGGATCTTTGGAGGAGACTTAAGTCCATCAGTGGACATTTCTTGGCTGATGATGATGTTATAATGAATTAATATGTTAATGTGATTATAGTGTTTTCGTTTAATGTGAAGATATGATAAGATTTATATAGATGAGCGTTATGCGGGATCTGGGAAACAGTCGAAGTCGAAATGTATACGACGGGTCGTGGACTCCTCAAATAGGTTATCGTAAAATCACTATATATTGATATAGTTAGTAGTTGATGAATCAATTAATATTTTAGTCAATATCAAGTCAATGTAATCCTAAGTTACCGTTTCTGATAAGCAAGATGATCTGGTTGAGAAGCAGTACTGTGATCGCCTCGAAAAACAAGATGTAATACCACATTTAAAGTTAATTGTAATTAAAAAGGGTATAAGAGGTCCCGCATAACTCACGGGACGTGCTCGTGGTGCACCCTACTAATCGAGAAACGAAGCTCCGATTCCCATCAACCGGCATTGGGCTTGCGTGGTGGGAAATGGCCCAAATCTCTCTAAATAAACCCCTATTACCGACGGCTCCTAGTGCTCCGTGATGAGGTCAGGGTAAAACAAATCCTGTGGAGAGCTTTGGGGGGAGACCCATGTCCAGCAATGAACATCTATAGGCTGATGATGATGATGATATTGTTGTTAATGTAGAGTTTGAATGGTTGTAGTGTCAGCTTTATTTAACTGACAATCTCAACATTTAAGAGTCGGAGTCAAACGAGCGAAGAGGCCTTATCATTTCAGATCTGATTGTATAATCGAGATCAAGCTTGTAAAAATTTTATATGAACTTAACGTATTATCAAATTAATAAAAAAAAATATATTAAGTTTAGATACACAATTACAAGTGTATTTCTGAATCTGTTTCATATATCATCATTGGTACAAACTAAACCATTGCAAGTTTAACTCTCATTTAATATTTAATGAGAGATACTATTTACACAAATTATTTTCATCATCATCATCAGCCGATAGACTTCCACTGCTGGACCGCTGGATAGGCCTACCCCAAAGATCTCCACATCGATCAGTCCCGCACTGCTCACACCCAATGGGTTCCCGACTGGTTAATTTATTTTAACCAGCTCTATTTCTTTGCTAGTTCAAATATTTCACTTGTGTCCGTAAAAACATAAGGAGATACGGTCATCTCGGAAGCTGCGATGAGAATCAGTTTCGTGGGTTACTCGCCCACATCAATACTGCTCGTAGACCGATTTTCGTCGCATTAATTGAATAATATATGAACACTGCTGATAGTACGTTGAACAAATAAACAGTGTTATTAACAAGGCACGGCTGGACCACATCAAGGAGTGGACCAAGATCAAGAGCGCAGAGCTGATCCGCCTATAGGGATTCGCAGAACTGGTGTTCTTGTCTTCATTAGTCGAAGAGGCACTAGAAGAAGATTATACTTCTCTATTTTTATCAAAGAAATATTTATTAGTCTTGTTACCAAGTGTGTTGTTGTATCAAGCGCGAGTTGAGTGGAATATCTTATAGTCCACAACTCTGGTGGAAGAATATCTTAAACGCGATTAAGAGGGTATTAATATGGAAAAGTGGGAAGCTAGTTTGCTTGCGATCGTTACCATCACACTGCAGTACAACACCAAGGAAGTATTTCTAGTATTCCTTGCAAAAAGACTAATGTCGAGCGGTAGACATCAATAGTTTGAAATGAAAGTCTTGTATAATTCTTTTGGCATTTGCATGGGTAATTTTTTTTTTCTACTTGTTAGGAAATGCTTCAAGATCTCGATAAGATAATAAGCAATGTATATATTCCGTAAGAGACAATCGTGTGAAAAATGTTATTATATATAAATTCCACAGGAGCTGGTCATCGCGAATACGTTTCCGAGGTATATGTAAATAAAGTGGAGGCGTCGCACAAAAATGTACTTTATACTGCACATATACTATTTACATGTAACATTGAACATTCTGCATAATAACGCAACATATATATATATATATATATATATATATATACAATATATGTCACACATAAGGTAATGGAGAAGACTATACTCAGGAGCTAACTGTCTGCGCGATCGATTCAGAAATGTGGAGATCGGCAGAAGAATTAGGGTGACCGACATAGCCTAAGAGATTGCTAGACTTAAGTGGCCGTGGGCAGGACATTTTGCTCCAAAGACTGACGGCCGATGATGCAGTAAGGTACCGGTAGACGTAGTGTTGACAGGTCTCCCACAAGGCGGTCCGACGATCTGGTGAGAGATCGACCGATATCTAGATCTTTGAGGGAGACCTATGTCCAGCAGTGAAAATCTTAAGGCTGATGATGATTGTTCGTCTAGAAAACTATAGCTCTCTTATGAATGTCTACTGCATTACTATAATGTTACTAATGTAACATGTTGCTGTTGCTACATGGCGATAATTAGAGAAACCTTAGCCTTCATATAAAATCTAGTACTTAAGTCTATCTGGAGTCGAAACGTAGATCACCGAGTTATATGGCAAATGGTCAACCACTGCGCTACCAAATTATTTGAAATATTACTTACTACGTCAGATGTTATAAAGTGGAATTGTTAAATTATGAAGTTTTTTTTTTTAATAAGTTTCAAGTTATTTATAGCATACAGACCTAAGAAATAACTACATTTACTTTTATTTAATCTAATTGAATATGTACGTGTTTTTATTGAAACTGTACACAATCATTGATAAATATATTTCGGGCTATGTAGATACATATAATAATATATACATACAATAAAATAAGTTTACTCTATTTATGTGCACAGTACAACACAGGGGGTGTAAGGGGTTCTGCATAACAACTCACGGGACCCAAGCCAACCTCACCTGCTGGTGGTGCAGCCTGCTAATCCACAAACGAGGCTCTGGCTCCCACCAACCTGGACTAAGCCAGCATGGCGTAAAATGGCTCAAATTCCGTCATATGAATCCTTACCCGATGGATGTGGAAATTTTTAGGGGGGAAGATGTATAAAACAGTTGGGTATATTTGAGCTGTTTTTTTAATAGTTAAAAAAGTTATAGTCTATGTGTGTCTAATATGATCTCTTAGCTTGTATAGTTAAACCAATTTACTCTTTAACTCATTATTCTTCTTGCCGTTTTCAATACTACTTTTAGTGTCTCTTTTTAATTTTTTTTATATAACTAATAGTAAAAATTAATATAGCTTTTATAGTGATTGACATGTTAGAGTGGAAGGTATTTTCTTTATTTTTCTATCTAAGATATAGTCACATGTAAAGTCAGTCTAAAATATTCAAGTAAACAATTGATATGTAATATGTAAGAAATAGCAAAATTCTAATACTTCCACTCATGCGGGTTATACGAAAAACTTTTAAATTATCTAAGCTATAGTTAGATACTCATTATAATAATAACGTTATTTTATAAATTAGTAGTATTTAATAATTAATTTTATGCAATCGTTTCCTATCATTTAAGATAAAACGCGTTTCAAATATTAACACCGAGTCGCCGCTCGTGTGCAGAATAATTCTTTTTATTACCCTCTATTATGTTAACTACGACGGATAGCGTAATTCAAGCCAATTATTCGTGTAATACTTCTGTCTAATCTTTTCTATAATTACTCGTAATAGTTGTATAATGAACTCCTATTTAGTAAATTTAATCCTTCTTTTTACCATCAACTCAAAAATTATATATAAGGGATTAAAGTAAGGTTAAGTATTAAAGTATATTATATAGGAAAACTTACTTAAATACCACGGACCAGAGTAAGTTTAAGTTTACAATAATATTATTTATTAGCTATAAATGTTCTTAATGTATATCTAATGTAAATAAATTGCAACTTTAAAAGAAATACCTTTATAATAATCGAGGTAAGTGATAAATTGTAGACTTAATAATTATATAATTAACATAGTGACATTAAAGAATTATTTATATATATTTATTTTATTACTACGTAAAAAGAAGACCGATAAAAAATGTTATAATGAACAAAATACGGTACATTTAAATCAATAAGCAAAACTTGTTTAACTTTTCGCGTACGAGGATCGGTTGACAGTTTTCGGTGTGTTCGAGTGGAAACTAATTGTTAACTAAATTTTCAGTAGGAGCGGGACGAAACGAAAATAAGAGTACCAATTGACTTACCTTGACTTTAGACATGTTGCCAATTACATCGAGGACGGGGCAAGCGAGTGCGTTCGCGCAGTTCCGTAGGCCGTTCGCTGTAGGCCGGCCACGCGCACACGACCGCACCGCGCGACGGCTGCAGCGCGACTGACGCGCGAACACTGTTCACCATTACGTACCAATCACCGGCACCAATCACACTTCGAAACACCACCTACTAATATATTATATATCTACACACTAATATACAACATATTATAGGAAATACATCGGTGCGGTGCGGGGGAGGGAAGCAACAAACAAACAAAACATGCATTCGGTTACTGCTCTGCCGACAGGTATCAAGATTCCACGTTGTAGAACTTAGGGTTGTCTCTGAACATATTAACTATCGAAACTATTTTTTTTTTAATTTATTCAAGGCGTTATCTTATTATTTACAACATATTTACTACTAATATAGGGTATTTACACTTTTTCTGACAATATTTCTATATATATTTTTTACGTTACTTATGCTGTCTAATTATCTAATGTTCAAAGAAATACACAGAATATCTTTGTGTATATATACGTAATATTTACTTATCCGTGTTTCTATTGTTACTTCCAACTGATTTAATGTTTATTATCTCGGGTAGACTGGATGTATCTATTCTTAAGCATATCTTCTGCTCAAAATTATACCTCCAAAACTATATGTTAATTAAAATAGTACAGAAATTGTTATTATTTAGTCCATTAGGCAAAATCTCCAAGACCTGAACACATATGTATGGAGCTAGTTATTACAATAAGTTATCCCAGTAATTTCTCTAGCTTTGTTTAAATCGATAAAGTTAACGCTTAACTACGATCCCACCTGATGTTAGGTGATGATGGGTTCTGTGCTGGACAGGACAAACTAACTCAATAAAAGCCTATTCACTTTTTTCTTTAAGACTTTCACGTCGTATTTCCACGGAAACACTGACGCTGGCAAGTTGTTCCACTCATTTGCTGTTCTTATTAAGAACCGGGAGATGAATCTCTTTGTTAGTTCGATATGTCCACAACATAAGGATGGCCATTGTACACTGTATTGTTGTTATACTACCTACCTAGACGGTCTCCAGCAACAGAGACCTACCACCAGTAATATTCTGATTATTCTATTACATATGTTATAATATGTTGACAACTTGAACACAATTGGGCGTTACCCGATAAAAGTCCAGCATAACTCTTCTGATGTCTCCGCTACGGAAGAGTAAGATTACAAGAGAAAATACTGGGTACTTCCATATAATTATTAATATTAAAAATATTTTTTATTATAACAATTCCCTTCGTAAAAATTATTTATGAAGCGATCCATTGTCTGTATAAAAAAAAGCTATTGGCTTAAAAATTGAGAAATCAATATAGTCATTATCATGTCCGTACTTAATCCTCACATGATATGAGGTCGGCACAACTTGTATCATTCCATTTCCTTTTATCTATTATATCCTCTTGTACACTAACTGTCCAGCTCTACCTTAGTTCTTACTCTATTCTCCTACCGATCCCCAAGGAAGCCATGATATCTTATATTAGTTATTAAAAGATAGATTTAGAAATCTTCCTTTCGCGTTAATTGACAGCCCTTACAGATACAACATAATTAAATTGCTTAACCGAATTTGCTTAACTTGAAGGATACCGTCGGTAACTTATTTGGTTTGTTTACATTCATTATGTCACCGTCAAGTGTACTTTTGTTAAAATCTGATGAATATTGAAATATTACATATTTGATGAAGCTACACTTTACCAACTTTAACGTGTTCATTTAAATATTTCTTACATCGACTTGGAGACTATCAAGACATCTGAAGTCATAGTTATCACTATATCTGGAACTGTATTATATATCCATGATTTTGTTCCTATGACTTAATGTAATTTTGAAGTAAGGAATTCATATACCGATGGTAATGATCACCGACCGAATGTCATTACATGTAGTAGGTGTAATATAATCTGTCAAACAATAAATGCAATCACTGTTTATAGAATCTATGTAAAGTAAATGTTTACTGAAATTATAATCTACGCTGTATTATTATATATGAAGTTATGAGCTGTAGTGTAAGTGCATAAAACTGTTGTAAAATTACAACTGATAAACCGACAGCATATTGGAGAACTTAGTTTTAGAGGCACTTCTTTTAAACATTTGAACGGATTGAAGTATTCATTAAGATTATTCGGAATATGACTTATAATTACATAGATTTCCTGCAAGTTGTTTTGCGGCGTTGTATAAAAAAAAATTTGTCATAGTATCTGTGTATAATCACCGTATGTAATGTTATACAGTTCGTTACTGAAAAACATGATAAACCTAAGTTTACTTTTGACCGTTTTATTTTATTTCCAAATAGATTATCATCATGAGGTGCCTTCTTTAAATTAAAATTTGGCTGTCAGAATAACGAGCAAGTAAGGGAGGAACCCTATTGTAAACTGGGTAGTGGTTCTATGAATTACAAGCGGTAGCGACCGTTTACACGCAGCATTGCTCCTGCTAGATAAACGCATACTACGAATAGGTTAAATACAAAATGTCACTAATGATAAAGTTCTCCAGCGTATCAACTAAACTAGTATATTACTGCAGACCATTGAAAAGCGAAAGGTTGATTATCTTGTATACGTGGTCGGACACAACAGATATCACTTGCTTCAACTTGTGATGGGCAAAGTTGAAGGCAAGACACACGTCGGACACTGAAAAAATCTTGGCTGCAAAATTTAAGAGAGTGGACCGGTATCAAGACTGTTGAGCAACTGTTCCATATGGTTTAAGATAGGCACAAATTTGCAAATGTGTTTGTCAAACTCCAGTATTGGACAGGTTCTTCAAGAAGAAGAAGATTGATTATGGGAAATTCGGGTTTTCAGGTACTTTTTTTAAATATGTTAGAATTTAACACTAGACGTGCTTGATATAAAATTGATTCTAATGCCACCTATTGGTGTAGTGCGATAGTAAAGAAAAATAAAATACGTAAAAGGTGTATAATCCTGACACTAGATGGCGGTCTAATGGACATAAATGTTTGACATTTACACGCACAGAAAGCCAGTTCGGTAATGGCCGCTGCCGGGGTGGTCTACTTTCGTTTGTCCCGTTAAATCACGGTTCATTGACTGTTTACTTCGATTTTAAACATTTTTTTATAAAACATATTACAGGTATAGGCTGTGTTAAATTATCACCGCGATTATTAAAGTTAAATAGTGACTATAACGGGTGTGTTTTGAAAAGTTTAGTAAAGCGATGAGCTCTCCGCTCACGAAGCGTTGAAGTGGGAATGCATGCCGTGTAGTGTTGTTGTTTGTGTTGTGCTGTGGTAATCGCCGGTCCAATGTTTGGCTACAGGAGCTCCATGTGTAACCGGCAACACACTCAGGCATGCCTCAACACCTCGCTGTCGATACGGCAGGAGATACAGCGGTTCGAGAGCGTTCATCCGTCCATATACGCTCTCTACGACCTCGTTGAGCTCGTGCCGGACCCGTTACTTGCACAGCAGATCCGCGATCACGTCGTCGCTATCGAAGGTGGGTCATTTTGAGCTCCGCCGGTGTCCGTACGTGAAGCCGTTTCTAAGGCGACCTCTTTCCGGCTCTTGCCACTATCGATAAGGCTATACGTACAACGCATTACATTTGTTTACATTCACGCACTTCAAACTTCACGTCTAACAATGGAAATATTACAAAATACAATAGGTTGTGTATAACAAAACATTGAGAAATATATTGTTTAAGTAATTGCTTAGATTTCAAAAATATTTTAAAATAACTTGTGGTAGAGCGATTCGTTTTCACGTAAATATTAGTTTTATTATTATAGAATAAGGTTTAGGTACACTAAGCAATTAAAACTTTATTCATTTATGAAATTGAATTATATTCATTCCAAATAATGTTATGTCCATCAAAATCAAATGTTGTGAATTATTTATAGAATGGAATCGATAAATATTGGTTAAAGTCCTCCACGATTGCCGGAACTTTGCCAACTTTCAAACAAACCACTACGCACGATCTTGACATTAACGTTTTTGTGGCGGCAAAATATTGTTTCTTTACAATCGTCGAAACGGCAATGGTCGGGCGCGTACTGCCAAGTGCCATTTTTTGTGAGGACGGAAGACAGTCTTCTAAAGAAATCAAAGTTATAATGGGTATGCACCTATTAAGACTTAAGTTTTTTTTATTTAACTAAACGACGAGATGAGCGAAACGTTAAACTGACGGGAAGTGATATACCCACACAGAACAACGTTGCGCTACTCACGATGATATAAACTGCACAATATTGCGCTCGTCGCCTGAGACACGATGCTGTCTCGTTACTCCAGTAATTACACTAGCAAGGTGTTGTACCTTCAATCCGAAACAGTAATGCACACTACAATCCTACCTAGACGGTCTCCGGCAACAGAAACCTTCCACCAGAAATTAAATGTACCAATACCTTTACACTACGCCCGCGAACCTGAAATACTTTCAGTCACTATTTATGAAAGACATGGCTAACCTGACTCCTATTCTTACTATGAGATTACAGAGCTGACTTCCAAGTGCCGGCTGTAACAAGAAGTGTACATCCTGTCGCAGTAATACTCGCTTATTGTGCAATGTTCTCCTTTGTTTAAGCCGCGGCGGGTTCCGGTTTTAATTAAAGCGGCGCAATTTATCTTTTATTATGTTATCGTAAAGTCACTCTCATTGTTACTGTATGATGAGTGATTTTTCAAGCCATTATGGTATAGTACAATCTGTTCACTAGTAATCAGATGTACTCTCAGTCGCCAAGACCAGGAGACGGTAGTAGTGGACGCGAGGCTGATGCTTTAGGTAGGAGGTGCAAAAGAAATTTATTAACTTTATACTGTTTCACACATTTCTAAAATTACGCCTGCGCTTACTGATGGTAGGTCTTTGATGCTGGACACCGTCTAGGTAGGTGTCATTACAGCTCTTATTGCAGTCTATAAACAGCATTATGCAAACATTACTGTGTTCCGGTTTGAAGGAAGTTTTAATTGGTGAAATTTATGATTTAAAGTGCAGTTTTGTGCAGTGTATATAACTTTCTTATCATATATCATGCGAGATCGAATTAGAAATGACGAGATCTGTAGGAGAACTAAGGTCATAGACAGTGTAAAAGATTATTAATCCCAAGTCGCAATGGACAGGATATATCAGGACTGACAGTGGATGGGGCACCAAGGTCCTCGAATAGCGACCGCGTACCAAGACGCAGTGGTGGCAGGCCTCTCAATAGGTTGTCTGATGATCTGGTGAAGGTTGCGGAAAGCAAATTGCAACTGGATGCGGGCAGCGCAGGATCGATCGATGTGGAGACCTTTGTGGGAGGCCTATGTCCAGCTGTGGGCTTCTGTCGGCTGATGATGAGATTATCTTAACTAGAGCCACGTTATTATGATCAGACTTCTCTGGACAACTTTTTGTGCACCAGTTAGTAGTATTTTTTTTTATTAGCCTGCTTTCCGGAAAATTTTGATATTGCACCACTCTTTTCATTGTGTTATTGTTCAGGAAATATATGGCTCAGTTTTTTTTTATTATTTATCATACTCGGATGCATTTTTAGCTTGTTAAGCATATAGTCCTCGTGATGCATCGAATAGGGAAACTCAAGTGAATAATTAATTGAGCCGTTTCGTCTGATTGATGGCTCGCGTCGACGCGTGTGAAGTCAATGTGCAATGTACTGAGCAAAATTGTGGTAACTGCAGTTTTTTTATTCCACGAAGCGATTAGACGAGCTAGAGCTTCACCTGATGGTAAGTGACAAGTTACATGTTAGTCTTGATACCCCAGTAATTTCATTACTTACCATGCCCTTCATAACGGAACCCCGCGCACTACTGTTTGTTAACAGAAATAGGCGCTGCGGTGGTACCTACTAAAGACGGTCTCCAGCAATAGAAACCTACCACCTTCTTCTTAAAGTACCTCTCCATTTCATGAAGGTTGACGACCTACTACCAGTAAAATATATTTTCATGTTCCGGTTTGCAAGTCGTCGCTAGTGCTAGTAGGAAGTAGTGGACGCACTGCAGGACTATCGCTAGTTTTAATAAAAAAGACTCGTGACCTCAAGGACATTTTACGAAACCTCAGCAGCCTCATATTATAAATCTGCCACCATAGCCTAGCTATGCCCCGTCTGCCAAAGTAATTCCGCAGCATAAGCTATTATACTCTCCATCTACCCTTTACAAACGGGAAAAATATTTACGTTATCCAAATAATATTGGTTCCGGCTCCTCCCTACCTGATGCCTTATAACTTTACATACTTGATCCTGAAGAAGACATCGGTCGTATTTTGAAAATAATAATAGATCAATGTCCTATGGGACTGACTTGGTATAATTGTAGTCTATTTTTATAATCAAACAATAACTATACATACGCTAAGAGCTCAATATGTTGCAGTGTATGCATCCTTCATCATCATCATCGGCCGATAAACATCCACTGCAGGACATAAACCTCTCCCAAAGAACTCCACGTCAACCGGTCCCGCGTTGCTCGCATCCAGTGGATTCCCGCGATTCTCACCATATCGTCGGTCCACCTTCAGTTGATAGAAAATAATATGGTTGGCAATAGCAACGTTGCGCTAGTTAGGATGATATACACTGCACCACATTGCGCTCGCCGCCTTGGAAGAAATCAAATCGGAACACATTAATGTTTGCACAGTACTATTTGGCAACAGAAATAAGACCTGCGCTAGTACCTTGACGATCCTCAGCAAAAAAGACCTACCACCAGTAAAATCACTTACCACTGAGTGAACATCCTTAATCCAGCAGCAACTTGTATTTATTATAATTATCATGATAATTACTCTTTAATGATTTTCTTCATTAAAATAATAACTAACGAAAGGTCAGTTCGGCAGTAACGGTAGGTGAAGATCATTTACTCAATTGTTACCTGATGATCCGGTTTTTAATTACTGATGGCTGTACAGATTCTGAGAAATGCTTCTTCGTATGTGTACAGTGACATTGATTTAATAAGGTTAGTAATAATGGAGGTCGTTTGTATTGCACATTCAAAAGAACTGATGACCGTTGATAAACCCTGTATTATTTTTATTCAACGAAGCGACAAGACGACTTCAGCTTCACCTCTTGGTTCACCTGATGGTAAACTCCTTCCTATAACAACGTAACGGTAATTAGGATAATATAAGATGTTTTTTTTGCTGCCCGTATGATGTTGCGCGGATACTGCAGCATTGATACTAGTAACACCAAAGGTTCGGCTCTTTATTCCTGACCCAGAAAGCTCATGTTGTAGCTCTTAGAGAAAATGTCAGCAGGTAGCTCATTACACATCTTGAGTGTGATCGGGAAAAACCACCTCTAGAACCGGAACGTACGAGACCACCGCGGTGCGACAGTGTGAGAGTGGACCTCCAGCCGATGGCCAGCGGTGCGATGATAAAAAGTAGCTGCGGGGATCAAGCTAAACATTTCCGAACACATCCCATTATAGAAGAGTTAAAAAAGATTAATCTCGATACATCAATAGTTACATTAGTTACAGCGCCCTTCACACCAGTACACGATAAGAACTATTAACTGCATATAAATGATGCAGTTGACTTTAAATATATGATGCAGCGGATGTCAAAGGCACTTTTAACACAAAGCACACATCCAGCCGGTAATTCAGTTGTGGCAGTGGAGAAAATTTAATATTGCACGACATCCGATGGGTAATTATTTATTCCGGCAATTAACCGGTTGACAACCCAAGTGGGACCTCCTGCTGCGCCAGGGTACTGCTGCGAAATTGAATTCATCAAAAATTACTCCCGCCCGTTGAGACTTCCGAATGTTTTGTAACTTTACCGTTCAGTGTGAAATGGAAATATTATTCATCTACAATGAGGCTGTGAAACGATGAGAATGAACGTTATAACCATCCATAAGGGTAGAGGAAGACCGCAGGAAGTGTGGATGGATTGTGTGATAGGTGACATGTGTGAGAAGAGTGTGAATTCAGATATGACGCCAGATAGACGGATATGGAAGAGAAGCACATACTGTGCCGACCCCACATAGCTGGAAAAAGAAGAAGAATGAGGCTGTGAAAAGTACTCCTGGTGTTATATTTTGACAGCTGGAATACAGCCGTGCTATCATGAAGAAGTATTACAATACATGTATGTTATATTTACTGGATGTAAGTGCTATTACCGGTGACTGGCTGTATACCACAGCAGCTCCTAATTCCGACGCTAAACCGTACTCTGCAAAAATTGGCGATGTAGCTAAAGATATTGCTGGTGTATCGAGACAACACCATTTATATCCAAACTAACACATTTAGATGTAGTGTTTACCGTACAGGGGTTTAAGGGGTCCCGTACAGCAACTAACGGGCCCCAAGCTAACCTCACCTGCTCGCGGTGCACCCTCATAATCAACAAATGAGACTCTGGCTCCCACCAACCCGCATTGGGCCAGCGTGGTGGGAAGTGGCCCAAATCCCTCATATGAAGCGTAATAAACGGCGGCCCTTGATACCCAGTCAACCAGGCGGCATAGGACCGTTCGATGTGGCGATTTTTGGGCGAAGCCTATGTCCAGCACTGGACGTCTATCGGCTGATGGTGGCGTATCATCCTTACTTGCGCTACTTTTGTTATAGACAGGTGTATAACCTATAATCAATTGAACGTCCAGTTCATCTCATCTTCGAATTAAAACAAACTGAAGCGGGTTCAAAAAAACTCCCAACTGTACATTTGGCTGGAATCGAACCAGTTAATTCCGTCTTCCAACGCTTAGCCACATAGGCATAATTTTCTTTCAATAATATCCGTTGGAACTTCTGAAATTATTTTCCGGGAGAGCACAAAGGAGAGGTGGAAATTAATCAACGTTGATACTTTCTCCTGGAAAAACGAACAACCGGCGCCACGGGGCGGAATTAAATTCTGTGCAATTTCACGCTTATCGAAAATGGCGATCGGCTGTTAATAATGAAAAATGATTTTGCGAGGCAGTTTATTTTTTCTATTACATATACTTTTTAATGTACACTTTTGACCAAAATATAATATATGTTACGTGTAATTATTCCCCCCATACAAAATCCCTATATACAACAACCCCTAGTGCCCAGCGGTACCAGAGGCCATGCTGATGTCATTCGGTTGATAAATATGATGATGATAATTATTCTATACCTTGTTTATAAAATATTGAAAGCCATAAGTAACATGCTGCAGGGCACATTGCTTAAATAACTGACGGTCAATGCACGGAGCAATAAGGTTCTAAATTGGCGACATAGTGCTCGGAGGTGATGGTCATAGTAAATCGCTGGATGCGAGCAGCGCAAGGCCAATGTATTTGGAGATGTTTGGAGCATATGTTCAGTATAAAACGTCTATGATGAAGAGAAATCTGAGTGGGAGCCTGGACTGGATCGCTTTACCAATACAAAGCTTTTCATCATTTACCATCAGGAATACAACACCATTCTTTATTATCATCAATATAAGTGTACCATCTCAAGAGTTTATCATCTATTTTCAGCAACGCTTTATTAAATGGTATAGTTAGTGCTGTCTTTAGATATAAAGATCATTTTAAAGATATATATGATAAAATTAGGCCCTACATCAAAATTGGAAACAATTAGTATATGTAAAGATTTGGTATTTTAAACTTAAATAATTTTTATATAAGATTCTCATTTAAACTAAAAGAATAAAGTAGAGGATACGTAAATAAGATATTGATTCATCTTCACTCATGTGCTATTAAGTACACCCTCTGATAAGCTCGTATCCTCTTGAAGAGGATTAGCCTCTTACGCGAACTACGAGAAAATAAAGTATATAAAAATCGTAAATATATAAAATATGTTCCAATTTATCTTAATTTTCTATTGTTTTTGTTACTTTTTAATGTTACATAGACAAATATTCAAAACATATCGTAAAGGTAACTCTAATGGTAATATATCTCAATACTCTTAATGATGATGAGGGGTGTAAGGGGTTCCGCATAATAACTCGCAGAATCCTTGCCAACCTGCTGCCGATGCATGACCTGCTCGTAGTGCACCTTGATAATCATAAAACGAGGCTGGCTCCCACCAACTCGCATTGGGCAGCATGGTGTTAAATGGCCCAAATCCCCCTGTATGAACCTGGTGGCCGTCGATGCAGGCAGCACGGGATCGTCAATATGGGGATCTTTCAGGGATGCTTATATCCAGCAGTGGACGTCTAACGGTGGATGACTCTTGATGATACAGTTACAAGTGTAATTACTGAAAATTTTGATTGCATTAAATTATGAAATTTTAAGAGAGGTGACCAAGATGACCTTAAACTTATCCGCTTTCTTATCTTGACTTAGAATCACAACAAAACTAAGGTACTATTTGCACCAAGCCATTTCAGCATCGAATGCAACTAAGAATTGTACCCGGGTACCTCGTTGTGGCGCTGATCAGACGTCTTCTATTTATTGTGACTATAATTTTGGATATAAGTAAAACGGGACTGATCACGAGATCTCCGAAACTATTAAACGTAAACACTCAAGATTTGGCAGAGATATTGCGTCTGCCATTTAGAGGTCAGCTCATCATCATCCTCATCAACCGATAGACGTCCACTGATGGACATAGGCATCTCCCACATACAGTCAGCATGGCTTACGGTATCGGTGGACACTAAGTACTGTCGTATGTAGGGGTTCGTATAGGGGGATTTTGCCCCTTTCCCTCCGCGTAGCCCAACGCGAGTTGGCGGATGCCAGAGCCTCGTTTGTTGATTAGCAGGGTGTACCATGAGCAGGTGAGATTGGCTTGGGTCCCGTGAGTTGTTGAGCGGGATCCCTTACACCCCAGAGGTCAACTAAGAATGAATTTTGGAAAATTCCTTCATCGGAATTGTAAGGGTGTTAAAAACAGGAACAAGTCTGGGGAGCGGCGGGTTGCCGCCGGGCGGGAGTATTTATGTTGAATTTCAAGACTAAATTTCTAATATAATTCTATATTACGGCCAGCAAAACAAGCAGGGAACAGCTAGTAGATCATATGTCTGAAATAATCAATGTAACTATAGTCATTGAAAAAGTTTATTTCTGATTTTTGTATTTTACAAATATTTAGTTTTCCAGTTTAAAGATTACTGCGGTAACGTAACATCTACAGTATTCAAATGATGAACGTAATTTGGCGCTGTGTAAATATTTTTGCTATAACATTGTTGCCTGTGTTACATATCACTTAGTGTCGATTTTATTTGTCTTGACGCTTTATCATTGAAACGAAAAAGAAGAGCGGTCTCTATGAGCCCAGTATCAGATGAGCTGTAAGAGTCGTTATGACTTTCAAGCGCTCAACATCTCCAGAATACAGAAACAGAAGAGCTGTCAATTTGTGTATTCTGCCAACTTGTGGCTTAAATCTTTTGGGGTCCAACTTACTTACTCCTCTGACGCAGCGACCCAAAGTAAGTCTTGGCCTCCGACTCCGGTCAAACTTATCGTCTTATTTATTTGAACAACTAATTAAATCTGTCTCTTTTATTCGAAGTTAATGAAGACAACCTTTTATGAAGACCGTAAAGAGATAGCATCATCGGGATAAGAGAATCCATATTCCACAACCTGCAACTGCATTGATAACTGCAACTCTACAATAATGTGATAAATTTCTGGCTGATCAAAGGGAGAACTTTATTATCTTCTATAATTTTACCGTGCTCTATCTATAGTGCTGCTATTTGTAATATCGATAAATACACTACAAACCTAGCAATATTTTTATCTACACGTATGCATTGTACTCTTACACCAATGTATATATATATATATATATATATATTTATACGTGCATGTGGGAGTTAGAGGTGATAAAATATGACGCGGTATTTGTTTAGGTGTTGTCCACATTCAAGATTATTCGTGCCGTTGTTTACTGAACTGCATTATACACACACGAAAGTTTCCCTGTTTGCGTGTACACAGCTCTACCAGTGTGCAGTATCGATTACCTGACATCGGAATTTGAAGGGCGTACGCTGAAAAAGCTCGCTCCCCCTTTAATTAAATTTGACTTGCAAAAATTTGTGAATGCCAAACAGAGGAGGTACGAAGTGTCCGTTTGTTCGCGCAGACTGTCGGTGCAATCTCTATGAGCGTTTGTATTCAATTTCGAATTTAAAATTAAAGTTATTTCTCTCTTTAACTCATAACCTTTTTTTAAATAATATTATCAGTAACTCCTGAAAATTTACACTTGAATCTTTCCGGTAAAGAGAATCGGATAAATGTATTAGTGGTAGGTCTATTTGCCTGAGACAGTTTAAGTAGGTACCACTTCAGCGCCTATTTCTACCGCCGAACGGTACTGTACGAACATTACTGTGTACTGTGTTGTAATTAGTGTGATTACTGAAGTAATTGGACGTCTTATCTTCTGTTCCAAGGCCACAAGGACAATTTGGTTCCGGATTTATCATCCTAACTAACGCCACATTTTTATCGGAAGGCGTTTAACTTATTATAAGGTGAACGTCTGACTCGTCCCAATACATCAGGACCTTTTTCAAATATGGATTTCGGTTTAGCTAGTATAATCTCATCCAAACCGAGATCATTACCATTAAGTCAAAAATTAGCTAAAATATCCTTCCTCTTTGATCTGTTCACTTCATAATTTATTAGTGATTTATTTTAAATTTTAAGTTACTTGCTAAATTCATAACCCCTATAAACGGTACTGCATTCGATTTGCTGGCCCCATTGTTGAGTGTGCATTCTCCAAGGGTAGAGTAAA
Organism: Ornithoptera alexandrae; assembly: GCA_029030555.1. Lineage (NCBI taxonomy): Eukaryota > Metazoa > Arthropoda > Insecta > Lepidoptera > Papilionidae > Ornithoptera > Ornithoptera alexandrae. Next base: position 10,974,721 of record JARDVY010000272.1, on the reverse strand, counting down.
CAGGTCATCCTTGTCAGACTAGCGTGCGTCATCATTGTCATCGAGGTATAAACTGATCTCTTAACTCTTAAAAAAATTGTTTCAATGAAAATAAAGTTTACAATCAATTTATCAAACAGAATATGCAAATTTTATTTTAAGGTCTTTCCATGTTTTTATAGTTATTTTAAGATTTGGTTGATTTTACAAATTAATGAAAGTTAATGTTAAAGGATCTAAGTTTAATATGAATCTTCAAGTTGATAATGACTTTGAGGCACAAACATAGTGAAGTAGGATACTCGGTATTTCATAATATGGTGATAGACACAGTCGAGAATCGATTCAAGGGACTTCGTGTTAAAAAACATTGATAAATTTCGACGGTAGGTCTCTGTTGCCGAAGACAGCCTAGTTGGGTACTACCGCAACATCTATTTCTGCCGCCAAACATTAGTATGTAAACATTACCATGTTCTGGTTTGAAGGTCGTTTTATAAAAAAATAGTCGTCGTTCGTAGTATATAAAAGTTATATATTATACTACGAACACGAGAGAGAGGGAGAGAGGGGAAAATACTACGAGAAGACCATTTTTTTATTGACGTAGCAACGAGACGAGCAAGACTTTCACCATCAGGTTACCATCAGTTAAGCGATACGCTAGCCGATAACAACGCTTTGAGACATAAGATGTTAAGTCTCGTTACCCTAGTAATTTCACTAGTTACAACGCTCTTCAAATCGAAACACAGTAATGTTTGCACACTATTGTTTGTCGGCTGCAATAGGCGCTGCGGTGGTACCTAGATGGTCTCTGGCAACAGACACATACCACCAGTAAACAATATGGAAAACATATCACTAAACAAGTACACAAATATATAAATATATCTGTTCATGTCGCGTTTTAAACGATAGCGGCCCGTTAACCGGATTATATCAACGGTCCGCCATTTTGTCGTTATCGCAAACCGAACGCGTCGCTCCCCGTGCGTGGGAGAGATGTCCGCACAAACACGGCTGTCGCTTCAGCGTTCATTTCGATTCACTTTACGAGTATATCGCGTGGACAGTGATATAGCTTATCACTCTATTCCATCCCCTATACCCACTGTTCTTACCTTTTACTGGTTTTAGATATCTATTGTCAAACACCGGTAGATAGTACCACCCCAACTATTTCTGCCGCCATACTATACTATTGTGCTGTGCATCGCGATGTTCCGATTTAAAGAGCGTTGATAGCGGTGAAAATATTAGTATAATGAGACTTCTTGTTTCTCGAGACGTATATAATATAACGCTGTGTGTATATATATATATATATATATATATATACCATCCTAACATTATATTGTTATAAACAGTCTCGTCGAATCAATGAATAAAAATACTTCCTTCTCGGTTTGAACGGTTAATGTATAATCATTAGTTAGTCTCTTCCGGCTGTCTGTATAACAATATTTATGCTTAGATCTTTAAAACTACGCAACTGATTTTGATGCAGGTTTTTTTAATAGATAGAGTGATTCAGAGGAAGGTTTATATGTATAATACATGTATAATATAGTAGAGATATAATGATGATTTTAAAGGTTTCTAATGTGATGTAAATAAATACATTTTTTTGCGCTTACATTGTAAACGCTGGCTTCCATTGTGAACCACACCAATGTACTACAGTATTATACACCTTAAGAAGGTCTACGAAAAATTCCGCGATGGTATATGTCTATCTCTTAGGGATAATTCTGCATAAAATAATCTTCCTTTGATACCCAGAACAAGGTCATAATATCATCTAAAACAAATGAACATGGAAACTCATCACCGTCATGTATATATATGTATAGTATTCTATATACATACATAAGGCTTTTATAAGTTATTTGCGTTTGTATATCAGTTATAAGTAGTAATTAGTACCCTGAAAATTTTAAGACAGACTCCTTCATTCTTATGTTTCTTATAACATAATGTATCATCTATCTTTAAGTTTAGTCGTAAAACTAGACTATGTTCCTGATAAGGCTTTTAGTATACCTCTCTTCTTCCTGCCCCTTTCTCAGCTATATGGGGTCAGCACAGTATGTAATTCTCTTCCACATCCCTCTATCAGCCGTCATATCTGAATTCACACACTTTCTTACACATGGCATCTTTCACACGATCCATCCACACATTTTATTCTTTAAATTTTTTTAAGTATACCTCTGTATTTCTAAAATTAGCTGGTTGGTCTTGACCATGGTCATGGTCTTGTATATAGTTGCGTAGTTTTCATGAATGACATAACTACGTATTCTCGCAAGCTAATTTTAGCCGTCTGAAGTGTTATCGGACGCTTCGAGGTCTTTGGCCCTACAACGGTTTACATGTGCTATTCATAATGAATGAACATTATATACTTTATATTGTTCAAGTTATCACGAGATATTTGTTTTTTTCACAACGCTTAAACTTAAAATAAAATTAGTTTAGAAAACAAGATAGTACAAACCAAGTTTAACCATCGATTCATAACTACTGAGTTGTGACACTATACTTTATAGGACTCCGTTTTATAACAATTTATTTCAGTCATAGTTAAGATTTATCTTAAGGAATGATCATTTTCTGTAATGTATCATCATCATCAGCCGATATACATCCATTGCAGGACATAGGCTCCTCCAAAAATCTCCACGTGTATGGGGGTTCACATAGTGGCATATTGGCGACTTCTCACCACGCTTGTCTAATGCGGATGTGTGGCAGCCAGAGCCTCGTTTGTTGATTAGCAGGGTGTACCAGGAGAAGATGAGCTTACCTATTCGCAGTACGACAGCAACATAATTATTGTTATTATAATTCAAATCAATTCGTGCAGAATTACGGTCATATAAACTAAAGTGCGTAATGAACGAACAAATAATTTTTAAAAGAACGAATTAACATCAAACCGCCTGTCATGAAAAGAGATATCTGTTAAAATAACACTTGTTACGATAATTAACCTCTCGATAAGTAGTAAAAGTTTATACCGCCATTAATTCGTGGTATAATAAAAAACCCAACTTCAAGTACAGTCGCGTGCTCACACACAACCGGATTCGTATAGGTCATACAGTAAGTGATACGCCTTATAACGTACTAGTAACAAACTCGTTAGCCGGTGGTTAATGAATGTAAGGTTAACTTGGTTGACCGTGTGTGCTTGCTTGTATGTTTACACTGCACACGAACGCATCGCGCTGATTGCGAATGCAGTTTGCTCGTGTTGTCGTGATTAGCAAATGTTGATTAGACGCATTTATGTAGCATGATGATATTATCATGCAAGCGTCTGTTTTAGCGTACGGAAAATCTAATTTGGTTTTGATTAACAAGAAAGGGACAGCTACAGTATTAGTAATAGGTCTCTCGCTTTAGACCATCTAGGAAGTTACCATCGTAGCCCATATCTCTATCGCTAAACAGCGGTGAGCACACTTTACTATCTTCTGTTTTGAAGAGGCTGTTACTAGTAATGAGACTTGACAACTTATGTCCGCAGGCAACGAGCGCAAAAGCGGTGAGTACTATGTATACCATTCTAACTGGCGCCACGTTGTTTTAGGTAGATGTATCACTTACTGTCAGATCGTCTCGTGGAATAAAAATTCCACACGATTATGGAAGTTATTTAAGCTGCATATAAACAATTAGATGCATATCGAGCTAAAATTATCTAACAAGAAATCTGGGTTAAATAAAATCAGTTTTAACTACTCGATAATGAGCGCTATTAGGTAGATCCTAATCGACAGTTAACTAAACAATTGCAGAAATAGGTTTTTAACTATGAAATTATCGTTTAGTAAGAAATAAGTTAAAATATTTTTTGTTCTAACTTTTTTATGGTAACATCCAAAGCTGCTGCTAACTCAGCTGGAAATTAAGTAGCATTATCTTTCATAATCGCCTATAATCGTCAATGTGGACTAAAGTATGCGAATTGCAGAATTGCAATATAATAGACAAAGACCTAATTTTGCGCTTTTATAGACAAAGACCATAGTATTTGCAAAAATATACCTATACGTTAAAACTGACTTAGTGACAGGCGTTGCGGTGGTACGAATCTAAACGGCCTTCAGTAGTAGACCTTCTAACAACACACATTTATTTACTCTTTATTATGTTACCTAAAACTAGGTTATATAAATGAAATGGCCAAACAATATAAGATTAATAATAAATTAATAAATGTACATATACAATATAATTGTTTTTTGAGAAAAAGACATCTAAACATGGAATAATTTCATGATATACAAAATGCAAAGCAGAAAATTGACGTGTGACCTTTACCAATCGTCATCAGCCGATAGATGTCTACTGCTGAACATAAGTCTCCCTAAAGATCTCCACGTTTGTAGGGGTTCATACGGGGACATATTTAGACCATTTCTCACCACGCTGGCCCAATGCGGGTTGGTGGGAGCCTTTACCAATGTACCTTACATACCTGCATAACAAAGCGTGGCGAATACTACGAATACTCCAACTGATGAGATCTGTGTTTACAATGGAGGGGACGAACAAGATGCTCACCTGATGGTAAATGACTGCCCATAACAACTTGGAGCAAGTTAGGATGGGATACACAGCAGACTATATTTCCTTATCCCAATAAATTCACTTGCTGCAGCGCCGTTCAAACGCAGCAATATTTGCACAGTACTGTTTGGCTACAGAAATACGAGCTGCGGTGGTAATTACCTAGACGATTTCTGGCGGTAGAGACCAACCTTCAGTAAATTCTTTATTACTGGACCGAAGTATGATTTCTCATATCTTGAGTTTAATATCTTTCAAGCATAAATAGAAGCTGCGGTGATACTTACCTAGTCTCCGGCAACAATGATATACTATCGACAATGGATTGAATAATTATAGAAAATGGCAGTTTTTTACCCATAAATACCTTTATTAATATACTGCATAAACTTACATGACGAGAGAGGAAACTCCGGCAAATTGAAGAGGTCTGTGTTCAGAAGTTTACACAAATAGTCTGAAATGAGTGAATGATTATGAATTTGTACAGTAAGCGTACAACGTTTATACCATTGCTTGTAAACCTGCAAAATGGTACCTTGTGAAGCGTACTGTTCACCTGTTGTTAACGAGGTCAGCTGTCAGCGTGCCGGCCCGTGGGGCTGAATAATTTCACCATTGTCGAGCTGCGAATATTGTTGTCCAAATCGCCGGCAGACTCGAGCATTCACAGCAAAAATGAAAAGAAATATTTTTGTTTTCTTTATCTGTTGTTGAAGCCATTTCAAAGACTGACGACTGAAGAAAATTAAAATGTTGCCTGTAATAAAAAAAAATATTGTCTTTTCATTCTACTGAACTTCTGTCGACTTTCCGTGTTTTGGAGAATACAATACTAGAACCTATGCCCAGGTGTCTACCACCATCGATTAGAACAATAATAGTAATGAACTTTAAATGAATACAATGAGTCCAGTGATAGTGTTTGGACTAGATATTCTTTTAGATTGGATAACGTATTAAAAACCTAATAATATTTATAAATGTGTTTTTGACAAAATCAAATAAATGCAAAGAGCTGCCGAAAGAAGCATCTATTATACAATTGGGGAATTGGATTGCTTTTAAATTGGAGACTATAGATACATCCATTTTGAAGTGTTACCACAAGCTTTTGTGAAATAGTGGTGTTTAGAATCATCAATTAAGTTAATGAAGTGCGTCTTTTGTAACTTGTTACCGACGAATGAAGATTAATGGTCAAATGTCTAAGTTCGCTAGTTCATTGTTCTTGGCGAAGTTAGTAAAGGGTGACGTCAGTGTGTTGCCCATCAGCTAATAAATTTGTCTTATGTGGTTTAATTTATAGCCGGTCATTTGAACATATGTTGGAGACCGTGTGAATAATAAGCGAACTTATGAAATTAAGGTAGTGTATTATTCTTGCTGAACCTGTGAGATTTTATCTAGTCACGATCATCATGATTTTTATAAGCTACGTTTGTCTAAGCAGTCTCTACTTCTGGGCACTTTTATTGCTCGCTTATTAATACTACGGCAGATGAACGGCCGTCTGTTACTTTTTTATGTCGCTTCCAAATTCATTGACCTACTATTTCAGTTTTTGGTGGCAAAAGAAACTAAAAAATTTTGATTATATTTTAAACATTTGTTTACCTTTGCCAAGCGGTTATAAGAGTTGTGTAGTTTCTCATAAAATTTAACATTTGTAAACAGAGATTTGGCAGAGGTTCAATATATACGGTGGAGTTAAAATAGATAAACGACACTTTGGTGACACTGATAGGGTATTACCACTTTTCAATTGGAAGTTTATTGTATATATACTAATACTTAAACTATACAACAGTTACAATATAGAATCAAGTCTCTTATTACAATCATCATTAACAACAACAGTTATTTCTACTTATTAAATAAGCGTTCGGAAACATTTTTAAGCTTTGTGTTAAAGTTAACCAAAATGTAATTATTGATCTATGTATCAAATATATTTTCTTTATGATTAATTTTTCGATTTTCTACTATATTTTAGGGACTAAAGCCACATGAAATTATCTGGCAAACTCTCAGGAATCCGCCGTATTAGTCATGGTTTACTTTATAGTATTATTATGACAGGAATAACATTTTATCTCCTATTCTATTCCATCTAATGAAGCATTATCCATAGCCTGTTTTATCGATTAGAGATTTTATTAGACATCCTCGCTTGACCTGGGCATCAACCTAACCTTATCGAAATTCAAAATTATACACAAACCTTCACAGGCTCCGTTTATAAACATAACCTTTTAGACTGATACTGAAAAAGGGTTGATGCTAACAGAATATTTACATGTTAGTTTGTGTTATCAATAAGATCTTTTAGAGAGGCCTGTGTTTAGGAATGGGCGTCTATCGCTTGATGAGGATGGTTAATAACAATTATATGAAACGTCACATATAAATTCATTACAAGTCTTTAAAATAAGAGCCATCAGTGACTAACTCGAGTGCTTTGAAACGCGGGGGAGAGATTGTAGATGAGTGCAAGCTTAATTATATTATTTATCTGTGATTCTTCTTCATATATTCAAACCATGATTTACTTACTTTGATAATTTTTTAAGCTTTGAAGATAAAAGTTATTGACCTTTTTCTATATTCTGTTCCTACTGGACGACTCTATGTCTTGAACATAGGATGTTACGTACTATTTATTATAAATATATAAATACAATCAAAAAACGCTTTCTGTTTTCTTCTGCAATAAAATTTTAAGTAGTGTGATCTTTTTCATGTTTATTGACTTGGTTGTTACGATCTAAGCATGTATTTAGCAGATACTTGTGCCCGGATGTACAATTCTTTTAAAATTTATAAAATATTTTTTTATTTTATTTCGACTTCAAATGATTTATAAGAACCGTTTAACAGTTTCACTTTCTTAAGTTAGAATATCGCACAAATAATAAACGAAACTCTTAATGTGTTATTGGGATTCGGGGCCGTCTCTCACAAGGAGAGATCAAGGCTAGCCAAGTGCAGTTTGGTGGATGTATATTCAAAAAAATTTAAAATTCTTTATTTGGTTTTTTCCCACAAAATTATACAGTTAAAGGATAAGGTATATATTACATTTGTATACATTTTTGATGTTGGAGTGCAAACTAGAATGCCCTGTGCTATGCGACTCTTGGCTCCCCTTGTTGTAAAGTATTGATGTATTTACGTTTGTTGTTGTCTGGTATGAAAGTTTGTTCTTTAAACATGTCACATTCTTCACCATATTTTTTTTTCACCGCATTGCATATACAACACATTAATATTCCCAAAAAGTACACAAAAACAAAAAACTTTAGTGTAGTTTTGCAGCTAAAGTAATTTCACAAGCACCAACGCCCTGTTAATAGTTAAACACTACGCATAAGTGTTTATCGGCAGTAATAAGTGTTGTCGTGACTTTTTTTATTTATTTCTTTAGTTATTCCTCTATAAGTGCGACTACAATCAAGATTATACAAAATGAACTACAACTTCGCACACTATTCCCTTTTAAGCGAACACGGCAAAAACATGAATAGTTTTTTATTTATATCTTATTTACGTTAGTGCTTAACTAACCACAATCACTCTTATTGTTAAGAAAAGATAACTTTTTCTTTACCGCCTCTATTACAAGAAAAAGAAAAATTCCAATGACATTTTTTATATAATAGTTAATTTTAAAAATGTCTGTCAAAAATTCATTTACTCTCTCCCTCTCTCTCTCGTTAATAATCATGCTATATGAATCTACTGCGCATACTATGGACACTAACTGTCTCGGTCAGGAACCTATGATCTAAGTTATAAAACTAATCCTAGCAAACTGCTCCATTGGTTTCCTGTAGGTACTGTAAACTGATTCAAATGTGTGATGTGTCAACAACAAATGTGTGGCACCGTGCTGTGTCGTGGTTTCCGTCGGCAGAAGCAGGTGAAGGAATTACACGAATGCAATTCCACCGCAACCTCTCCGAAATGCACACTTGTAACAGAGATTTTCGCGTATAATTATTATTTTTATCAGCAAGTTTATGTTACGTTGGAAATGTGTGCTTCATATATTATAATTTATGTTTACCCAGCATCTTGCCCTTGTCACCTTTTGACTCCAGACTATACATATTGTTACCAACACCTTTTAAACCGTCACATATTAGTATATTAACACAATAGTAATAGTGTTCCGTTACTATTTACTAGTAGTTAGTCTACGGTATTATTGATCCATCACAAGTAAAAAAAATTATGTATAGATTATGTTACTTTCATACGACAACCAACAATGTGGGTATTGAGTTCCAGATTAATTTTCTGGATTTACTTTAGTTATATATAAAAAAAAATATTCAAATAAGAACAAAAATGTTAATTTGTGGGATATTTTGATAATTCATAATTAGATATTATATTAAAAAACCCGTTGACCGTTGGGGGTATTTAGAGGATACCAAATCCGAGAGCCCGGAGTCCGATGAAACTATGTTTGTTAAAGTAACTAGTGGCGCAAACTTCCTAAAAAAATGAATAGGGGTAGGCCATTGTCCGGCCGTGGGCGACTATTGGCTGATGATTAAAGATCTCATTTAACGTATGTATTGATTTCTTTAACAAAAAATAATTTGTTATACAGTATTAGACTATTTTACCTTTTAGTCTATAAAAGGCTCACGGTTAGTCATTACTATCGAGGTGCTTACAGTTACTTACGTTGCATTTGGGCCAAGTGCGTATTAGTATGGTTGGTCAGTTTTAATTAAACATGGATTTGATTTTTATAGATAAACACTTTATTGCTCACATTGACCTGTTAACCGGGGAATTCCTATTCAAATTGCGTAAGTAAAACGGACGCGAGTTCTTTCACTAGGACGTGTCAGTACGTCACGCCCGGAGAACGTACGAAACTATACGTCACACCCGTTCCAGGCGCAACATATATTCCATGGACGTATTTATATATCCTACCCGCACTCGCTATTGTTTCCGTTTGACGTATTTATACGTCCCGCTCGGTTAACAGGTAAATGTAGGTACAGTCAATTGACTAATACTAAACTTATAATCTAAATTTGGGCAAGCGCGGCCTTGTTGCTATTGATTTTTATAGCGATAGCTTCGATTATAGAATCATCGTGATATATATAGTAGTGGGTACACCCCACTTTATTTTCCCAGTACTAGTGTAACAATCACGGAATCTATTTGGAAGTATATAACTTTTTTTTAGGTATTTTGGATTACAATGTAGCATTATCATAGACTATTAGATATGTAGCGTTACTAGATTAGGATCTTATTTTATATAATTATCTTCATCAGCTAATAGACGTCCACTGCTGGACATAGGTCTGACCTAAAAATATCCGCAACGATCAGCTATTGTAGTTCCAACGCCTTGTCAACGTCTCTCTCTTCTGGTATAAAGGGTCCCCTACAATAGGTCACGGGATTCAAGCCAACCTAACTTGCTCGTGGTGCACCCTGCTAATCGACAAACGAGCCTCTGGCTCCAACCAACCCGCATTGAGCCAGTGCGTTATGAATCAACCCAAATCCCCAATATGAACCCTCACAATGAAGGCCCCTGATGCCCGATGGTACCGGAGCCCATGCTGACTGTGATTTTATGTAATACTGTACATACCCTTCTCATATAAATACCAGTACCTGTCATATATTAGAGTAAATGTAGACATAAGTAAACTTTTTTATAGCACCATGCTGACGTTGTCATGACACACTTTATACAAACTGGTATAGAGTTACTTGTATACCACATAAATAGCCTTACATATTGCATATGCCTATGCCCAGCAATGGACGTATATCGGCTGATGATGCTGATCATTGTAGCTATACGCGAAAGACTATTTATCAAAATTAGATATTAAGTCGCTTTCAAAGTTGCGTTACCAAAGCAACAAATTTTTACTTCTCCTTATATACAACTTTTTTCTTATCCTCTTGTGATAAACAATCATACCACATCAGCGTGCATCACAAGCGTGTTGCCGACCCCGAAGAAACCTCTTTTTTAAAGATACTTTTCTGTAGCTTCTTGAAAAAACGTCGGCAGAAAATTCATTATATTTACATTTTAAATGTAATAGAATGTAAACAATCGTATTTTTTTTTATACAAAAAAGCAAAGAGACGAGCGAGACGTTCACCAGATGGTAAGTGATTCACCCGCCCATAACGTGGCAGTAGTTAGAATGGTACATACTGCAAGATATTGCGCTCGTCGCCTAAAACATAAGACGTTGAGTCTCGTTACCCCAGCAATTAAACTAGCTGCAACGCCGTTCAAACCGGAACATCACTATGTTAGCACAGTACTGTTTGGCGGTAGAAATAGGCGCTGCCGTGGTACCTAGATGGTCTGCCCCTACAGAAATTACCCACCAATGCTCTTGAAGCAGACTGAGAAATAAATAAAGGAAATGTAAAATTTTTGGTCTTCCTGTTTTCAATTTTCTATTGCTATTGGCTCATCGAATTACCTCCGCATGAAACTATTTCATGTGAACCATTCTTACATGCACATTGCTCAATACTAATAAAATTCTATTGTGCTTTGTGATTTTTATTGCCTTTCCAACCAACATTACAGCAAATAGTATTATTGCTTATATAAAATATATTTGTAATCCGAACATATTACTAAATATCGAAAGGACACAGCCTTCGCTACGTAACCTATAGATTATTGAGAACCATTGTTATAGTCAATAGTTTCTTCATTTTAACAATGGTAGTGATGTCATTAATAATCAACCAAATATTTATTGAGGATAATAGGTAAGCATAAAAATATTTATGTCGAATAAATCATCAAATTAAGATTTAATATTTTATCTAAACCTATATAAGACGGCAAACATAAAGAGTTGGTGCGAGCGATTACTGAGGAGTTATGACCCTCAGCATAGAGCAAATGTTTCACAGAGAAATTTGAACTAGAACCGAAGGACGTGTTACATTTATTGCGTTGACCCTATGGATAATTCTGGTGCATTTTTTTTTTATTCAATAAAATGACGAGACGAACGAGACGTTCAACTGATAGTGATACTCCTATCTAATCCAATATTGATCTGAAGGAAACTTCACCGTGGTTAGATTCGTTTAATAGTCTCTAACAGTGCATCATCACTTAATGCTTCACAGCAGCCGATTTCTTAATATTCCCGTGGGATGTAACAGAATGATTAACTATTCTATGTGGGCCGGGTTATATTTAACTATTAGTCATAGATTTAGTCAATGACATGCCATTTTATTTTCGTTTTATTCCAAGTATCTATGAATGAACCCGTTCATGGATTATCACCCTATCATAAGTTAAAACTACTTTTTTTTACTCGTTCCCCGGCGATTTATGGGCTTCTTTCGTTTAATTCTTTTACAATTAATAGTTTCTTTCCTTATTCTTGACTTCCGTTGTCTTCTTCTTCTATAACGTTTTAATCTTCCACCCTTATCTCTCGTCTATACTCCATTCTAATTCCTTCTTTCATCTTTCCTTTAAATGAGTTGAGGCACACATTTTTATTTATTTACATCCTTACTTCTATTACATTTCTTTGTCCATTTTCTTGTTTCTATGCATTGCTTGTCTTAGTTCCATCCTTATTCTAATCCCTGTAAAAATTACTCACATCAAATCCTTTTACAATTTTTATTCTAGTTTACAATTTACAATTTTGCTTTCATGCTTATACCATTTAGTTACGTTTTGTTTTCTTTAATTACTTTACTTATAATTTCTTCGCAGAAATGTAGAAAACTCGGACGACTGCGATGCTCACAAGTACTTATATTACAGATTTTTAATATATAATTTACTTGATCCTTAATATTTTTAATTCGCCCAGAAAATTTAAGTTGTTATTAACAATATGTGGTTCGGGTAACTAGATCGCAACACATCCCTCACTTGGCCTTGTGAGAGAAGGCCTCAAATTCCATTAGTAAAGTCTTAAGAGAGTTGTGTATGTTATATTAACAGTATAAACAATGTGTTTTTTATTTTACTCAGTGAATTTGTTAAACATATTTATAAGTCTTATGTATCTTTACTTTTTAGCAATCTCCTTATACTAAAACTCATGACTATATGCATATATATATATATATATATATATGTAGATATCCAGAGATTCATTGACTCCTCACGATATCTCCGAAATTATTAGACGTTATTAACGCTCGTTATTAAACACTCAAAATTTTGTAAGGATATTGCTTCTGCCACTTACAGGTAAACTGGGAAAAGATTTTACAAAATTCATACCCAAAAGGAGTTGCGGGGGTGTAACGGCTAGCAAGGTGGACGGGGAACAGCTAGTGTAATATAATAGAATAATAAAGTTATTTCTCTGTATGAATACATAGATTACGTCAAATGTATTGTTCGTAATGCTGTACCGAAATATAGGAAAGAGTTAAAAATTGTTTACGCTAATGTTTTGAGAAAGCGCGGTCGACCCGTAACCGGTTCCGATGGGCGGTAATACTTTCTTTTTTAATAGTGTATAGTTTAATTTCGGAGCCTGCGGCAACTCTGTCTTATTCTCATGTTTTTTTAATAAAACGTGAATAACTGACTATCTTCTTCTTAAAGTGTCTTTCCAACTAGTGAAGGTTGGCGATCACCGTGGTACAGCCCTTTCTATCTGCTAAGAGACGCCCGAAACTCGGGGCGTTGTTATTATTAAACTTTTCCGTGTTGAATACTAGGGAATATAGTGCAGTGGTTTCTCGTTGCCTTCTGCACCAGGCCTTTTAGAGGTTACTTCTACCTCAAGGCTGCTGAGGCTTCATCCAACTAGTTGCCGGGCCGGCTATACCGCTATTGTTCGGTCGCCAGAGCCTCGTCCAGCAGGGGGCACCGCGGGCAGATAAGGTTGATTGTTGACTGGACAGATCTTATTTTCCGTTCTCCCCTCACGTATTCCAGTAATTTCATTACAAAGCCAGGAAAATAATTATATAAAGATATGAAACCCCTATTGCATCCAAAAACAAACGTATGTAAAACTGGGAAAGATAATCAGTTAATACTTAAGAATCCTTGATTTAACTGTAGCTAAGGACAACTCCTACGGTTTTATTCAACAAAAATTGCCAGCGAACAAATACTCATTTTGTAATCAAAAGACCTAGAATAAAACAAAGTTATCGTTGCTAATAAAAGCAGTTTCAATAAATAATAAGTTAGTATAGGTAAAAGAAAGAGATTGTAAGTTAAAACCTAGGGAATATAAAATGTAAAGAAGAGTAAGAGTAACGACTAACTAGAAACTAGACTAATATATAAAGACATTGTACTTTTTGTTTAGGTATGTCGAGTTTTAGAGGCGATGTACGGAAGAAATAGCGGAATAGAGGTAAAATAAGAATTGATAGAGATATAGAAGAAAAGGAACGCTAGGCCTCTAAAAAAGCAGAACGATGATGTAAGAACAGAAAAAAACATTGGACATTACTGCAATCATAATATAAATTTGAACTTCGTGGGAATCGGAACTGGTTAACTCAAAATACATATTGGTTTCATTTGTGACAGTCAAACATAGAAATTGGCAGAGATCAGCTCGATGATGGAGCTATTAAAATTCATCGACAGTTGGCAACGTTGCCAAATAAGCCATTGGCTTCCGTTGTGCGGCGCCTAATGAATAATTTGCAACCAGTTTATGTGATTATGCGTTAGCTAGTGCTGCAAGTATATTCTAGGATGTCGTTAGAGGATTTTGAGTTGGGTTAATACCTAAAATAAAACCTTGATCGAGATGTGAGAAACCGAATAAATGCAAGTTAAATGAAATGGCGACAGTTCACTGAATCGACTTGTGATCCACGAGTGCCCCTTAAAGTTAAGGGACAGATCTACAAGTCGGTCGTTAGACCTGTCATATTGTATGGAGCTGACTGTTGGGTCACTAAAGGTTCGGATGAAAGGAGATTACATTTCGCCGAGATGCAAATGTTAAGATGGATGTGTGGTGTAACGAGGATGGATTAAATTAAGAATGAGTATATTAGAGGAAGTGTGAAAGTTGCTCCAGTGACAGAGAAGTTGAGGAGCAAGAGGTTAGCGTGGTGTGGGCAAGTTGTTCAAAGGGATGAAAGACATAAAACAAAGAAAGTAATGAGAATAAATGTGGATGGTTATAAGTGTAGAGGAAAACCGAAGAGTGTGTAACAAGAGCGTGAATTCAGATATGACGGTTAATAGAGAGATATGGAAGGGAAGTACATCCTGTTATATTCTACGAAGTGATGACACGAGCGGGACGTTCATCTGATGGAGAGTGGCACGCTTGCCCTGTTCACCTGATGGTAAGTGGCACTAGTTACGATGATATTCAAAGCATTATATTGCGCTTGTCGACTTAAGACATAAGTTGTTAAGTCTTGTTACCCCAGTAATTTCACTAGCTACAACTCTCTTCAAGCTGAAACAAAATAATCTTTGCACAGTACTGTTTGGCAGCGGGAACAGGAGCTGCGATAGTACCTACCTCAACGGTCTCCGGTAACAGAGATCACCAGTAGAATATTATTCCATGTTTCGGTTTGTAGGACGTTGTTGCTAGTGAAATTACTGTGGTAACGATACTTAACATTTTGTGCTGTGTATATCTAACTCGTCTTGGCGCTTCGTTGAATAAATATATATATGTATATGTATATATATATATTGACCGTAGATCTCCAGATATCAGATTTCAATGCAATGTATTACAATATGTTAAATAAAATTCGTTTGATGTATGTTATATATTATGTTGTATATTAACATTTTAATTGATATTTCAGTACGGTAAAAATACTGAGAACCGGTGAGATCGAGCGATTTATATGAAACCACAAACGGAAGCTGCAAACGGCAGGAGTAGCGCAAAAAGACGTAATCATGTGTGTACTGTAAAACGAAATTATGAACGTGAAACAAAATTATATTTTATTGCGATGATCTTAAAGATAACATTCCTACTCCATGTGAAGCTGAAGATTACATCCTGTATGTAAAATTAAATAATCCTCTTAAGTTAACCTTTATTGAATAATAACCTTTAATATGAAAACGTTAAAGATCATTATTGGATCATCGGTATCTATATTTTGTGTAAAACTGAATTGAGGTGTTCTTGTGTACGTTATAAAGTTTGTTTGAATAAATGTTATGAGAAACCACTTGTCCTGAATATTGAAAGAACGTGGAGTATGGACAATCTGAGCTTCCTTAAACACAGTTTTGGAGTTCTTAAGCAAAGTTCATATTTGATGATGTAAAAAACTTTTTACCTTTGATCGGAGATATACCATTCCATAACCAATAGTTTCATAGCCTGGTATTAATGGTGGTAAATCTCTGTTGCCGGAGACTGTCTAGGTACCACCTTAGCGCTCATTTCTGCCGCTAAACAATACTGTGCAAACATTACTGTGTACCGGTTTGACGAGAGCTGTAGCTTGAGCAATTACTGGGGTAATGAGAATTAACATCTTGTCTGAAGGCGACATGCGCCTTATGGTGCTGCCGTATATAATCCTAATTAGCGCCATATTGTTATGGACAAACATATCAGTTACCATCAGGTGAAAGTCTTGTTCGTCTCGTCTCTATCGAATTAAAAAAATGCCTCTTGAACCCTTCAGAATACGTTACTGTTTGGCAGTAAAAAACCTTAAAATTAATAAATAATTTTTATTCGACTTTGGAGAAGGCCTATGTCCAGCTGTGGACGTCTATCAGCATAGATGATGATGATGATTCGATTATACGTATGGACGACGCAATTTATACCTACTACATAATGCAACGTTAGAATGATGAACACCAGAATGTATTATCCTCATCGCTTTAAGGTGCAGTATGTTATCTGAGTAAGTTCGTCTAGCAGTAATATTTGTACATTACTGTTGGACGATATAAATAGACGATGCGGTGGTACCTATTAACTCCGACAACAAATCCACGTAATAGTTAAGTTAAAATAAACCGGTACTTAGTGACAAAACGGTGCGGTACATAAAGTAATAATTATCCTTAGTTGAAATTACGTAATATATGTTATACATGGAAGACATCCGGGGATTCATTGACTCATTTACGAGATCTCCGAAACTATTAAACGTAAACATTGAAACTTTGGTAGAGATATTGCATTTGCCATTTAGAGGTCAGCTTAGAATGTACTTTACAAAATTCCTTCCCCAAAGGAAGTTGAGTAGGTAATAATAATGGGAACAGGGTTCCGTGTAGCGGCGGGTTGTCGCCGGGCGGATATATTTCTGACAAGTTACAAGTCTAAATTTTAACTCTAATTCTATATTACGGCCAGCAGAGGGTGGGAAACAACTGGCATCTATTCATACTTTTCTTTCTGCTGCCCTTTCCCATATATGTGGGGTCGGCACAGTAGGTAGTTCTCTTCCATATCCTTATATCAGTCGTCTTATCTGAATTCACACTCTTCTTACACACTTTCTTCGGTCTTCCTCTCTCTACTGTTATAATCGTCCTCGTTCACTCTCATTACTTTCTTTGTTATATGTCCTTCATCCCTTCGCATGACATGCCCGTGCCACGCTAACCTCTTGCTCCTGAATGTCTCTGTCACAATTCAACATATATGCTATCTTTGTACCTCGTACGTAAGTATTCGGCGGTCATCCCTGGCGTGGAGACGGCATACGATTGATGCTTTGTCTGTCACAATTTATCACTGTAATGGGCAATAAATGTTTTACTGCTTACCAGATCACATATTAACGGCTTAAGTGGGCATTTCGATGGGTCGTTAGTAAACATACATGTAACTCCCATGATACGAGTATAACACGTAACCAGTACGATACGAATAGCATTTTATCACACATATCATCATATGTTAGAATTTAGTATGTTATTGTTAGTTTAATATTAAGAAACTAGTGAAAAGGAGAAATTAGTATGATATAATTTTTTTACCATTGAGTACTGTTATTTTAGCTCGCGACTTTGATAATACCGTAAAAGTCAGAAAGGATTGAATTTATATAAAAATTATCACAAAGTGGCAAAGCCTTTTAATTTATAATTTGTGAATAATTTAAGATTAGTTTATCCTAAAACTTATTATATACCATACTATATATGTACAACATACTTAACAAAAACATCCCTGTTTTTGGTCCCACTACTGGGAGACTGACAGGTTACAAGAAGGAGTCAAGGTCTTAATTTAACACGACGTCAAGTGCTTTTAAAACTGTTCTGAAAAGTCGGTTTCCGGTCGATGCTTTGGTTTACCGGAAGTTCAGTGGGGATCATACATATGCATATTTGTGACGTAAAATACAAAGTTCTTTCCAACTCGTAACTTCTCTACCATAAGTTCAGATAAACAATTGGCGCTATAAGGTATATGAACATATAAAAATTGATAGAAAGCTCTTAGGGAAGGAAGAAAGCAACCGCACAATTTCCTGTGCCTGCCATTTGGCATTGTTGACCGTTTGACGCCAGGTACAAGGGGCAACAGGATATTTAATGCTATTGTCATACTCATATGGCAGTAGAGTTTTAAATGGCCGCCAGTAAACACAATTGCATCGTATCATCGATCTTTTCATGCTACGTCATAATGATCGCATGCGGAATGATTTATTCATTTCAATTTGTCATGAGGTATACCTCAAATAAAAACAATGGTTAATTAAAACCGCATATATACTTTACGCCGCTGATACAATCCCTCTTCATGATTTATCTTGTAAACAGTTCAGGTGCGAAATCACTCGGACTCGTCGATATCAGTTCTAATCCATAATAATCACCACGGTTTATTGATTACTTTTTCAATACGTTCAGATAGTACTTTGCCTTAAATTTACATGATGTTAAGTGACAATGTCACTGTCAATCTGTCAATGTACAACAACTCACAGGACCCTTTTTTTTTTGTTTTACGTAGGGGGAAAGCCTTCGTATACCCGCCCTCGCGTGAGCAAAGACAGGTTATGTCAGACTTACACCGACTAAAACCCCCACAATGTTCCACCTCGTCGCCTAATGGCAGGGTCATAGAAAATCTCTCGCACACCTCCGCCACCCCGCCAGCGCTGGCTGCACCATGCAGCCCCACCTCGGGAGGGAAGAACCCTACGAGTCCAGCCGGCCGGGTAGGCTCCTCTTAGCTTCACCGTGGGTAACCAAGCCATAGCTACTGAGCCCCACCGCCACGAAAAGGCGGGAACCTGTTCGAGGGGAACTCACGGGATCCAAGCCGACCTCACCTGCTTATGGTGCACCCTGCTAATCAACAAACGGGGCTCTGGCTCTCGCCAACTCGCATTGGGCGAGCGTGGTGGGAAATGGCCTTTATCCCACCACATAAACCCCTCATACGACAGCTCCTAGTGCCCAGCGGTACCAGAGGCCATGCTGAATGTATGTAGAGATCTTTGAAGGAGGGCTATGTCCAGCAGTGAACCTCTATCGGTTGATGATAGTGATAGAAGTTACAATGAGGTTGTATATTTTGTACTTTCTGAATGCCATAGCATCAATCATTGTTTTGAATTCATCATTACCCTTACAACCCCTTGTTTTGCATTGCGCATTCAAAAATAACAGTACAACTTGTGTGACAAGGCTAGCGGTTAGCCGTTGTGCCTGAGAGACAGTTGATTGAGGTTCAATTAATTTATTTCATTAGTATGTATTGAGATGAATTAGCTAATTTTTATATAAAAAAAATTAGTTAAAGGTAAGTTAGTTTTAAATTCAAAGCAATCCATTGGTAATCGTTAGGTGCATTAGCTGTGCCCGGTTTGAAAAGACGTTGTAAGCATGAGTAAACTATCCAACTCTCAGACAATGCTGTATCCTACACGGCGGTAATATATCAGGCTTGTGTGTTAGTTGTAGGCATTGAATGGCCTCGTGTAGGCCATTAGCAGCGCCCATTACTGCCAATTAAAGGGATTGCAAGCGATCGACGTGCGCGGCGCTCCGGTGTGCAGAGTACTAATTGCGCGCGCAAATTGCCACAAACCCGAACGAGTAAGTAATTATGTAGTTAACTGTACTACAGTAATCAGATAAAACCTACCTATCTGTTGATATAGTAAAATGAATAATATATTTATGCGTTTCCCGAATTGGTATAGGTTCTATTTAAATGTGGATTATTTCTATGTCATATTTACTTACAGATGGAGGAATTATGCAGAGTTATAATTCCTCCATCCCCTTTTTTCCACCGGACGATCGGTAACCATCTTCATGTGATAAACATCCCCAGTTTGCAAATAAAAAGGTTCAGGGTCTCGTTCTAGATAAGACCAACAAAAGAATGGAACTACTTGTTGGTGGCAGTGTTCTCGTACAGATACAATAGAAGAGTGAAGAGGATGCTAATGGGTTAGTGTGCTTTATCATCACAGACCACATAATTTACATAAGTATTTTTTGTCTTTAAACCAATATTACATTTGACCTTAAACTATTCTTCTTCTTCGTGGGTATCACTCTTGACAGAGTGGTCGTGGTCATCACTTCAGGTGTTGATCATAAGCTTAACAACATGTCACCATTCCTCTCTGACGCCCGCCTTCCTACTGTATTCATATGGTGATAACGATGATGAGCCATTTACTGCCGCCTTTATCTGGTTAGTCCATCTCATAGGTGTTCTTCCTCCTGGCCTGGTACCCTTAAACTTTCCCTGGACCACGAATCGCTCAATAGCTATTCATAACTGTGCCTATTTATATAACACGCGATGGTAGTATAAATATCCTTATAAAAAAGTTATAAAGGAGACAGGATAAAATGCTGCGATATTTGTTTGTCTTGGGGTTATACTCGTATGTCTATATGTTATATAATTTGAAGGTCGCTGTAGTTCGATTAATTAATAAGCTGCTGAATTTAGCCTGAAGGGTAATGCGTTTCAGGCGATTGTTTGTGAATATATTTCAGATAATACATTACTGATGAAAGTACTGTTTGTATACATATCAGAAGAGCTTTACGTTAGTTTGTTTGCAGGTGAAACATTCCATATCTTAATTACTTGTACACGGCCCGCTCAGTTATTGCCTAAACCATTAGCATCAGCAGTTAACTGTATGTACCGGGCATTTATGCGGTAACCGAATCCCTCCCCTCCCCCCGGTTTAGTAAGTGCTTGCTAAATATTAATTCAGTTTATATACATTGCTGCGTAGACGGTTTAGTCGACTGCATAAACATTTTCATATCCTTGTTTGTTTTTCGGTGATGGTTTGTCTAGATTGTGTATCAGTTAAATCTTACTGCGTGGATTGTGTAATTAGTAGTAGCCTTGGACGTTTTTGAACAAAGGATAGTTTTTTTCCAAAACTTGGGAAAGGGTTTTTTAAGGGTTATTACGGTGGTCTTAAAGCGATCGTTATATCTTATCATTACTGTCGTTTGCTTGTTAATTAAAAAATTGTCAAAAACTATATAATAGTCTAAGTTTACTTCTTTTTAGTAAATTTTTGATCTAGATTCAAACAAGGCAAGACCGTGCTTTGTGAAACACATTACAAGAGACCTATGTCCAGCTTTGGATGTTCATCGGTTGTATTAATGGTGATGATGCTACACTAGTAGCGTAGAATCAAACCTCCGACTACAGTGGTCAAGTGTACGATGTCGGTAATTCTAAGACAAAAATCCAGTAAAAACTTTTTTTGTTAGCAATTTATGATTATACATACGATTATAACAGTTATGCTAAAAACAAATGCTTTTTAATATCATCAAAAATTTTAATTAATAATAAATTGCTTGTAGAAAGAAAATGAAAAAAAATGAGGGAACAACAGCCGCTATGTCTGTGAAGTGGAAACATCCGAAGTATGCCTTTAAGGATATCAACAACGTCAGCCGATAGACGTCCACTGCTAGACATAAGTCTTCCCCAAATATCTCCAAATCGATTGGTCCACCGTCACCATAGTCTCCCGTACCGCCGGGCACTAAGCCCTGTCGTTTGTTGTTGTTCATGTAGGGGGATTTAGGCCGTTTCCCACTACGCTATTCTAATACGGGTTGGTGTCAATGAATATGTTGTATGAGTCAGAGCCTCATTTGTTGATTAGCAGGGTCCACCACGAGCAGGTGAGGTTGGCTTGGGGCCCCTTGAGTTGTTTTACGGGACCTTTTAAGAGTACACAATATATAAATGTAGAGATTATCTTTATTTTCTCAAAATTTAGACACGTCTGTTATAATCCTAAAACGTTGCAAGTTAAGATGCTGATATAATCGTTAGAAGCGAGTCAAGGCCGTGGCCGTTCGCACATATTAGTAAATTAATTGAGTGTGGGTGTATTTTAATGAATTAAGACGCCGTTTTGACCTTCATTCATATGCTAATATGTTTTGTTTATCCGCTTGTTTTTTATTAAACATGCGCGTCCATGCATTGATTGTTGACTTATCTTTTGAAGATTTTACTACTACCAACTGGTAGATTTCAATTGCAGGAGACCGATGGGGCAGATACACCGCACCTTCTAATTTAGCCACTAAATAAAAGTTTCCAAACACTATTATGTTTCTGTTTGAAAGGCATTACCTAGGGTATATAGGGTACCTATTTAAATTACTGCGGTAACTAGATAACACCATACATGTCTCAAAGCGAGAAGCACTGTGTATTGTTCTGTATATTATAATGATTAGCGCCACGTTGTTGTAAACATCTCGTTAATGTCGCTTCATCAAAAAAAAAATACTCCGAAACAAAAACATCTTCGGCAAGCTTTTTTGTTTATTCAACGAAGCGATACGACGAACGAAACGTTCACCTGATGGTAAGTGCCTGCTTATGACAACGTGGCGCTACTTAGGTAGCATACACAGCACCACATTCCATTGTCTTGAAACATGAGATGTTAAGTATCGTTACCCCAATAATTTCACTACCTATAACTTCCTTCAATTGGGAGGTCCTTCGATTGGGAGGGTTTCCGGCAATATACACCTACCACCAGTGAAGTAACTATCACACCCACACATACCAAAACGACTGAAACATATACACAACACACACAGACAAACGCACAGAACTTTTCTAATTTTTTTCCTTCTTTTGTTTAAATTTTGGCAATATTGTAATGTCTATATTTTTAAGACATTGCATTTATGTAACGATAAAACTGGGAGAGGGCAACAGTTTCCTGGGATACAGGTTAAATTCCCAGTTCAGGAACCTTCGGCTTCAAGTATCGAAGACATGTAAAATAATACAATAAATTATCTTTAACTGTTACCTTTTGTCTTCCATTGCTTTTTTCTTTGTTTAAGGACAGTGATGACTTAATGTAAATTATTCTATTAATCCAGTTCTATTGTAATATAATCTCTATGTACATATATTAAACGTTGCACTAAAACCATATTTTTCTATAATCGTATCGGGCCATGGTTCTGTACGATGAAGCTTATGGGGTAATCGAGTGATTTCGACACCCCAACGGTACACAACAATGTTGTTTTCCCCTTCCGTCACAGTTATGGTCTATTTATTTCCCCAGACCCTCGGTTTACTTGGGTATCAGTTTTACGGTCCGTCGGAATAACCTTTTGTTTATGTACCATATGTGACGACGACACGGTTTACGGTTAGAGAGTGTGATTACTATTTGATTCTCCTACTACGAGTATAGGTGAGCAACACATCACATTGGGTTTGTTCCTTTTTACAATATACATTTAAAAGTTAATTTTACAGAAAAACAACATAACTTTCATAAATCGTAAAATATTTATTTTTATTGATGATGTCATAACTTTTAATGACCTTTCTAATATACTTTTAGAGAACTATTCTTTATAGTTGTATCTATAATATTTTAAAATCACATTTAAAATATTTTTATTATTCTCTTAAGACTTGATTTAAAAAAATATAGAAACTAATTAAAATTCTCATTAACTACTTCACCTTTAACTTGTACACGACCTTTTTCACGACAGCAAACTGTGCATACTTTTAAATATATTTGGATGTTAGTTTATAATTTATATTAACAAAAAAAATTACTTGGCTTTGGAACTAGACTTGCCGAAGGCCGTGTAAATAATACTAGGTGTTCTAATATATATTTCTGTGTTTAGATTTCAAAAACATTAATTTCCGACAGGTAAACGACGAATTCGTGTCGTCGGTTAGTTCATTATAAAAGGCGATTACCTGACAAAACTAACTGGTTACTTTGACTAAGTGTCATTTCATTTACCAAAATAGTCTATGACCATTTACCGAGATTGCTTAAAGATATTTACATAGACATAATGCCAAGTTTTAGCCAGGTGAAATCACACTTGGGTTGAGCAGCAAAGCGTTTGCCCGGCGCCTTGCACAGTTACAGCAAGTGGTTTAGCATTGCTAATCCGTGTAATGAATTCATAGTACACACTTTATAGTACAGTTTAAGTTATTCATACTGCTTAAGAGTAACTTCTTGCATTATTTATATTATATCTCTAATGGTGACAGAGATAGTTATTTTATTGACAGGTAAAAAGGAATGAACGAATAGAAATTGTGGAACACGATATTACTTCTATATTGTTTTTTCCAATCTACTCATATCCACTGCTGAATGTAAGCTTCTTTAACTATACACTGTACTTCCATCACTCATGGCAAGTGCATTATGATAGTATCCTTTAGTTATTTTATTAATAGTCGCCTTTTACAAGATACCAGTGGCAGAGTAGCGATAGGAATGCTTAAGCGCGTCACCCATAGCTACAAAGGCTTTCTGTAGTACTAACACCTCACCTCCACATAGTTTCTGAACACTTCATGGTACCTGTCCTACGCGTTCATAATTGCTAGTACATTCTTCCATTATTTCAAAAATTCTTTTGATCACAACATTAAAGGGTCTTTATGTCTCACCGATGCTGGACGGACAAAGCTTTCTGTCGTACAATGAGTTGTCTATCTGATAATCGGACGGGAGACTCTTTGAACCTCACATCATTGTCAGAAGCAAGCGGTCCTTTCAAGAGAATCACTTAAAAAGATTTTTTTTTATTAAAAAAATCTGTCTCTTTTTTCCTTTGCTCGGTGTCCGATCGTCTGGCATTGGAACGAATCGATTTCCAGTCAGGTATGGTCGCCAATGCATTCTGTAATTGCGATGTTAAGTGCTGATTCTCTCCGCTTACAGGGTTGAAGTGAAAAAAAGCAAAAAAATTTATTTACTGATTGTAGACTACCTAATCTTTATGTAGTCTGCCACCAGCAAATGATACGGTTTTACGTATTACGTCTGGAGTTATCGTCTAGCCGTTGTGTTAAAAAAAGATGTTTGATTTAGAAAAATTTTTATGTATATAAAAATTTAGATATATTTTGTAAGTTAAAGTTACTTTACTAGTAAAAGGTTTCTGCTGCCGGAACCCGTTTATCTAGTCAACACCGCAGCTTCTACTTCTGCCGTCAAACAGTATTGTGCAAACATTATTATATTCCGGTTTGAAGTGCACTGTTGCTAGTGAAATTACTTGGGTATCGAGACAACCTATATCTCAAGGCTGTTAATCCTAACGTTATAGGATGTATTTCCTTTGTTGTTATTAGTTAATACACATCGTTACTTTGGTGTGTTCAAGTGAGAGAGGGACTTTGCGTATGACCGATAAGAGTCTCGCGTAATTTTTTTATTACTCTTTCAATGGATAGGTAGTCAACAAAAGAGTTTTAATGAGAAAAAAAAGTGAAAATAGTCAATGATATTACTTTTCTATGTACTATTTAAAATGTATCTCCACGTTTTGGTTTAACTGAAATTATCCCGACGATTTCCTGTCTAAAAAAACATCCTCCATTCTTAGATCGATATATCACTGGAAAAATTATTTGTAACTCTATTAAAATAACTCACAAAAATCTTTTACTTTTATTACATATTGAAGATTTTTTAATAATGAAACGTCGAGACTAGCAAAGCATTCATGTGGTGGCACGAGATACGCCGCGTCACCATAACAATGGAGCACTAGTTAGGATGCTGGAATGAATCAATGGTATTGTGTAACTATGACTATTGGCATGTACATTATTGCATACATCAATAGTCACGGTATGTACTATAACTATAATCATCATTATAATTATAGCTTCAAGCTGAAGTTTGGCGTCGATGTACATAACAGATGTTTTAAGAAAATAATTAGTTCATGAAATTTTTTATAGTTATTTATGATGATTTATTATTTTGATAATAGGGAACATAATGATGAAGCAATTGTCAATATTAGAGTTATGAAACTTGAAACATGGATCTAGAAACGGAGACAGTTCGCAGGTCGATTTGTCTGCATTCCAAAGCTCGAATGTTTCGAGCAATTGATACAGGAATGTTATGTTTACAGTAAAACTTGCTCAGCGGACGACTGAACAACGTTCCACTGAATTCAAGCAATCAGACTATTTGAAGCGGACGTTATTGTTAAGCAGAATACAGTCTGAATCGTCAATTGAACTGGAATAATAAAACTAAATACTGTATCATATAGATCAGTATATAAATTTATTACGATAATAAAAAATGTTTACATCTATAGTAGAACTGTTTGTGAATTATCTAAGAATAGCGTGGTGATGTGGATATATTTTTTATTTGAGACGAGCGAGCAGTTTATCTGATGGTAAATGGTACGCCTGCCTTTAAAACCGTGGCGCTAGTTGTAGGATAGTAGTATAGTTACATAGTTAGGATAGTATACACTACACCATATGGCGATCGTCGCCTGAGACATAAAATGTTAAGTCTCATTACCCCAGTAACAAGTACACTATTAAAGTTTGCACACTACTGTTTCGCAGCAGAAATAGTCGGTGCGATGGTACCTACCTAGACGGTCTTCGGCAACAAAGACCTGCCACCAGTGAACTTTTTCTATTTGTGCTCTGTAGACAATAAAAACGCTGAGATGACTGGGGAATTTTGTCTTAATGCCAGGAGTGCTGTGTAAAATATCTTAACTAACATCTCATTGTTTTACCTATCCTCTTTAGAATTTTGTAAGTTTGTACCCAAAAGGTGATGTATTAAAAAAATAAATCAAGCAAACGAAATCGGATTACTTCACCTGCGTACTTGGCCTTAATTGGATGCTACGAATATGACACAAATGTAACTAACCTAATTAGTCAACACTACAACCCGAGTTTGATATCTCACAAAAAAAAATCTTCACTTCTCTCCATTCGCTAAATTTATAAACCAAGAATTACCAGTTTATGTTTTGCTTTAAATTTTAATATCTGTTGGTAATACTCAATTTTTATCATTTCTCTCCTATTTCCTTCCGTGTTAAGTCCCTTCTGCGAAAAATCTATTATCAGAACAATAATCTATTCTATATAAACAAATTCTATGTTTATATATTATTGATTGTAAAATTTAAAATTAAGTTACACAAAGAGGACAAAATATCTAAGTGCATAGCAAATGTATGTTTTAACTGTAGTAAAAGTGATATGGGATAGAATTTGCACTTTTCAATAATTTCTGATTGAAATTTGTTCTTCAGCATATGATCAAAGTGATTGACCGGTTTAAACCATGGCACCTTACCTACACACTATGGGAAGAAGACCTATGTCCGAACACATTTACAGTTTATTATTTATCATTGGGGTTAAGTTATAACTGCATTGATATCGACCGTTGATAATATATAAAAAGACACATTCAAGTATCGATATCTGAGCAACATACTAGTCTGTTGCTTACGTCGATGAAGAAACGTAAGATGGTAAACATACCACCGGAACAAATAAACAGTCCCACACTCGGAGCGGAGTTGAGTCAGCCGTACGGTATTTAGGTTAAATACAACAAATTGTTTAATTGAAGAGGAGTCTGTATGTAACAAAGTTGTGACGTCACAGAGTAGTTAAGTAGAGTAACTTCTGTTTTCGTCAAGTTCATAAACATTACTTAAAAGTGCGAAAGTTTACTACATGATGCAACAACTAAGCACGTTTCTTACTTTACCTTAACACAGAAATACGTTCAATTCTAGAAGTACATATTGCTAGGAGGTGTTATAATTTCCCGAACATTCTGAGTTAAATATCACTAATGTTATAAATCTATCGCCATCACAGCATTTTTGTGTTTTTGTCAAAATGATGAGAGGACATTGTGACTTAACATCATGACAAATTAAAGCTAAGGGTTGGCTCAAAAATAAAGAATATACTTTGTTGTAACTAAATGATATATAAAAATAAACTATTTAAGCTGTTAATAGATGATACACATATGTGATAGGAATTGATATCTATAAAGATTTAACAATCATGATGGTTGTGGTAAACCATTGAAGCGGGCAACACGGAAATTTCGGGTGTATTATGCATAACTACACCCAAAATCTATACGCTTGTCTATATTGAAAAAAAAAATTACAAATTTCAATTAATTATAGTTAAATACTTTATTAGTGACTTGAGAGATTGTTATTAAAATAGGTTTAGGCAAATGGGGTATTAACGATATAGAGCAGTGTTTATTTGTCTCTATGGACCGCACTCTTCCGCCGAGCAGTATGAGGATCTTTGGGGAAGATAAAAATTCAATAGGAGACATTTGTGATGATGTTCGTATATAAACACAAAAAATCCATCACGGATATCGATTCTGTAACCTGTAACAGATCAGAATAAATGTTTAACCTCCCGCAACATAGAGGTAGGAATGGTTGATTCCGCGTCCTGCAGCGCGTGAAATCGTCTGTCCCGTTGTAATGCATATTGTTTGTAACGGTGAGCACACCTGAAGAAACTGTTCGACACCGCTGCCAATTAGCAAAAAAATATATTGAAGTTCTATCTCGGTAAGCGCCTCATAAATGATAGATTTTTTTTTTTTCAAACTGTGACTAAATGATGATGTATCAATTGAAGCAGTAGAAGTATGAAGTAATAGTTACATTTACCTTTTTCAATCTCATTGAAAATATGCAAGAATAAAGTGGAAGAAAATATGAAGAAATCTGACTGCACTATCACATGCGATAAATATATAGAAAACGAAGAGAAAAGAAAATTGTTCATTCATACATACAACATGAGTATTCATACATATATATGAATATGAAGGTGTTTTATTGATACAACACTTAAAACAGAACGCGTTCATGCTTGTCTCCATATTTTTACTTGAAGATATAAACATTTCTATATTTAAGACTGGTTGACGAAGCGAACAACATAGGGGAAGCCAAAGCCCACAGACTTCGCTGGTTGGGCCATTTGCTAAGGATAGGATACGATCGTAGAGTCAAAAAGTCCAGATATCGTTGGAAGGATGCTGTAGAGCACGACCTACGCGAGCTTCAGGCAGTGGACTGGCAAGAAGCCGTCCGGGACAGACAACGCTGGTGCTCTCTTGTTTCGAAGGCTCAGACTCACATCGGATAGCTGCGCCACAGGAGTAAGTATATGTAACAGAAGCAGAAGGTTACTTTATGCTCATACTGTTGAACAGATTCGTATCATACCTCAAAATTAAAGCTTTTTCGGTCGAGTCATTTCTTTAACTAAAGAAAACTTTTGCGCTGTTTAGTAGAATATATAGAATTGATCAAATTTCTTAAAGCTCTCGGGATGGTTAGGAAAATATTGCGTATACAACCTTTACAACATTACCATAATTAAATCTTGAAAGGTAAGTTCGTATTCAGAGTAAATGCCCGCAATTACACGCCCTCCTACCGCTGTGTTTATAATAAACAAAGTTACCGAGCGTCATTAGTAAGGCGATGAGGGTTCGTGGCTGAATGACGTAGGCGGCCCGAGGGATCATGTAGCCGCACTTCCGAGATCTACGAGAATCGCAATCATTTATTGCGTGCACTACTAGTATAATTTATATATCAAAGTAATAAAAATCAACCGTATGCCACCACGCGCTCAGACGAAATAATTTAACCTATTAATTAGTACTTGAAACGGAAAAACTCAATTATCTATGCAAAATATGTTTTTTTAATATTTTTGATACTTATTCAACGGACCTATGTTAAGGGTACATTATTTAAAACATAAAGAGGATCATAAAAATAGAATGGCTCTGTAAAAAGTTATGCGCTGAAGTAGACACAAAAAAATTACAACCTGCGAGCTTGTTAAAATAAAGCACAGGCACTGTATTTGACGTACAAAAAGTATTTAATTAAAAAAAAATCTGACATTGCGGCACGAATTTAAATGTAAACTTTTATCTTACATTTTAACAAAAAAAAATTTACGTTTACTGGTGGTAGGTCTCTGTTAACAGACACCGTGTATGTACGTACCACCATTCGTATTTCTGCCGGAAAACAGTAGTGTGCAAACATTAGTGTGTTCCGGTTTGAAAGGTAGCTAGTGTAATTACTGGAGTAACGAGAATTAACATCTTATGTCTCAAGGCGACGAACGCAAAGGGGTGCTATGAATACCTTAACTAGCGCCCCGTTGTTGTGGGCGAGACATCCGGTCCGTTTCATGGCTTCGTTGTTTATAAAAATGTTCATCCACGATTACTGTCACAATTGTAACCAAAAATTTATTCCCGCGAAACCAGTAATCTTATAAAATAGTAACTAGAGAACGATTAAAGATGAATACTGTAATGTGACACATTTCTGTTACAGTAGAAATGGTTGCTGTGGTATTCTTCAGTAAAGGCTGAAGAGTTCTGCGGCAAACTATAGCCAGTGAAATAGAGTAACACATAAGTAAAAATTACTATGTGACAGTTATATTATGCCTTAGATAATTTTTTTATCGAGAATGAACTATATAAAAAAAAGAAAGTGGATGCTGAAGTGTGGTTGATCAAAATACTTCCAATGGAGGTATGTTCCGTTGCCGGCTGCCCTGTAGTCTTAGGCTATTGAGAATAGGATTAAGGTAAGCTCCGTCAATCACAGAACGCGACTAAAAAGGGTTTTTCATATCATGAGCTTTGAAGATGAGGGCCCACATGATTTATTAATCGAGGCCGAGGTTGACGTCAAAGCTGAGGTGGTCTTGTCCATGTCGCTACATAATAAAAGTGCCAAGGAGGGTTACGGCCCTCGCTCGGACGTGTTTAGGCATAGTGCTGAGCGGTATCGGTGCTTTCCGAAAAAGCGAGACCTGGCAAAACACCGAGAATGAACATCTAGGGGATTTTAGTAGATACAAATCCTACATACTCTTGTCTTCTCCCCAGAAGAAAGGTATCTTTAGATTTCCCTCCTATAAAAAAAAGTCTCAGTTGCTGGAAACCGTATGGCGATATAACACCGCAGCTCCTATTTCCGCTGCCAGACAGTAGTGTGCAACTATTGAAACGAGACTTAAAATTTTACGTTTCAAGACATCGAGCACAATGTGATGCTTTGTGATCCCAACTAGAGCTACGGAGACAAAATTTCTAATATAATTATGTTAGTGGTAGTTAATATGAATATTATAAATAATCTCGCAATGAAATTGGAAAGGAAATTCGTTTGAGTGCGGAGTGATAAACAAATAACGTTAACGTGCGCTTCGTCGGATCGAATCTAATCGCGGGCGGATTCCGCGCGAGACGAAAGTAAACCAATTTCCTGAACGTATAGAAACGTTGTAAATAATTCAATACATCAGAAGCACGCGACGCGACGTTAAAACGCTGCATGTCTAAACGAAATATCTTCAGAGAACACCAAAGAAACCAGTTGGTGGTGTAGGTTTATGTATGTCGCCATAACAGATGTGTTACGGCTGCCAATACATGAGTGTAACGGTCCAAAATGCTTTAGAAACTTCACTACACTTAAAATTTTGTGAATATAGTGAGATCAATAGTAAAAATAAAATAATAGGAAGTTTGAGATAACTCTTATATTTCTATTCTTGTCAACCTTTTGAATTGTGAAGAGCAAAAAATATAACATATACTCAAGTACAAAATTTTGTGCATACACATGTACTAGCTAGGGGTGTAAGGGGTGCCGTACAACAACTCACGGGACCTAAGTCATCCTCACCTGCCCATGGTGCACCCTGCTGATCAATAAACGAGGCTCTGGCTCTCACCAACCTGCATTAAGTCAACGTGGTGGGAAATGGCCCGAATCCGCCCACATGAACCTCTACAAATTGTGATGTTTAAGAGAGGCCTATGTCCAGCAGTGGAAGTCTATCGGCTTATGATAGTGATAGAAGCAATAGCTTATTGCCGATTACAAAAAAAAATATAGCACGAAATATGTTTTTTAATTCTTTACCAATTTATTAACACATGTAGCTACTTTTCTACTACTCCAACTGGAAATACTGAAACTTCTTTGTATAAATCTAGTCTGTCTACATTAAATTATAAACAATATCAAAAATTACAATATGAGACATTTAACTTTTTGTAAGTACATAATACTTTTTTACTACCCTAACAAATTGTCGCCAGTCATCATATAGTTAATGCACGATCAGTCTTTCTCCTTCTCTGAACTTTACTCTCAGGAACACTAGTTTTACTTAAAAATTGAATTAATTTTTTTTATTTCATTGTAGTTCTTATTAGCACAACAAATTGGTTCCCCACCTGATCGTCATCTACGATCTATCCTAATAAGTCCTTGTATGATGGCTGCGTCTAACCAATATCACTGTTGTAGGCTAGGTTGATGGTTCTAATGAAATTGTGTTTGATCTGCTCATTTAATGTTTTGATCTCCAGTTCAAATTTGCCATTCACGATTTTGCCGTGACATACAAAATTGTTAGATCATCTCAAATAATTCATGATTTAATGTTATTGAAACGATCAACGTAATCATAAACCTCACAATGATACAGGGAATTTGGGGCATGGAAACTACACGTTATTTGGAGGCACGGCATCGTGATCGCTTAAAACCCCAATAAATATAAACCTAGTTTAGTTAATTAATACTTTTCCGATATTAGTTTTAGTTGCTATGATTCAAATTGATTTATGCAAATTTATAAAATAACTTAATTTACGATCTATATATAATTTTGGTATTTCAATATTAACTGAAAATTTAAGTTATGTCATCTATTCTACTAATGAAGCTGTTTATACTAATGTTTATTAATACTAATGTAACTCGCTGGCCTAATGGTTAGAGTGCGCGGCCTACATTGCGTAGGTCGCGGGTTCGAATCTCGGCATGTACCGATGACTTTAATATTTAAGTTATGTACATTTGTGAACTTAAGTAACAACAGCGAAATACAAACGGCGAAGGAGAACATCGCGAGGAAACCTGCACATGAATTAGAATTTATTCTGAGGTGTGTGTGAAGTCACCAATCCGTATTGGGCCTGCGTGGTGACTGTGGCCCACAGCCCTCATATTGAGAGTAGGCCTGTGCCCCAAAAGTGGGGATGGGTAAATAGAGTGTTGAAAAAAAAATTACTAATGTTTGAATGTAACGTTTCTTTATTTTGTTCTCAGGTATTTTTGATACAATTGTGGCATTACTATGAGGACGGATAAGTGAGTAATTTATTTTTAAAAATACAGTCCAAACAGCAATGAGACATCATCTAGTTGTTAAATGAAAAGGTGATATGCTGATATTTAGATAAATTTATAGTTATTTATATATATATATAATGATCGCCTAGGTAAGTACGGATTCCCTCGTTTACCTTTAAACCATGACTTGTGGAAATAATTCGTTAAGATTCTATTTTTCTAAAACCTGAACCTGGGGTATAAGGGTTCCGCACAACAACTCACGGGACCCAAAGCCTAACTCGCCTGCTCGTGGTGCACCCTGCTAATCAACAAACGAAGCTCTGACTCCCACCAACCCGCATTGGGCCACCGAGGTGGGAAATGGCCCAAGTCCCACTATATAAACCCCCACAAACGACGGCCCCTGTTTCTGGCTATGCGGGCAGCGTAGGACCGATCGATATGGGGATCTTTCGGGGAGGTCTATGTCCAGCAGTGGACGTCTACGATGTTGATGAAAACCTGAAATATGGTTATGCAAAAGTTTATACTACCCTACAAAAATGGAATGATTCTCAAGAAAATCACACGTACATAAAAACATGAAACATTGAAACCTCGCAGTCTTCGCTAAAACAACATTCATAGAACATAAAGCAAAACATATTTCGTTTCTTACATTCAATTCTCAAACGTTCCAACATAAAGGAGATACGGAACAAAGATGGTTTAACTCCGTAACAAGTTCGTCACAAGCAGACATACGTTTTATTTTATAATGTATTGTTTAAGCTATAAAGATACATTTAGCAAAACGAAGGAATTAACTAACGTCATTTTCCGACTGTTCCGATATTTCATGGTAACAGAGACTTCGTATTAAGCATACCTAATGCGAATTGTTGGAGTTCC
The DNA here is from genome assembly GCA_029030555.1 of Ornithoptera alexandrae. Taxonomy (NCBI): domain Eukaryota; kingdom Metazoa; phylum Arthropoda; class Insecta; order Lepidoptera; family Papilionidae; genus Ornithoptera; species Ornithoptera alexandrae. The sequence goes on along the minus strand of JARDVY010000272.1, from coordinate 10,940,745 downwards.
CATCCGACCTGCCATATTGGTGATCGCCGTAAACGTAAATGATTCATTTGCGAAAATAAACTACGAGTATGTGAATTTCTCTTGAGTTTGAATACAGCCATAAATGTTTATTACTTAAACGAAATCTCTGCGTAAATAACTCGCAGTCCTGTATAAAATGCACCGTAACTAATGAAATCTTTGGAGTTATGTACCTTTACGTCTACTAATGCTCAGTCTTAAATATCTCATTGTTTTAGGTAAAGCAATATCATCAGACAAACTTTCAACTCGTCTCCTCGATTTGATGAACAAAACAAAACGAAAAACGAGGCCGGTAAATCTAGTTTTAAATATTATCATAGCTTTAGATGGTTTTACGAAATGTTACATTAATACATTTATAGATTGTTTGATATATATATTGGATTTATTTTCCGACGGGGTTAACTATAAAAACATTTCTACTAACGGCTCCACTTCCGCTCTATATTGTTTGCTGTAATTATAATGACGTTTGTCAATTTTACACAAAACACTAAATGTCTAACCGTCTGTTTGTTGTATTGAACAAAGGCGAGCTAATTAATATCGGGGCTTCGGTAGCAATTTCATTGTAACGCCCAAATGAACTGATGTGAAAGCGGAATTATCTCACTGATCTTTTGTTGTTATTATAAGCGACAGAGAATTGATATGTAGTTGTCATAGTCATGACAAATGAACTTGACTAGAAAAATGTCCTAATACCATTGATAGCAAAAACAAAGCGATGGTAAGAATTAGAAAATTGTTTTAATTTTTCTATACGTCATAAATACAACACGGGCTTGATAAAATAATGGCTTTTAAAACATAGGTGTGTGTAGGGGAATGGAGAGGGCTATGCTCGAAATTACTCTGCACAATTGAATTAGAAATGTGGAGATCCGCAGAAGATCTAGGGTCACCGACATAACCCAAAAGATTGCTAGACTTAAGTCGCAGTAGACAATGTGCCCTACATTGCTCGAAGTACTAACGACCGATGGGGCAGTACAGTCCTCAAGTAGGGCCCACGTATCGGTAGAGGTAGTGTTGGGAAGTCTCTCAAGGAGTACCGACGATCTGGTTAGAAATGCAGGAACTTTGATCCGACCAATCATTGTGGTGATCATTGGGGTAGGCCTATGTCTAGCAGCGGAAGTCTATCGGCTGACGATGATGATGGTAAAAACATAGGTATTGAGTCTTGTCCAGGTAATCCCACAAATTAATGAATATGTTTAGCTAAAGATGATTATAAATGGAAATCTTAAAAATTATTTAACAACGACAACGAAAACAATAGTAATAATTATGCAATACACTATAAGGGAAATTTAAATAAAGCAGTATTCTAACATGGATGAGAGAGCCAATGTAAGACAGGAACGATTGCCGCACAAATTAGACCGTACACATTGTTGAACAGAAGGTTGGCGTCTGGCATTTTGTTTGGCTTGTCGCCGGATTACGCTGAGACTTCAGTGCCATTTAGAAACTAGCGTTAGCAGTTAACCTTAACTGGAAAGGTTTAGTTACGGACATAGGTTATGTTAATAACACTTACAGTTTTAAACTACTCCCATTTTAACATACAATAAGAAAATATCTTGCGAACTATGTTAAGATGAAGTTGTAACCTTGTTAACACAATTATCATTTCGTTCAAATGAAATAATTATAGCATCCGGGTTTCACTTATCATTTGTTACTTTGCAGAATATTATTCTCTTTTCTTATTTTCCGTAATAATACATTGATGCCTCGTGTCGAAGTCAATTCCGAAGGAGAGCGCTTTGATCATCAATCTGTCAAGTTTTACGAGTCTACAAGAAATAACTTAAGTTATAAAATTTTTTCATAACTCCCCTCAATTTACGACGACAAAGTTCCGTGCTAACTTCATGCGCTGGTTTAGCAACTATTCTTGCAGAATAGCTTCATACATGCTATTCCTTGTCTACGAGGAGATTATGGGATTGACAGCTATTCAAAAACTTTTCCCTGTTAAGAACATTTTTTTAACACCTAACATTTGGCTTAATGATATAGCACATATCAAAAATAAATTTCGTATAAAACGATGATAGAAAACAAATGTTAAAACAGTATAAAATGTTTAAAGGAATCGTTCAACTGAGCTCGTATAGCGTACCGTAGCGTCTGAGCAGTTGGAAACGATCGTCTAGAATTGTGCGCGGACTTTTAAAATTTAGCTTTATGGCGAAATAAAGTTTAAGTGTAGACGTTACAGCCGCGAGAACTGGAGTTCCACTTTTTTCTCGATGGAAAACACTAATTTAACAAAATCGAATAGTTTGCTATGGGATAATGGAACAGTATGTTCATGTGGTTTACAAAACAGGATCTCTTGTGAATAACAAAAATGGAGATTCTGCTCCAGTACCCATTTTCATCATTTCTTCGGCTAGTAATTATTTATTTTCATAAAACAACTCCACAGAACAACTCGAATCGAATTTGCAGCCCTTAACGCTGTACGGATAATGTAAATTTATTTTAATTTAGATAAATGTTAAGGAGGCTGCCTCTGAGGGCATCCATTAGCCGTTAGACCGGTGACAAGGCTCGCTCGTGCCCCGGGGAGCCGTTGCCCGCGGACTTGCGACGTCATGAATACATAGTGACACTAGACGCCCGGGCCGCGCCATGGGAGTGACACGGAACGGGAACGAAGCGATGGGAAACTATTATATTAATTGAAGTTTCCACACAAAAGTGGGGTCGTGGTCATTTATGAGAATATTTTTTTACTAATAGTTTAAATCAAAATACTTTGGCATTGCTTGTTCATAGTAGTATACGTTTACATCCATATGTAGGCAAATGCTGCGAACTCATCTTGCGGCACAGGACTCTGTGGGCCAAGAGGCTTGTCGGTGATCAAGAATTAATCATAGCTGGAGTAGACAGTCTTGAACACGCCGAAATACCTATTCCTTGTTAAAGTATATCGCTTGATAGTAATTTTTAACTCAAACAGCTCATCTGATACTGGCATCGAAGATTCTGGGTCCATGGCCTAATAGCCGAGAAACTATTGTTGCGATGTTCTATAGGATACATATCAGAGAGTGTGCACTGGAACTACACAACAAAAATCCTCCATCCCCTTTTCACCACCGGACAATTATGCGCACGGCGAGTCACCACTTTCATGTTGTAAACATCACTAGTTTGCGAACAAAGAGGTTTAACTGCTCGTTCTAGATAAGAACAGCAAAGCACCGGAACAACTTGTCGTATTCAGTGTCCACGTGCAAATACAATGTGGATGAATAGGCTGTTACTGGGTTAATGCGGTTTATCACCACAGTCACCGCTTAACACCAGGAGAGAACGTGGTGATGCACTAACCTATTGAATTAATAATGCACATCTATATTATATAGGCGTTGAGATCTTTGGGGGAGGCCTATGTCTAGCAGTGGATGTCTGTCGGCTGATGATGACGACGATTTATTTTGGCTTTAATTCTCATTATATTTCTCCAACTTCTCCGTATTATAATATAAAGGCAATATGTTACGTTAGTAAACACTCGTGAATGTTTCAAAATTCAATGTGAAGCGAAATTTAAGGGCCAACGGAAAGTTTATTTTCGTATTCACCAGTTCGATTTGTGGACGCATAGGAATGTAAAGTTTAAATTTATATGCACATTTTAATGGCAACACTTAACTGAGAAATTTAATGTCCTTCCATTCTATTGTTTTGTTTGTGTTTCTTTTTCATTTTACTTCTATAATAATTAAATAATTATTTTATAGAAACTAATAAGACAAGTCTTTAACAATATATATTTTTATATGAGATTCCTTTCTTCTCAATAGAGTAATTTTTTTTTATTTTACGATGTGACAAGGTGAGCGAGTCTTTCACTTGATGGTGATACGCCTGCTTATAACAACGTGGCGCAATGGTATATACAGCACCACATCGTGCTCGTCGCTTTAAGACACAATATGTTAGGTCTCGTTACCTCAGTAATTTTATTACTAACAATGCCCGTTAAACCAGAACAGTAATATTTGCATAGTACTGTTTAGCGGTAGAAATGGCAGCTGGGGTGTTACCTACTTAGACGATCACCGGAAACAAACACCTCCCCCCAATAAAGCTATTACGCTTTTGAATTGAAAATTTATTAGAAAAAAAATTATACTTTTAGAGTTGTCTTAAAAATTTGTGATTGTTCATTTTAATTTCTTTGAATAACTAGTATGGGACTTACAAGTGCTGGAATAGCGGCTTTACACCGAAGAGCGCAGCATTAGCAGAATCCCCAACTAGGTGGACAGAAACTAGAAAAGAATCGCTGGGAACCACTGGATTCGAACAACCCAAGACCGTGCTTTGTGGAACAGTTTGCAAAAGCCTTCTGTCCAGCTGTTGACGTCAATCAGTTGAAATGATGATAATGGATAATTAGACTACAAGGCCTGGTTGCTTTACAACTAAAGCCTTCATCGCCGATAATCATCAAGTGGAATCCTTGTAAAGCGCTAATCAAAATTTAAAAAAATAAATTGAGTATGTATAAGCTGTTCTTAGGAGCAAATGTAGTTTGTGATAATAAAGTACATTAGGACCTTTGTCCTAATGTGCTCTACCATCAGTAACATTTATTTTATTACATGTTATATTTACTTCGCTATATAATGTTTTAAAGTTGTTACTTTACGCGATATAACGACATTTATTTTTATTACTGTCACCTCGCGAGGGTGTAAATTATGGCACTTATTGCTGTCTTGTATGATGTAACGAAATCTCTTGGCTTTCATCCCAATTGCGTCTTTTAGAACGATTAGAATATTACTAAGATTAAAAATTAAATATCACATCAAAAATACAAAAGTAGAGGACAGACAACATCATCGCCACACGATCGAGCAGCGATTCATATAGGCAGATTTGGGCTAATTCCCACCACGCTGGCCCAATACGGGTCGGTGGGAGCCAGAGCCTAGTTTGTTAATTAGCAGGGTGCACCACGAGCAGGTGAGGTTGGCTTGGATCCTGTGAGAGTAGTAAAGAACTAATTTATTGACGCTTAAATCCATTTTTTTAAACTCTAGGTCTTGTGTCAAACTAATTAATAACATATTCGTTGAACAGTCGCATGGCTTGGGCTATTCTACACAGATACACGCATCAGACTTCTTTTTGGGACGTAAGTTAAATTATGACAAATATAATTTTTTTTTATTTGATGTTTTTGTTCAAAAGATAACCTCATTTTCTGTCTTGAAACGTCAAAGGAAAGGCGACGGCTTTTTTTAGCAATATACATAAAACCTTAATTTCATTTGATTTTAAGTGACAATGTGATGGTATTATCCTTGTGTCTGTCTGATTAATGTTGTCAGCCGGAGAATAGAAATGCTTTTACGGGAAAAGATTTAAAAGAAAGTGAATAGCAGTTATCCATTAACAAAACTCCCTTACGTTTGGTTATAAGAGAGACTGTTTGCCGCTGCACCAGGCCTTTCATCATTGACTAACCACAATGTTATTTCTCTGTTTAATGAACGGAATACTTGCACGACCATTACTTCCACACACCAACTCCCTCTCCACCCCGCTTATAAATACAACATTATGGAGAAGCGGAAAATAGCTCAAACAATTCCCATTAGTTATGCTCGAGCCGATGTCCCATAGCAGCGGCCCACATGATACTAGAACAGCATATGTACTTGACTCATTCGATGCAATTTGATCTTTATGGTGAATAGTTAGTGTCCTAAATGTTACAACCAAGTGTTACCATAGCTTACTTTCACTCGATAAGTGTCGCATTTTTACCTTGCGATAACATTTTTACGTTGCAGTCGAAAGAATTTGTTTCGCTGACGTGTTTCAAGTACTGAATTTCTTATAACCTGCATATTTGATCTTAAACTACTGACGAAATAATATTAACTGTAATTGTTTTATAATCTATATATATATATATAAATCACAATATTCATAAAGCTTAGACCTAAAATTTGTGGGGAATATTCTAGTAAAAATATTTTACAAAGTATAGATCGGCCAAGAACGGATTCTACAAAATGCCTTCCCCAAAGGGGGTTGTAAGTGTGTTACGGCCAACAATGTGGGCAGAGAACAAACAGCAAGTACATCATTATCATCGTCATCAGCTGATGGACGTCCATGGACGTCCCATATCGATCGATCCCGCGCTGCTCGCATCACCGGGCACCAGGGGCCATCGTTTGTAAGGGTTCGTATGGGGAGATTTGGGCCATTTGCCACCATGCTCGTCCAATACGGTTTGGTGAGAGCCAGAGCTTCGTTTTTTAATTAGCAGGGTGCACCACGAGCAGGTGAGGATGACTTAGGTCCCGTGAGTTGTTGTACGGCACCCCTTACACCCCTAGCTAGTACATGTGTATGCACAAAATTTTGTACTTGAGTATATGTTATATTTTTTGCTCTTCACAATTCAAAAGGTTGACAAGAATAGAAATATAAGAGTTATCTCAAACTTCCTATTATTTTATTTATGGAAATAAATTTTAAATAGATATCTATGTAAAGCTATCAGTGACGAAGTTTCAAAGCATTCATCGATAGTTTAATCTTAGCTGTCGCTGCTAATTGCGGATGCTAATTCAAGTTTAAAAGCTCTGTTTGCGGCCGGAGATTAGTTCGCAGCTTCGTATGCTAATGTGGTAATCGCGACTCTCACGTCCAATGTGGTGGTTTGATGAGACCGTTTCACTTAACAAGAAACTGGTGTGATAAAATATATGCTATGTTTATCATTTAGATATTATCCGATGATAAATACACGAATTACTCCTTGATACAACAAAGGGGAGTAGTAAAAATGAAGGTATATATTAAGATACATGTTCAATTGGATTTGGTTAAGAATATTGTGATAATTTTCTACCTGATCCGTTTACCATTATTACGAATTCAGTTATATTAGAAACTTTTAAACGGTTATAAAATTCAAAAATTTTCGTAGCGCCCGTTTCGTATATTGGAAAAATGTTTATAGCGTAAAAGTGTCGTCGCTACTAACGTACCGCTATTTGCGGCTCGTGGTAAATTCCAATATTGATGGAGGGGTATTTTCAATTGCTTGATCCTAACAGTAAGGGAGATGGCCGTGAAGATCCATCCAATGCATACAAATGAATGTAATCCATGACCACGACCTACCTGTTGTTTATTGATAAAACTGTATTACCACTCCAATTACCGACGAACAGTAGTGTGCAATGTGAACGTTACTTTACTCTAGTAGCTTGTTAAATTGTTGGATTAAAGAAACATCTACGTATATAGCAAAAAAAAGTACGTCAATTTCGTACTTTATGATAACCTAGTTTAAGCTTTCATTATAGAAAAATATTGGTATAATTATCTAGTTTTGATTCTAGAGACACAGATTACTAGGGTTAACCCAAATCTGCCTGGATAACTACCATCCGTATATACTCGTATATGTAGTACCTTTGCCGTCGTTACAGTGTTCCGATTATCAACGCTTTTTTTATTCTAGGAAGCGGCGAGGCGAGCGGTGCGTTCATCTGATGATTAGTGATGCGCCAGAGCATAACAGTGTGACGCTAGTTAAAACAGTGTACACAGCACTACATTAACCTCGTCGCCTTGAGACTTATAATGTTAGGTCTCGTTACCTTCGCAATTATAGTAGCTATAAGTCCAACCTGGAACACAATAAAACTTACACACTGCTGTTTGTCAGTTGCAATAGGAGGTGTGGTGATACCTGACTGGATGGTCTCCAGCAACAGAGAGTTGCACAAGTGTTCTAACCCGGTACTACCCATATATAGTATATGCCTCCATTACTATTGCTGTGTTCTGACTATCAATATATGAAAGCGAGAGTATTCTCGACACTATACATTGCCTCGTTGTCACTTACACCACTAAGATATATATATATATATATATATATATATAAAATATTGGTATTTATAGGTGATAAATATTGACCTCAATAGTGTATTCGTACCAAACCTTCTCCATAAAATAACATGACAATACTATAATATTACTTACGTATACCATCCAGTGACAGAATCAGTTGATAATGTAGAACGTTCGCATTCAGAGGAAGGTACGTTTAAAAATAAAGCTCCATTGTCAACACTGTGGTAAAAACTTTTTGCAACAAGAGAACTTTTGTAGAGAGCGATTGCGCTCGCATCCACATTGCGTTATTTTAAATGCACTATTCACCTATACTCAACAAAATATACAACATCGTCATCAGCCGATAGACGTCCACTGCTGAACATAGGCCTCCCCCAAAGATCTCCACATCGATCGATCCCGCGTTGCTCGCATCCAGCGGGTTCTCGCAATTCTCACCAGATCGTCGGTCAACCTTGTGGAAGGCCTCCCAACGCTACATCTGCCGGTAAGCAGGCGCTACTCAAGAACCTTACTGTCCCATCGGCCGTCGGTCCTTCGAGTAATGTGCTCGGGCCATTGCCATTTAAGTCTAGTAATTTTTTGGGCTATGTCGGTGACCTTAGTTCTTTTGCGGATATCCACATTTCTGATTCGATACGCGCAGAATAACTTCGAGCATAGCCCTCTCCACTGCCCTTTGAGTGTTATAATATATACAACAGTATTATAACAAATATTTAAATGCAGTAATGTATACATTAGTGCACTTTCTATTAGTGTTTTTATTATTGTTTAGTACTTTAATTATGTAATTTACTGGTGGTAGGTCCCTGTAGCCGGAGACCGTCTAGTACCACCACAACTATTCCTGCCACTTATTTGTACTTTTTTTTAACAATTTGTAGCTATAATTGAGCTCGCTACAACTTTAACTACAGTATACTTTACTGGTGGTAGACCTCTGTTGCTGGAGACCGTCTAGGTGGGTACATGTCGCAGCGCCTATTGCAACTGACAAACACTAGTGTAACCAGTGAAATTACTGAGGTAACGAGATATGCCATCTTATGCCTCAAGGCGACGATCGCATTGTGGTGTTGTGTATATCATCCCAACTACTGCCACATTATGGGCGGACGTATCACTTACCATCAGGCGAACGCCCCGATCGTCTCGTCGCTTCATAGTATAAAAAAAATAAGATGGTCTCCTGCAACAGAGACCTGCCACTACTAAAAGTATCCCTAAATTAAATAGTTTAATTAACTTCCGGATAACAATATCACAGTTTATAGTATACATTATTCTCTTTAACTAAGTTATTATAATTAATGAAAAGGAAACACAGAAATGTATTCTTTCATTAAAATGTAAATGTGGATAGGGTGGATAGCGAACCTTACGAATAGTGCTAAATTTAATTAAAACTAAACCTACAAAGTATCCTTACAGGACATCCCTATTAAATGATAAGAAAGTCTTCGTACGCCTCAGAATTATATATAACTATGGTTAAGTAATTACTAGTATTGCTACAAGTTAACATATTTAACTCTCATCATTCAATTTATAATAGATCTATTCGCTTTTTTTATTGTATAAAGAAGTGACAAGACGTACGACAAGTTCACCTGATGGTAAGTGATACGCTTGTCCATAACAACGCAGTGCTACTTTTTTTTTCAAAGCTTTGAGATATAAGATGTTTAATCTCAGTAGCTCAGTAATTTCTCTAACTACAGCACCCTTCAAACCGAAACACAGTTATGTCTGCACCTACCTAGACGGTCTTCTGCAATAGATATCTACGTCAATAAGTAAGCAAGAAAAAGAAGGAAATGAACAAAAATTAACGCAGAAAAAGATTCATGTATTTTAGGCCTTTTTCAATTCGAAACACAAGCATGAGACGACGGTCTTCGCCCGAGAGAGAATAATAAGAGAAGGAATTGGAATGTAGAATGATAGAGATATGAAGTTTGAAAGATGAGCAGAGTATGAAAGAGTAGTAAGAATAAAAGACGAGTATGAGGAAATAGTGCTAGAATACACTGATGGTAAATGTAATATACTCACCACGCGCAAGGGAACGATATAAAAAAGGCAGATACCTACAACTGTAATATAGCTCTTCTCGACAACTGTAAATGGATGAATGAATGACAGATGGATGATAAATGTAGATGAAACACCAAGTATACAACTTTATAAACGAAACCTATGAACTTTTTTTAAACATTAATATGTAAATGTCTAATAATTTTCTTTGCATATTTTTCAAGTGAACCCCCCCTCAGCTATTTCCTGCTTATTGCATTTCCTTATAAATTTCCAAATGAGCAAACTCCGTGTAAAGCGGGCGCCATAACAACACTAATTAAAACTCCTCGGGCTGCTCGCCGCCGCCGCCGTCTGTGATCTTGCAAACACTGCAGTTTAATTTCGCGGTGAGATGTAAATCACGAAGGTAGTAACCATCATACCATTTAGCAGCTTATTAGTATCTGGACAAAATAATTTATCAGTGTAAATTGAAAATTTGCTGTAAGTAATAAAGATTAGCATAGCATACGTCACTGTTGCCCGAGACCGTCTATTTGGGTACCACTGCAGATACTATTTCTGCAACCATGCAGTAGTAGTTTGTAGGGTTTTGTACCTTATGGTGTTACTGCGGTAACGAGACAACGTCTTATGTCTCCAGGAGACAAGCACAACGCGATGCTGTGTATATCATTGTAACTAGCGCCACGTTGTTACGGGCAGGCGTATCACTTATCATCAGTTAAATGTCTCGTTCGTCTCGTCGCTTCGTAAACTAAAAAAACAATCTTGTTTTTGCTATTGCTTTGATATCAAAGTAATTTGTTATATTGTTGAAGGTGGAAGGGAGAACACAGCTCCAAGGGCAGAGGCAAAGAGCAAGGGTGCGTTACATACGGTGTTCCGGGACCCTTCTTAATCGATTGATGTCACCGAGGGGGTTTAGTCGGTAACCACCCCATATACTATTAGTTGAAACGAATAGCTACAGACCATGATAGTTTTCTCAACTTGACCATTAAAATACAGTTTAAAGAATACACCTCATAATGGATCCCACATAACTATACTCTCTCCAGAAGCCGTAGTTATTCGCTCGTGTTTCCTCTCCGATACAAATCTAATAAGATGCTGATGATAAGTGATGTATGTGAGTGTAGTGTACCATTTAATATATCTTTATATAACAGATTGCCCAAAGGGGGTTTCAGGGATGATAATAATAGCAAGGGGTCCGAGAAGTGGCGGGTTGCCGAGTGGGGGGAATATTTCTGACGAATTTTAAGTCTATATTTTAAATTATGTAACGACTAGCAAAGGGGGTGGGAAATAGTTGTTTATTTGCAGGTCATAATTTATTGAAGAACTAAATTAAAAATTTTTCAATAATAATTGAAAAAAAACTTTTTAATCTCTTCGTCCACGTCACAAATCTAATCCAATTTATATTTCAGAGTCGGATTGTTGGCTTTGCAAATTACATTCCAACGCTACAGGACGAGCACAAATTCAATTCCAATAAATACAAATATTTACGATGCTCTACATTATATGAATTTACTTTTATTCTGATCATAACAATATTTTTTTATTCAACGAATCGACGAAACGAGCGAGGCATCCATCTGATGGTGATGCGACTGCCCATAACAACCTGACTCTAATTAGGATAATATATGTAGCCCCACATTTACTCACAGCTACCACTTCTATACATAGGCTGTTAAATACCGTTACACCAATAATTTCACTAGCTACAACGCCTTTCGAACCAGAGCACAGTAATGAATTGATTATGGCCAGAATCATGAGCTGCCGTAGTACCTACCTAAGTCTCCGGCAAGAGAGACCTGCCACCATTCATTTCATATAAAAATCTTATCAGTTCTATTAGGGTTTGAATGTGTATCTTTCACTTACAATCTGGTCTAACGTATAAAAGAATCACTTAATTTTAGTTAATAGTATATGTAAATAAAATAACGAACGAACTGATTTATACAGACTTTTAAGTTTTTTCTAGGGGTAATGGGGCGTAAGTGGTCCCACATAACAACTCGCGGGACCCAAGCCAACCTCAACTGCTCATGGTACAACCTGCTAATCAACAAACGAGGCTCTGGCTCCCACCAATCCGCATTGGGCCATGGTAGGAAGTGGCTCATATCCTTTCATATGAACCGCCACACGCGTGAAGATCTTTGAGGAAGGCCTGTGTTCTGCAGTGGACGTCTTTTGGCTGATGATGATAAAGTTTTTTTCTTACTGTACTTAACATGACTTGAGTATTTTGATAAGCTCCAAACTTTACTGTCAAAGGAACTCCATATTTCCGCACGCCTTCATAATTTTTTACATTTACAATCCTAATTTTAATATCGTCCAGCTGAATGCTGCGCCTGTGCAAGCTAATATCTGCGGAATTCCTTTCACCCGGTCCGTATCTCACTAAAATGTCGAGCTCTCTCCACCAACATTTTTGTATGAATGAAACCTTTCATGCTTTCAGCTTTACATAGTTATTATGACAACGGGAAATTCGAAAAATTTTATGTGCAGGAATAGAATTTTATTTATCGTTTAAGGTTGTGTGTGTTTGTATATATGTGTAAAGATTCATCTTTTATCGACATATAAAAATAGGGGTAAAAGGCGTCCGCACAATAACTCTCGGGAACCAAACCAACCTGACATGCTCGTGGTGCATCCTGCTAATCAACAAACAAAGCTCTGGCTCCCACCAGCCCGCATTTGGCCAGTGAGGTGAGAAATGACCCAAATCCCCCCTATATGAACCGCTACAAACGACAGCTCTTATTGCCTAGCGGTACCAGAGACCGCATTGACTGTAGACCGATCGGTGTGGAGATTTTTGAAGAGGGTCTATCTCCAGCAGTGGACGTCTATCGGCAGATGATGATACAAAAATATGTTTGCTATAAATGATTATTACTTTTATGTTTTACAAATGAGCCTACCATCCAACTATTAGCGTTATCAAAAAGTAATAAAATATATTGTAATATATGCTGGTAACACTACCTTCTTTAATCACAAATTGGTAACGTTTTCAATATGGCAACACTGAACAAATATCATAATGTTTTGCGGGCGGTCTGTCTCGTCATTGGAGGCATTATCTATAGAAAAGCAAAAAATCGGTAGTGTGAAAGTTCTTCTTCAGTATCGCTCTCGATAGAGAATCTTGCCACGACCCTGGTTGACGTAATCGGGTCTATTACAAAATGGTCTACGATTCCTTCTTTCTCTTCTGTATCGTAGATACGTTTGCTACCTGCGTCACGTCGCCTCTGTTGAACGCTGCCAGTTTCCCTGACGCATTGATACGCCGCAGCAAAAACTCTATGACTTGATAATTGACGATTTGGAAAACGCATCTGATATTCTCTTCGTGCTTGTAAACAATTTCCATAACTAAGTCCATAACAATAGAAAATGTCAGCGTATTCTTCATTGCCGTAATCCGCCATTAAAATTAAATTTATTTGGTATGGAAAAGAAAAACTATTCAGAATTAAGAAGACAACGATAATGTACGTCCGCCCACGAAACTAGTTAAATTTTAACTGTCGTACTGACTAATTACCTAAAAATGACATTGCATATGTTTTACAATGAACTCTATAGCTAAGACAATAATAAGCTCGCAAACAATAATTATTACATTAAAATTTGTGTAGAAATGAGTAAGAATTAAAACCATCAATTTTTTTCCTAGAAAATCGGGATTTTTTTGAAAAAATAATAACTCGAGAAGCATTATTTTTGTATGGTGTATTCCATACATAGACAGATAGGATACGAACTATACTTCAGCCCCTCCAGATCTTTTACACCTATTACCTTTCACCTTGTATATGTTGTAATTGACTGTTAGTCATTGCTTTTACTGTAAACGCTATTTCCGGCGTATACACTGTGTAAATAATGGTTGGCGGAGCAATTACAGGTTTTTAAGCGATATTTTATATTAACATGTGAAATTAAACTTTTTACATTAAGTACAAGTACAATGGTTATTACGTCGCCTCATAACTATTTTATTTATTTATTTTTTTCCGTGTCTTCCAACACATCAAATACCAGGGGTTCGTATTTTGTGATTAAGTTCTTTGTTGTTTACTACTGCTTTAACTTGCTCGATAATATTGAAGAATCAGTTTTCGCCACTACTATCAGAAGTTTGCTAATTTGAACCTCGTTTAGTTAGAAAAAAAAGCTAAATATTGTTATAAAAACTTGGTGTAGTGATAATAATATTTTTCTATTTGAAGGACGTTGTAGCCAAATTTAAATATAAACGACTTTCATCTTACGTTGCTAGGTGATAATTGAATTATGTTGATGCATAGACGTTGTTATGGGTAGGTTACTCATTTACCATCAGGGGAACGTCCCTTGTCTAGCGATGGACCGTTGCAGTGTGATGATGATGTAGAATTAGTTTATCTTATTACTTTACCGTATATAAAATATACAAAATTTTACCATAGGTATTAATGAGAGAAAGATCTGGTACATTCCCGAACCGAAGTGTAAGTGGATATGTGGTTGTAAGTAAAATTTGTGAAATGTTTTCCTTTTATTATCTTCTTTTAAACTTGTAGGTCACATATCCAAATGCCACAGTGGGAAATGTTTAACAATAGCATCATTAGCAATGTTACCAAGATGATAGTTAAATCGAACGCTCCGTGTCCCACGAGCAGCGAAAGTTGTAGCTGGTGACGGTAAAAATGGTTACGAAAGTGAATATCAAGATTAAGGCCAACTCGGTAACGTTTGAATTATGCTTGACTTTCCGTAATATTTCATAATATAGTGCAAACGGAGATATATTATTGGAATTAAACCTCTATGGACGCGTTATGGAAACGGATGTACGATATGATATATGACGATTGTATTTACTCGCACAAACGCTGTTTGATAAAGGTTTCTTGAGATCCAACAGATCAGAAACTAAATATTTAAGTGGTAATGTTTATTTGTTTTTTTTTTTTTAAAGTTTTTATTATATATTTGCCCTCACGGGGCAGGAGCAGGTTTATTCAATAATTCAACCTGTATGTACTCTAAATAATAATAAATAAAGTGATCGCTGGCTCAATGGTTAGGTTAGGTACATTTGTGATCCTTAGTAACAACAGCGAAATACAAACGATGAAGGAAAACTTCGTGAGGAAACCTGCACATGAATCGGAATTCATTCTAGAGTGTGTGTGAAGTCACCTATCCGCACTGGGCCCGCGTGGTGACTATGGCCCCATCGCCCTCATATTGAGGGTAGGCCTGTGACTTCACAGTGGGGATGTAAATTGGCAGCAGAAGTAATCTAAATTGTGGAATCTGTAGAAAGCTTATCATACATCTTTTTAGAAGAACCTAATTCGCAAGTCTCTTAGGATAACGAACAGAAGCTCATTAACCCCGAAAAAACAATCAAGTCATGGAGGTTGTTGAAATCGCAAGGTCGAAAAATTTCTATGCACCCACAAGTAACATTCAATATTATATTATATCCATAGTATATCTAAAGTAAATTATTTTGTTCATTATGCAAATTCTAATAACAACTAAAGGCTAGGATTTTCTGTTGATAGTACCTATCCATAATAAATAAGTACTAATAAGAATTTGTATATATTGTATGTCATAACGTTTTGGGACTTAATATCTTTACTGTGGTTATTTAATAGCACCGTTTAAATCGAAAAAAAATATGCTGCCACTGTACTATTTAAAGTCTGAAATATGCCAAACGGTGGTACCTTTCTGTATGGTCTCCGGAACGGAGGACCGAATTTAGAAGGTATAGAAATCACCGATCTTACACAGACTGAGATTGTGAATAATCATGCTTGCAGTGTGGGCCAGGTCGTCGTACTCGAACCTTGTGAAAGATTAATTCGCATGATGTCTGACGGATAATTAGTTATTCCGGCGACAACTAACAACGTGGGAGGCAGCGGTGCTCGCGGATCAGCTTCAGAGAACACTCCCCAAATAATTTGAATGTAAATTAGCCCTTGACTGCTACTACCTGCCACTAGGTGGTACTAATTAAACGTATCTAACATTGCTACACCACGAGCGAACGTATCGTGTATTATTAAATCTACTTTGGTACAACAAAGTCGTTATTATACATTCTAACTTTAATAAATATTTACATACTCTAACCATAGTAATATACTTCTCATAGTTTAATGGGCTTTGCTAGTTTATCATATCTGACTACATCCAAGGTAGGCGTGGCCTATATAGTTAGAAAGTAATGCCGTTTATCCGTCTCTGTTTGGATAAGTAGTAACATAAAGTTATAAGTATGACGTGTCAATTAGAGTATAATTTCTACTTATTTCATGATGTTACGAAATTTAAGTTTTCTACTCAAGCGACTAATATATAGAGCCAAATGTAAATGGTATTACAAGTAACACTACCGGAATCGAAACAGGTGCTTCCCTGTTACAAGACAAACTCTTAACTCCGTGGCCACGAAGGTTGCTAAATATTTATTATATTTTCAAGACTGCCATGGTAATTTGAAAAATATTTCTAACGAATTGTCTTTAACAGGGCCATTCATGTTTGCTAGCAATAAATCGGAACCGCAACGGTCGCTTGAGTAAACATTATTATCGTTAGTCAAAAGCTGGTTTATAATATCGATAAAGACTAGAGGGCACCAATAAAGATATATATATATCATATATCAACAGACTAGTGAAGAATTGCGAGACGACAGGACTTACACGGTTCTTTGAGCGAGAGGTGATCACCCCTCAATTAACTCGTGAGTAAATTTTTCGCTTGTTCATTTCCGGTTTTTGGATTTGTTTCAAGCTTAAACTGAATCTGAAACTGTACAGATGTTTGATTGATTTTGAATGATAGATGAGGAAGATACGATATTTATGTATAAATCATCATATTTTATTATATATGTTATTATATATTAGATATGTATTTCGTTGCAAAGAACTTGACAATACTATGACCTGTTATATAAAAATAACTTAAGAAAAAATTAAAATACAAACTTTATTTCTATTGAATGTTTTACATGTTTAACTTATAACACAGAGCCCTTTTCAATGTCGGCTGCAGCAGGCGCTGCGGTACCTACCTAGACGGTCTCCGGCAACAGAGACCTACCACCAATAGAAGAATTTATTGTAACAATACGTTGTTTACTTTGCTGAAGTTTGGAATGGATAAAAGTATAAAAAAATTATGGTCACTGATTTTATGAATTGTAATTAAAAACCATCTTTATTATGTTACCTTAAGACGCCGTTGAACTTGAGACGACTTCCCATATAGGCTTACTCCAGTCTTAGATTAGCTAGTAGAAAATTCAATTTGACTTAAACTCAGCTGTACTACAAAATTTTTGTGAAATCGTTGTTTGTCTTTGTTTTATTTTAACATGCCTTAACTACAATTTTTTTTGCGTCTATTATGTATGCAGGTACATTAAAAGTATCAAGAAACGTAACGGAATACTCCGATCACATTACGCCGCTGTATAAAAACAAAGCTATAGAGAACCGCATTACGTATTCCATTTGTACAATTTATATCGGCCCGTGTGCGTACAGCGAGTGTCATGCGAATATTGAAATTATTTATTCAAGATTTTCTAACATTTTTCGCTTTATTATTTTTGTCCCTACTACAACCCCCATCGCCCCTATTCGAGCCTCGTTTAAAATAATATTCATCATCATCGTCGCAATATATTAATATTCGCAAATAAAATAATACACTTAACTTTGATTTTATTCTTTGAAATCATCGTCGGCTGATAGACGTCCACTGCTGGACATAGCCACCCTCAAATATTCCCTAGTTTTTTTATAGGATACAAATTCTTATAGGGGGATTTGAGCCATTTCCTACTATGTTGTTTCGATGCGGGTTGGTGGGAGCCAGAGATTCGTTTGACGATTAGCAGGATGCACTACGAGCGAGGTTGGCTTGGACCCGTGAGTTGATGTGCGAAAACTCTTACAACCGTCAAATTCTTTGAAATGGAGTCTTGAAATTATATAGGATACTTTTTTAGATTCATATATATAACGTGTAGTTGTAGCACAGATGTTGTATATATTTATTTATATAATTATATAATATTTATGTTAACACAAACAATTGTTTAGAACCATCAACTGAGACTATAATGTTAACTGTGTGGTTACAGTTGTTAAGTTTCTGTTGCCGGAGATCGTCTAGACACCACCGCAGCACCTATTTTAAGTATATTACACCTATATTACATATTTTTGAGTTTGAAGCACATTTCTTGTCTCTAGGCAACAAGCGCAATATGGAGCGGTGGACGCTATCCCAACTAGCGCCACGTTGTTATGGGCAGGCGTATCACGTCAACGTCTCGTCGCTTCAT
The DNA here is from genome assembly GCA_029030555.1 of Ornithoptera alexandrae. NCBI lineage: Eukaryota > Metazoa > Arthropoda > Insecta > Lepidoptera > Papilionidae > Ornithoptera > Ornithoptera alexandrae. The sequence goes on along the minus strand of JARDVY010000272.1, from coordinate 10,922,333 downwards.
TGAATAAACAATAAATGTCATCACTCTACATGCACATACGGCATTTCCATTGTATCTCTGATAAAAGATGGATATAGAGTAATATACAAATTTTAAGTTTAAAAGTTGAAAATGAAATTGTTAAACTATACAACAGGATTGTGAAAAGTAACAATCTAATAATTTTACGGAGAAACAGAAACAGTTTATATCTTGTTGCCGGAAACTGTCCTGGTAGATAACGTCTACGACGATTTCTTGTTTTATGATGTTATTCGATTAGTGTTCCGATTTGAAGTGCGCTGTAGCTATTGAAATACTATGACAACGAGACTTATATCTTTACTTTTTTTCATTGAAAACAAGATATTAAGTAGATTTACCGCTAGACGACTAGCAGTGTATTATAGTAGATGACTGGAGATTTTAAATTGATATGAAATAATATTACTACATTTAATAATTATAAAACTATCAGAAAAAAACAATTAATTGAATATAGTAACATGTAGGAATGTTATGACTTGACACAAGTCCCCGGTTGTGGTCAGCTGTGTTTGGATATGACACGAGACCAGCAGACGTTTTACAAATGTCACAGTACGAGCGGTCACTTGAAGAGAATAGTTTATTGTTCATTAGAATTTCATAAGCTCCTATTCAGCAGTAACTCTTTTGAAATGGGGGGTTAAAATATTTACATATTTACAATTTAAAATTTATAAATGAAATATATTTTAAAAGCTTAAATTAGACTTAAAAAAATCCTACTTAGATCTTTTGTTTATTAGCTACTTATAACTTGATTTAAGCTATGACGATCATTGCTGAACTTAGGTCATCATCGTCAGCCTATAGACGTTCACTGCTGGACATAGGCCTCACCCAAAGATCCCCCACGTTAGTAGGGGTTCACATGAGGGATTTAGGCCATTTCCCACCACCCTGGCCCAATGCGAGTTGATGGGAGCCAGAGGCTCATTTATTGATTAGTAAGGTGTTATAAGTCAAATTGGGTTAATACATGTGTGGGTAGACGACCATAGCCTGTTGGCAAAGTTCACAGGAAATACTGTTACCCCTTTTCTTAAAGTTATTCTCTCCAGGTTGCCGTTTTTGTTTATTCAACGAAGCGTCGAGACGAGGGAGAGTTTCCCCTGATGGTAGGTATGCCGCCAGTTAGGATGATATATACAGCACCCTGTGCTCGTTGCATTGGACCATTATATGTTGTCACATTACCCAATAATTTCATTAGCTACAACGTACTTTAATACACAGTAACGTTTGCACCCCTAGACAATCTCTAACGATAAAGACTTGCCACCAGTCTTATAAGATACGCTGGAAATTGAAATGGTTAGGATGCTTAACAGTCATCTCCAAAGATTTGTATATAATTACCATAAAGAAGTGTCTATTATCATAAACGTCCTCGTCATCGATCTTTATAAAATAAAACATATATATGTATATAAAAAACTCAAGTATATATAAGAAATCGTTATATTCTTTTAAGAGTGTATCTAAGCATGTCTGCCTCCATCTTTTTAAAAGTAGTGCTTTGTTCAGAAAAAAAAATGCAAATCATTAGCTGGATCCCTCCGGGAGTGTAAAGGCCGATGAATGAGCAGACATCTCATTGTGGCGTTGAGCAGTGAATTGAAGATGATCATGCGGAGTTTGTATTTATGAAGCGACCTGATTATTCTGAACTCACCTTATCGCAGTGAATGGGCTTAGTATCCGTGGTCATTCAATATTCAGCCGATTTTTTTTAAAGAATTATATAGTCAATATTTGATTCTTAGTCAATATTTATTATGTGGTGGTTGATCTCTATTGTATAAGGTATAAAGGGTCTCGCATCATAACTCAAGGGACCCAAACTAACTTCACCTGCTCGTGGTGCATCTTGCTAATCAACAAACGAGGCTCTGGCTTCCACCAAGCCACATTGGGCCAGCGTGGTGAGAAAAGGCCTAAATCCTCTATATGAACCTCTACAGACGACGACTCCTAGTACCTGGCGGTTTTTGCGGCTAGCGTAGAATCAATCGATGTGGAGATCTTTGGGGGAGTCCTATGTCCAGCAGTGGACGTCTAGCGGATGATAATGATCTTCATTGTGGGAGACCGTTTAGGTACACACCGGAACACAGTGTACAGACTTTACTGAAGTTTAGTTTGAAGGGCACTATAGCTAATGAAAATACTGAGGTTATGAGACTTAACATCTTACGTGTAATAGCGAGGAGCATAATGTGATGTTGTGTATGTTATTCTAACTAGCGTCAAGATGTTATGGGCAGTTATGTTCCTTATTATAAGGTGAATAATATCATATGGTCTTGCTCGTCTCGTCGTATAGATAAATTATAATTTTTATGACTATAAGAAAACATGATATTAAAAAAAAGTAATGATCAACAGGATGAAAATCCGATTGTTTTTTTTTTCATATATTTTTTTTATATTATATAAAAAGATACTGAGCAATATCTAAATTCTAAATATATAATATTATTGTAATTCTAAGTATATGTTAAGGATCCCACACAATATTAGTATATCCTTTTGTGAAATCAGTGCGGAGTATACCAAGGTATAATCTATTGAAGACTTACCCTTCAATTTACTAAGGTTTGTATCGGGTTATTGTGCTGCAAGATTACTTCTACTATTGAACGGTGAACGGACCCCACCAGAGGTTTCGTGCCGGCCTCAGCCTCAGCGTGCCGCTTCGGCACCCCATTGTATGCTCCGAACCTCCGGCGACGTCCATTGTATTCAGCCCAGTTGCGAATTCATGATTTTCATGCTGAATTCGCGTACAGTCAAACTGTTTCAGCACAATAACATTGGCGTGTCTAGTATATTTATTATTAGGTTGGGGAAAAAGTGTTTTCGCATTATAGTATTTATGAACTTGTAATAAAATCTCTTTGGTTATACTATTTGTATCTTGTTTTGGTATCATTGAATGTTTAAATTTTAAAAGAACTTAATTACAAATTCAAATTAGGAAAATGTGTGATTTTCATTTGTTCTTCGTACTATCAAAATGAGTGAATCTAATGAAGAAATTCGATACATTTAAAAATTGCACTACAAAAAAGGTAGAAATACAACGCAAGCCGCGACAAAAATTTGCAATGTTTATGGAACTAGTGCAGTGCAGTGTCTGTGAGCACTGTGTAGCACAAATTTGATTTAAGCGTTTTCAATTCGGAAATTTTGATGTCATAGATGCATGTCGCTCTGGTCGCTCTGTTACGGATAAAATGGATGCCATTTTTGGAAAAGTGGAGCAAGATCGACATATCAGTAGTTACGACATAGCTGAAGAACTGGGAATTGACCACAAAACAGTTTTGGCGCATTTGAAAAAAACTGGGTACACAAAAAAGCTCGATATTTGGGTACCTCACGAGCCACGAGCTCACTGAAAGAAACCTAATAACGAACCGTGTACTCGTTTTTTGATTCTTTATTACGATGTAATGAAACCGAACCAGTTTTGAAGAAGCTGATAACGTGATGAAAAGTAGATCACGTACGACGAGAACGTGCGAAAAAGGTCGTGGTCAAAGGCCGGTCAGGCTTCACAGACTGTGGCGAAACCCGAGTTAACTCGCAACAAGGTGATGCTGTGCGTGTGGTGAGATTGGAAGGGCATTATTCATTATGAGCTGTTACCCACCAGGCAGGAACTCTACTGCGAACAACTGATGAGATTAAAGCAAGAAGTTGAGAGAAAGCGGCCGGAATTAATCAACAGAAGGGGTGTAGTGTTTCATCATGATAACGCTAGGCCTCACACATATTTAGCCACTCAGCAAAAATTAAGATAGTTTAGCTGGGAATGTTAATGCATCCGCCGTATAATCCTGACCTTGCACCTTCAGATTTCCACCTGCTTGGTTCTCTTCAAAATTCTTTAGGTAGTGTCACGTTAACATCACGAGAGGACTGTCAAAAATACTAGTCGCGGTATTTTGATCAGAAGTCCCAAAATTTCTATAGCAAGGGGATCATGTCCTTACCTACAAGATGGCAAAAAGTTATCAAACAAAATGGTACTTACATACTTTAGCTAAATGTAAATAAACTATATTAAAATATGTTTTGAATTTTCTTAAACAATGCGAAGAAACTTTTTCCCCAACATAATATAATCTATTAATCATTAATTAGATCTTTATTCATCCTCCCATACGAACCCCTACATACGACAGTCTCTAGTGCCCATCGGTACCAGAGATCATGCTGACTATGTGGAGATTTTTGGGGGAGGCCTATGTCCAGCAGTGGACGTCTATCATCTGATGTTAGATAAATAGATCTTTGTTTCTAAATCTTTTAATTAACTAAACATTAATATGCAACAGAAATAATAATCTATTGCCATGAACACTTTTATACTGTTTTTTTAAGCTTTGTAAATCTTATTAATAAATAAGAGAAAATTATTTCCTTTTCCTTTAATATTCATTACAATTAGAACAAGATTGTTTTACGAAAATTTTCTAAGATTTCCGGTATCAAATTACGTTATCCCGCATTTCCCTTACAATTTTTGCGAATTAATTCCGCTTTATATTCTATCTTCGTTAATTAAACAATGATTGTTTTGTAGTAAATTCAATTTCTTTGTAAGATTTCATCTATTTATATATAAATTTAATAGATATCCAGAGGTTCATTGAATCATTACGAGATCTCCGAAAGTTTACTTTTAAGTTTACTTAAGTTTAGTTAATTACGTAAGCACTCATTATTGAATAAAGATATTGCTTTTGCCATTTAGACGTCAGGCAGAGATAGATTTTACAAAATTGCATCCCCAAATCGACGAGCGGGAAGTTCACCTGATGGTAAGCGATACGCAAACTCATAACCACGTGGCGCTTGTTAAAATAGTATACACAGCAGCACATTGTACTCGTCGCATTGTAACGCAAGATGGTCTCGTTACTCCAGTAATTTCACTAGCCACGGCGCTTTTCAAGCCGAAACATAGTGATGTTTGCATACTATTGTTTGGCTGCAGAAATAGGCGTTGCGGTGGTACCGTCCTGGACGGTATCCGACAACAGAGACTTACCATCAGTAAATTCTTGTGATATTATATGCCGGATTTATTCAAACTAGTGCATTGTAATATACGCCTGCCACTGTTTGCGGGCAGACGTAAGAGATACATTAGTACTTAGATCGCATTGCCCAATAGATAATCTACTAACCGACTCTGCTTAGTATCTAAATCGCTCCTTTATAATTTTCTAGAAATAAATTTTAGTTCTTTAATTACAAAGTTCTAACGTAAAAGCGATAAATCAGAAAACTAAGTCTATTTCCCAACCGTCACAAACAATCCGCACATTTCCCGCAACTCTACAAACAACGGCAGTGTTCGCAGAAAACATCCTAGTAGTTTAACGCCGCCGACGTTTTCACCGCCCGCACAGCCTCCCTCACACGAGGATTTATTGACCTTTTTATTATATAAAACATAAACAAATAGACCACGAGTAAGTTTAAAAGTCTTAAAACAACACACGGGACCCAAGCCAACCTCATCTGCTCATGGTGCACCCTGCTAATCAACAGACGAGCTCCCGCTAACCCGCATTAAGCCAGCATGATGGGAAATGGCCCAAATCCCGTTATATGAACCCCCACAAAGATAGAGGTCTTTGGGGGAGGCGTATGTCCAGCAGTGGACGTTTATAGACTGATGATGACGAAAACTATTACACAAACTCACAACCGTACCGTGACGTTCGTTTCGATAAATTTCAACCAGTCAGGAAGTTAAAACTTACATCCGGTGGATTTCCTCGGAGTATTAATCAATGTTACTTTATCTAATAATAAAAAAGTTCTCATTAATCCATTTTTGAAACTGTAGCGTGAATTTCTTCACGTCTATTTTTTTTCTACGAAGCAACGATATGAGGGGAGCGTTCACCTGATAGTGATACTCTAGTGTCCATAACAACATGACGCTAATCATAATGATACACATTGCACCTCATCGCGCTCATCGCCTAGACATAAGATGTTGTGTCTCATTACCCTAGTAATTACACTAGCTACAATGCCCTTCAAAAAAAGTCTCCGACAAAAGAAACCTACCATCAGTACTATTTCCAAGAACTCTGAAAACTTAAGAGCACGAAAATAAAAAGTTTAATGTTTATCATCAGCAGCCAATGTCAATACTAAAAACTCTACTCATATTAGACTCCTAATACTAAAGAGATCTCAGTCCAAGATCAGCCCATCATCATCATTATTATCATTATCAGCCGACAGAGGTCCACTGCTGGACATAAGCCTTCCCTAAAGATCTTCATATCGATCGATCCTGTGCTGCTCGCATCCAGCTGCTTTCCACAACCTTCACCAGATCGTTGGACCACCTGATTGAGAGTCTGCCAACACTACGTCTTCCGATACGCGGTCGCCATTCGAGGACCTTAGTGCCCCATCAGCCGTCAGTCCTTTTGCGGTGTGTCCTGCCCATTGCCTAGCAAACTTTGACAAGAGGCTAGCAAACTTTTGGGGTATGTCAGTGACCTTAGTTCTCCTGCGGATCATCTCATTTCAGATTCGATCACACAAGGAGCCAAGATCAGCCCGCATATCAAAAATATTACCCGATCACCGGTCAACCTCGTCCTTCCACCATTTTGTCTAACGATCCTCAATCACCAATACTCGGACTAATATTTAACTTGTATTATTTCTACACGGGTGTTAGGTTTCTGTTTCCGGAAACCGTCTCGGTAGATACCACCGCAGCTCCTATTTCTGTCGCCAAACAATAGTGTGCAAAGGTTGCTGTGTTCCGGTTTGAAGGGCGTTGTAGCTAATGAAATTACTGAGGTAACGAGATCTAACATCTTATGTCTCAATGCGGTGAGAAGTAAATGTGAAACATGGATATTGTGAACGTACTATATCAGATTTAATTAAGATCAGGTGCGACAGGAGGAAGATTCTAGAGCTCGCAACGCTGACAACCCTGCTCGTGCACATTTCCAATTTCTCCGTCGAGAAACATTGCGTTGCACTTGGCCGCGACGTACATTCGATTACCGAACCCAATTCCAGAAATTCACTTTTCTAACTGCGATATTAGAAATTGAATCACCAATTTTTGTTCTCAGGATTATTATTTGGAACTGCATTAATGGTGGTAGGTTTCTGTTGTTAAAAATTCCGACCACTATGATGCATCATCATCATCAGCCGATAGACGTTCACTGCTGAACATAGCCCTCCCCCAATAATGCTCCACGTTTGTAGGGGTTCATATTGGAGGATTTGGGCCATTTCCCACCACGGTGGCCCAAAGCGGATTGACAGAATGGACTTTACAACATTTCTTCCACAAAGGAGTTGCGGGGGTGTAACGGCCAATAAAGCGGGCACAGATCATCTTTATTTCTCATCACCCTTATATCTTCTTTGTTTTCCGGGACAGTATAAAACCAAGCAAAGAGTTGACCTGTGGGTAAACGGTACTTTTCATACAGCATACTGGTTGAATCTTTCAACAATAGAAACCTACCACCAGTACATTAACATTCTTTTGTTAGAAAGCTTGTGTTAATTTTATATTTATTCCAGCTTCTCTTTGATCTTATTCTTTAGAGCTTTATTTCTATTATTCTTTTATTTGCACACACATACACACATTACTTACGTTTGTTCTAATGTTACTTTACTATTACAATTTACTACGTAATAACTTCTATATTTTTTCTTCCTATCTTTTTGTAGTGTTCATTGACTCCTATTTCTATACATAAAGTCTATTCCATACATAATATTGTAAACTTTTTTAAATACTAGCACTTTTTTAAGTACTAAAGACCACTGCCAGCGAAAGCTTTGCTCTTCCTAATAATCTCTCCATTAGCAGAATCTATGTTCCCGCGCGGCTGCAGCATCCAGCCATCTTCATTTACATTTCAGTTGAATGCAAATCAATCTGTATTTTTGCTACTTAAATTTTATTTGATAATTTCTTTTGGATCATCATTTCAACCGATGGACGGCCACTGCTGGACATATATCTCTTATAATACACAAAGCACGGTCATATGCTATTTGATCCCAGCGATTCGTTTTATGTCCTCCGTCTACCTAATGAGGTTCTGCCAACACAGCGCTTTTCGATGCGAGGTCGCCAATCCAACATGTTAAGACCCCAACGTCGATAGTTTCTACGAGCTATGTGCGCTGCCCATTCAGTCTCGCGATTCGTAAGACCATGTCGGTGACCCTGGTTCACAACGTTTCTATTACCTGAAAATTCCACACAAAGTTTTATACATATATAATTATATTACACATACCAGAATCCAATAACGCTTGCGTATTACTACTTATCGGTGGAATAGATGCTACTGTGGTACTTATCCAAATGGTTCTTATCACGATTAAATTGCCACCAGTACTTAACCAGAACGGCGCTCTTGGCGTATTGTCATTAGTGTCCATTATCATTAATTTATTATTTCAACATATTGATTGGTGTTTGCCGTATTGGTTACCTTGGTAACAGTCACAACGAAAGCTTCTGCTTTTCCTTTGAAATTATTCTTTCTTTAGTGGCCCCTTAATATTCCACCTTCAGTGATGAAGTGAACGATTTTAGGCTCTTACTATGGGGCACTCACAATGGTCAATGTCACCGCAAGCGCGATGTAAAGAGCTATTAAAGGAGTTTATCTGCTCTATCGAAACAAGAATGAAAAGATCTGTAGAAGAACTAAGATCACCGACATAGCCCAAGATTGCTAAACTTAAGTAATATTCGGCAGGGGATATTGCTAGAAGAACTAACGGCCGATAGAGCAGTGAGGTCCTAGAAAGACGAGCGTGTCCCATCAGGCCTAGTGCTAGAAGACTCTCACAAGGTGGAATAATGATTTAGTGAAGGTAACCTGGGACCGCTGGATGCGGACAGATATCTCGCGAGAAGCCTATGACCATGAGTAATTAATTATCGACTGATGATGATAGTGATTAATTATTATAACCTATCTCTTACGCGAATCATCTTTAGACATCAGCGGAAAGCTTGGCTAATATAACGGCCGTGCGAAAAATATACAGAGTGTAGAGTATTTATTCGCTCAGCGTGCGCTACGTGTACCTCAAGAGATCTACACAAATCAGCGCAGCGGAGCGTATGTAGGTTAATACGGAAGCGGCTCATTTATACGCATTATAATAAAGCTTAAAGGGCCGACATTTCACTAATGCTAAAGTGCAAACCATTTATATCCGGGCCGTGACGTCACGGGATTATTAAAAGCCGCATTTGTATATGACGACAAAGGACTAATGGAGCCCGCCGTTCCACCTGCTTGCTAATTGTGTGCGGTTAGGTGGAGTCAGTGGATGCAGTGTTGGCTTACTGTGATGCTAACTCAAAGTGCGACCATCAAAATCTCTCAAATTATTTGTCTAGTAGTTGTTTGTATGGGAACAAAATATAATAATTATTATAAAATGGAAACAAAACTAAAACTTTGTGGGAGCGATGTAATGAGAAGATTGGACGCCTGCTCAGGATTTTCTTTGCAAAACTGCTATAGCGCTGATTTTCAGCGGAGCCCATGTTGACTGGTATCCGCGAACGTTCAGCAACCATACATATAATTACAGTTATATCAATGGCGGTATAACGATAGATTTATAATCATCATCATCAACCGATAAGCGTCTACTGCTGGACACGGGCCTCACTCAAAGATCTCCACATCGAACGGTCTTGTACTGCTTGCATCGCCGGGCAGCAGGGACCGTCTGTTGTTCGTTTGGGGGATTTGGGCCACTTCCTATCACGCTGGCCCAATTCGTGTTGATGGGAGCCAGAACCTCATCTGTTGATTAGCAGGGTGCACCACAGGCAGGTGAGGTTGGCTTGGGTCCCGTGAATTGTTGTGCGGGGCTCCTTACATTCCTCAATTCTTTTAAATGGAGTCTTGAAATTATACAATATATACTAATTAAATTTTTTTATTTTTCGACCTAGAAATCTTTGAGAGGCCTATGTTAAACAATGATCGTCTATCGGCTGATAGTGATGATGATACTAAATTTGTAAGATTATAATATGATAGATTTATGAGTACGGTATAGGTAAAGGATGGAAAAAAAATCCTTTCATTTCATACTCCAACATATATTACAAGTGGTAGCTACGCCCCGGATGACGAATTATATATCAAATATCACGTTACAGCTTCGCGCAAGGTTATTAAGAAATTATGGATGTTTACGTTGTACAGCAAATTAAAACTTTGAATACATTCTATCTCCTTTGAAATATATTCTGTAGAAAAGCGAAGAACTGAAACTCGACAAGTTTTAATTACTTAAGAAATTAAATTGTATATTCGCTGCGAGAGCCGTAGCACAAATAACTAAGACTACCGACCGTTTTCATTTCAGCAAGAGATTTTTTTTATATAATTGACTGATACAGAGTGATGTGTGTTAGTAGTAGTGTAAAATCCTATTCTTCTAATATAAAAAGAGGGCCAATATAAGTTTAATACATGATGTGCCTACTATAGGCGAAGCGTATACCATATGTGTTATACGCTTTACAGCATCAGCTATAAACTAGTGATACTACCGACATTTTCCGCGTTACCCCCAACTTCTTCACTTTTCATCCAATAGAAACAAAAATCTAAAAATGTGTTTAACGTTTACTATAACTATGACGTGGAAGTCTTCAAGAGAAGTACGAATAGGCTTCTTATAGACTAATACGCTTTACTACTTAGATTATATCTCCGCTTTACACTAGGTGGGATCGTAATCGAGCACTAGGCTATATTATATAAAAAAAAACTATCTTATAAACTTTCAAATACATTTAGTAAAAAGCTTTTTGTTCATTCATATGGATATAGGCAGAGCTTAATGAACAAGTCTGTTTTTAACGAGTTACCTAATCTACTTTTTTATGTAAATTTATGTATAAGGATAAATGTGTTGATCCCCTTTAAACGATATGAATTCATTTATTTATCATTTGCTTTAATTATTGTATTTCGCTGTTGTTGCTAAAGTTCACAAATGTACATCACTTAAATATTAAAGTCATCGGTACAAGCCGAGATTCGAACCCGCGACCTTCGGAATGAAGGCCGCATGCGCTAACCATTAGGCCAGCGAGCTACCTTTTAATCAAAGGGAGAGGAGCATTTTGATAACAATTCTTTTTTACATAAATTATTGAGATAATTTACATATTACCTGTTTACTTAAAAGTTTAAATTTTTTATACGAATAAAGTCGCGAAGCGTCTTATCCATTATTTTTAGTACGATGGATTATTAATACTACAGCTCAATTTTTCAATTGTTAAATGATCAACGAGTCCTAATCCATAATTCTTTGGTACTTATATTGTGATAATTGTGACATAGCGTTGACGGTATAACGAAAGTTTTATAATCATCACCATCAGTCGATAGACGTCCACTGCTGGTCATAGGTTCCCCAAACATCGCCACATCGATAGGTCCTGTGCCGACCGCATCACCGGGCACCAGGGGCCGTCGTTTGTAAGGTTTTATTTGGAGGGATTTGGGCCACGTTCCACCACGGTGGCCCAATGCGGGTTGGTGGAAGCCAGAACTTCGTTTGTTGATTAGCAGGGTGCAACGCGAGCAGGTAAGGTTGGCTTGGACCCTTTGGGTTGTAGTGCGGAACCCCTTCACCTCGCAACGCGACGCTCGGAAAGATAAATTATCGTTTTACTTTATAGTTCTTTCTTCTTTCGCCTTTACTATTCTCTTCCAAAATGATGATATTTTTATGAAAGACAAAGGAATCTGTGTATATTTAATGCGCGTGCTGATCAAATGGACTTTGAAAGTGAATTAAAGCGACGCAATCGGACGGAGAGCTGAGCGGAAGCAGGGCGCTGTCCGCTTGAAAGTTCGCAATTCGCTCGTTTTCGATACATTAAGCCGCACTTTGGCGGAGCTTCCTTTAAGCGATTTCGGACGAATTGTTCACAACAATAAGCTTTTTATTAAAGCCTAGAATGTTTCTGTTACTTTAAAAGCTTTCCACCAATTCAATTGAGAACGTTACTAGTAATGAAAGGAAATTTCTAACCAATTCCGATAAGTTTATGTTAATCAGTACATTTGAACCGTGTGTTGGTTTATCGTACATAATTGTGAAAAAAAGAAGTAGATATTTTAACATAAAAATAGTGACTTGAGGCAGGATTGATAAGAAAATGAGGGTCCTTCTGTTATGAAAATGGCAGGTGCAAAGGATTAACATCACATCCCAACACATGCGGAATATTTTCCCAAGTAATCTGATTTTATACGTAAACCTTTACCTAACCAAGGAAACATTTTTCCACGTGATTCAACGACCGAGCTTAATTTTGTGAAGCTTTCGATAACCCTCGTGCGAGGATTTGAGGGAAATTCGTAGGCGTGTCGGTGTTAATGGGAAGGAAAACAGGTTCCAAGTCCTTAATACATACATAGGGAGCCACAAACGTTTTTTGATAAACAGGTTTGATGTAATATTCATACCTAAATATTTTTTTTTATTATTTTAAAATGACTAAAGTTAAATTTAGTGATTGTCTTAAATAAGACATTCCTTTGTTTATAAATTTATGTTTACACAAAGTACTTCTTTAACATATGGATAGTTTCTCTATTATTCAGGAAAATTAAACATTTGTAAAAAAATAATATCAAATTACAGAAATTTATATTAATTTAAGAAATTGCTTGAACTAAGTAGACAAAAAAAATATTTCATGTTAAAAAGAATCTTAATAAATTTATCATTCCTCGCCATGAAGTGGTAGACAAAAGTTACGCTGGAAATGAAATGCTATGCAGAAAGTTAGTACTTTAATAATTATTTGGTATATGAATGGTCGTCTCGACTATCCTAGAATATTAAGATCCTAGACATTCGATCCTGTATAAAACTATTATTTGTGTAAAAAACTTTGCTGAATCTGTGCAATTAACAACGTCCAGTCCCTGAATCAAGGCTTATATACATAAGTAAGCAAGTAGACACTTGTGTATATCTTCAGTATAATGATGATTACATAATGGAAAAAACTGTGTATATAATTTTTAAACCACATTACTTGAATCCTTATGTCTCAGAAAAAACGAGAAGAGCACGGTTAAAAACAACACTATCCATTCTTTTCATCCTAAGCTACCCAGACAGGTTAATTCTCTTTTTGGATGGGTAAAACAGAACACTCCGACGGTACCTCCGCACCCTTAGGGTGTTTATGTTACGCCGTCCTTTAACGTAGGGGTGGATCCAAGTAGAAGAGATGTCCTCTAATTTGCAACCGAGTAAGGGTTGTTATCCCTCGCCCGTGCGGAGATAATCATCCCAAACCAAAAACAACCAAACTGGGAAAACTGAAGGCACTGCGAAATGCTAGTATATATCTATATCACCTCTCTTTCTTTGTTGGGTACATCCCAACAAAGAAAGAGAGGTGTTATAAGTTTTACAAGCAAGTCTAATTGCTAAATTCCTAAACAGGTACACCGAATTTATTTTTATTATTTTAAATGTTTCAGAGATATACAATAGTGGCAGGTCTCCGTTGCCGGGGATCGCCTAGGTAGATACCACCACAGCTGCTATTTCTGCCGCAAAACAGGAGTGTGCAAACATTAGTGTGTTCCAGTTTGAAAAGTGCTGTAATTAGTGTAATTACTGGGGTAACGAAGCTTAACATAGTATGTCTCACGGCGCAATGTTGTGCTGTGAATACCATCTTAACTAGCGCCACGTTATTATGGGCGTATCACTTACCACCAGGTTAACTTGCTGTTGTCTCATCGCTTAATAACATAAAAAAAAAATATATTTTTTGTAACGATTCAAATATGCTTCTATTATTTACATACATATTTGTTTCTGTTAAGTATATTTAAAGATTTTGGTTTTAATGTTATCGACAACTAATTAATTTATTTAGACTTTAGATTTTAGTTAAAATGTATCCCCTCTGAAACGAAGCGTTCATTAATCTACTGGATATTGCCAGTGATATATACATATATATGGAATCATACATCTGTCGAGTATTAGTAGCCCATGGAGTAATAATCAAGGAAGTGGCCTATTAGCGGATGAAATTTTTACATATCGTTAGTATAGGAATTAGATTTAATATTAACCTAATACTTTTTTGTATTGCACTTAAGCTTGTGACTACTAATGTATGAATTTGTACTTTTAGATTAACCTTAATTTGTTAAAATTAATGATAATTCAAAAATATTGCAACTACTATATATAGCATTTTTTCCCGGTTAACAATATAATGTTTGTAATATGACTGAGCCCCCTTCTCCGCCCTTGATCTGTATTGAGTACGTTAGGGGGGCCGTCAGATGCAGTACTTCTTGAGTTATATTCTCGTGTGCATCTGTTTCTTAACTGTTTTGGAGTAAGCTTTAGTAAGGAGCAATAATTTAAGATTTTCACCCTCCTTTTATATTAACATGAAATAGTTTCTTTGGCTTCGTGTATAGGTTTATATCATCCTTCTACTTTATTACCGTTTAAACCTTCCATTTGGTCACCACAAAAACTAATGGAGGATAACTATAAAGTTATATATTGGCCTTGTATATATATGATTTGTATTTCAGTAGTTATTAAGGCCTTTTAAGAAATCTAAACTAACTTTAGCTAATGACCCCATGTGAGAGATAATTTAGAATCTTTACACCGCTACTTTTCCGCCTGAGCATCGTGTAAGGAAACTGAAAAGTAAAATCTTCGGCAATGAGACTAGAGGTTATCTTGTAACTTCCAGTAACCAACTGCATTTGTCAATCAGCTTCATAACTAGGAATGTCTGTCTTCAGCAGGGAACATTAAAAGGCTGAAATGAAAACGCTGTTGTTTGCAAAATATTTTTAGGTATATTTTAGCTATATACAGCTTTACTGGTGGTAGGTCTTTGTTGTTCAGCCCTGTAGTTTGTAAATCTTATGTCTCAGGAGACAAGCGCAATGTGGTGATATATATATCATCCTGACTAGCGCCAAGTTGGTATGGGTGGTCGTATCACTTACCATCAGATCAACGTTCTGTTCATCTCGTTGCTTAATTAAATAATAAAAGATCTGTCTATCACCAGTCAAAGTTAAAGCATATATCATGTGAAAGTGCAGCTCGTCTCGTATTTATTAAAATATTTTTCAAGCTCATAGAACTTTAGAGAAATCTCGTTGGTCACACTGTCCATCCAACGCGAAATAAGGTCTCCTCGCGATACGCTCAAATTGAATCTCAAAATTCAACCGTATTCAGCAGGAACATCTCTTCGAGCTGAGGCGCGTCGGGAAAATGTAAATTTTCATGAAATTTGAACGGAAATGTAGAGTTGCCTGTTGCGACGTCACTTTCTGCTGAAGCTGAAGTATTGCCAAGCAAAATTTAAAAATATTTAACTAGTGCATATATTTCTAATATATATATTTGGACTAACAGTAAACTGTAGTAAAATCTAATATTTAATCTTGTTTCAGGTACGAAAGGAGAAATGTTGTTTCATTGAGGAGTAAGGTGATTTACGTCTAAATTAGTATTAAAAGTGAGAATTTGGCTGTTCATTATAATCTTTATTTTCAATAGAACCTTATCATTTTAAGTATGGTTTTTGTACCAATGCTTGCAAACTTACCATTTGAACTTCTGAACGCATAATTGGGATCCTAATTTTATATTTTAGTACTGCATTTATTATAAAAATACTATTGCTGAAGATGCTATTATTACTAAAGCTTTTGATTATTCAGTTAGGATACTCTCGGACTAATGTTATTAATGGCACCAGTGCGAAGAATAAAATGGGCTGATGTTATTTGTATATATATTTTTTTATTTAATAATGCTGTGGGTCTACACTAGTGTTTAATAAAACTCCCACTAACTCGCATTGGGCCAACGTGGTGAGAAATGGCCCAAATCTCCTCATATGAACTGCTACATACGATTGAAGGTCGTCGGGAGCTGTTGGGTGCGTGCCGCGTAGGACTGATTGGTGTGGTCTTTGTGGGAGGCCTATGTTCAGCAATCGACGTCTATCGGCTGATGATGATAATTTATAATAAATGTTTACGTAATGTCTACCCCGAGCCTGTGCACGTTAGCACCGTTTCTACATAAACGTAAGATGAATCTCAACATCAACACAAAGTTTTGCAAGCTGTATTGATGCAAAGGCACAAGTTGGTACAGTCTAAAGCAAAGTCCGGTCCCATTCCGTGTCGAGTTCTTTGAATACCTTTATGTGTATTCGAAAGTCCTTTCTAAACTATTGACTAACAAAGTCACTTCCAACATTATTACTTCTCTCACATACTGTATTAGTGCATATAAAACTGGGAGAGATAGTAAGCCATAGAAGAGGTTCATAATACTTATATTTTTTATTTCTTGGTAACCTTAATGTCAGAAGAACTAAGGTCACCGACATAGCCTAAAAATTGCTAGACTTAAATGGCAGTGGGCCGGGCACGTTGATCGAAGGACCGACGGCCGATGGGACAGTAAGGTCCTGGAGTCGCCCCCGCGTACCGGTATACCTAGTGTTGGGAGACCTCCCATAAGGTGGACCGTCGATCTGGTGAAAGCCGCGGGACCTACTGGATGTGGGCATCGTGGGACTGATCGATGTGGAGATCTTTGGGCGAGGCCTATGTCTAGCAGTCGATGTCTATCGACTGATGATGATAATGATGATGTTGCCTATGTCCAAGGACGACTTTAAAATGTAGGCAATTTTTTAATAATTGTTCTTTGATTGTCTCCAATAAAGCTATTAAACATGTAAAAATACAGCACCTCACAATGAATATGCTATATATAAATAATCGTAATTGAGATTTTGAGCAATGGATACATTCGCTAATATTTTATATAACATCTCATCAATATATTCATTTCATCAGATCCAGCGTCATTTTAGACGTAATAGTAACTTTTGCCGACTACAGCTCGATGGCAACTAGTCTCTACCCAGATGAATACACTACAAAATTAAAGTTAATCATTTAAACAAACTTAACTTTAACTGCTTCCTTTCCTAGATTTTGGTTGAAGGTAAGGTTTTTTAAAACCCATCTGACTGACACTCTCATATACAGCTTTAAAATCATAGCTCCGTTGTAACTGTCAACATATGAAACAAGAGTATTCTGAGCGAGCACACTTGTATGTATTAACTTGGTAATAAGTCGTTTAGTGATGCTGACAAAAGCACTAGCCGAGGGTACAGACGTTACACTCCTAAATACCCGTTCCTATCTTCATAAACCTTTATGGCGGAGGGTTTTCATAATGCTAAGTGCGCTTCATTAATTATTGCGACTCCACGTCTGGGGGATTATTTAAAGCCGAATGTACACCACTACGCTGGGCTAATGGACTGCGCTATTACAGGTGTAAAATTGCCTTTGAATGTGCTGACTTAATCACTTTGTAAGCGCCTTAATAAATTATGAACGATCAGCCGATATATAAGGGTTGAATCACATCGGGTTAATGCCAAGGAATATTTCAATAAAGGTAAATCACGGTTCAGGCTTTAATCTAAGTCTAAGGATATCAATGGCTAGTAAATTGTGGAACGAAATTAATTGCATGCTTACCATAACTCACTACATTGATATCTAAAACGTTCAATAGGGTTTTACTAACATTTCGTTATCTCCACAAATAGTACAAGTATTCAGATTTTGCGGTTATGTTACTTTTATCAATTATATTTTTTAAATACTAGTCTGTGTTCTCGAAGACCGTCTACGTAGCGTACCACCGCAACTCCTACATTTGCCACCAAACTAAATCCGAAATTACTGGGGTAACGAGAATATACCTGTTATGTTTTAAACCGACGAGCACAATGTGGTGCTGTGTATATATTCCTAACTTGCACCACAGAAAACAGTTTGGATTCACAATTAACTTTATTTGAATACCTTATTCTAATTCTTTATAACAACTATTTGAACTTCTTGTATTACTTCATTCTTGATGTTGCTAAGAAATATATAAGAAAAATTTACAGTAATTTCTCTATTTTTTTTAATATATCTTCAACAAATAACGGTACAACTATTACTCAAATAAATTTCAGTTATTAAAAAAAAACGTTTCAACGAGCATATGATTTTTAATGAAAAACGATCAGTTCCCGTTTAGAACACTTCCACTAGATGTAGGATATGAGAATTCATCATCATTTCATCTCTGACAGGCGACAGAGCGGACTACTACCCTGCGGTATATTCATCCTTCGCAGCTTCATTTGTACACGTCACAAGTTGCACTTGCAACAAATTGTTGCCTAGCTAGTGTTTTCCACCGGGTTGGGCCAGGGGTCGATGACCTATGTCAGTGCTCTAAATACAACAACTAAGAGTTTTAGAAATTCGTACCAACTTTTTTGAAGTAACCACTGCGGTACCTGTCAGTCTTGCAGAAGAACATCTACTCTATTCTACCAGCAAGATTATTAATATAATATTATCACCAGCCGAAGCTGTCCACTGGTGGACGACATAGGCTTCTCCCAAGTATCACCACATACTATAGTGTTTAATTATGTATGAACCAGTTCTTTTTTTTGTAGTAGTAGTGTCTGTCTTTAATTGATTTAAAGATAATATACTACAACTGTTTTTCTAGGCCAGGCACTCAAAATGACTTATTAGATCTCATGATCGTCGGATCTTTTTCTAAAAGGATACTATTTTTTATTGAACAACATTATAAAACTCCTCACTGCGTATCCTGTGGGATATTAAATTTTTCGCTACGAAGTATTACAACTTTCGCAGCTGTACATTTTTTCCGTAATCCTTTGAAAGGTAGTTCGCTTTAAATTATTTCCGCATTTTTAGAGCACTGCAGGTTTACAGAAAAAAATTAAGTTTAGAGGGATTTCTCTTTTTGGACACTTACTGAAATACAGTAAAAGTTTAATAAAATATAATGTAACTGTAATATAAATCGTTACTGCAATCTCTGTAAAGATATACACTATACCTACTTCTTCTTCTTCTTCTTTGTCGTAACCTCATGACTGAGGGACGTGACTATGGTGCGTTGCCCTGACCATCATTTCTTTCCAGACATTTCTGTCTTGCGCCATTTGGATGGATGATTGTAAGGTAGCTCCCATAACGTCCTGAGTTGTGCGTGTCCATTTTGTAGGATACCGCCCTCTCGCTCTCTTTCCTTCCACACAGCCAGTAATAATCAGACTGTCTGGGTCTCGCCTGACCGTGTGTCCGAAGAATTTGAGGACTCTCTGCCTACAAATTGTTGAGAGCCGTGTTGTTATGTTCAACTGTTTGAGGATTGACTCGTTTGTGCGACGTTCCGTCCAGGATATCCTCAGCATTCTGCGCCAGCACCACATTTCAAACGCGTCAATCCTCGATCTCACTCTCGATTTTAGTGTCCAGGTTTCAGAAGCATATAGAAAGATAGAAAATATGAGCGTCTGCATTAGCTTCTTTACCTACTAGGTCTTGACTATTTTCTTGTGAGAAATCAGTGTCCCAGCAGTGGGTCAATAAATATTTAGGTCATATATTTGTTGCGCAATTCGTATTTTAATTTCACTAGGTTTTTTCTTAACCCTTACGGTATAAACCGCACTAACCTAGAAGAAGCCTATTCATTCGTCTCCTACAGACACCCATATAGGTTCAGGTAGGACGGAAATACTGACGCCGGCAGACAGTTCAGTTTTTGTTTATTGGCATAATAAAATTGCATGTTTGCGGAAGTCAAACAACAAACGGGAAACAAATATGTGTGTGGTGTATAATTCAAATGAACTGAGAATTGGAAGCGTGGTGGGAACAAAGTGGTAGTATTTATTGGGTGGTTGGTTTGGCGGGCGGCGGGGCTGTGCTCAGTGAACGCGGCGAGCATTGTGTTGTGTTATCCTATCGGAGTACGTGTTGCTTCCGATAGGGCTCGACACCGCATGACGTCGATATCGATATTAATATTAATATACTTAATATCTATATATTAATACATAAAAAAACTGTTAATTTTTGACAACGAAATACGAAATGAGGCTCAGTTAAAAATCATATAGAGCAAGGGAAAACGTTCGCATAAATATACTAGCAACAACCCGACAATCAACAGAATTGACTGCTGTTCTAGTTACATTAAAATCTTTTGATTATTATTAATCCTTAACTGTTATGGAAATTGAATTTAACTGTGATAATTGCATGCATGGTATCAGTGTATCTGGACTATTTGAATTCCGCAGCAACTTCACTCCATTGGCTGGCACTGTTACGCAACAAACCAATAAGCTATCGGCGACAAACTGACACACAAGCTGTATGTTAATAAAATTTGAAGTATATCAGAATCTGGTGTTCGGTCTTTATTGTTGGAAACCGTCCGGCTAGATACCACCGCAATTCTTATTTCTGCGGGCAAACGTACTATGAATGACGCTGTGGCTATTGAAATTACTGTAACGATACTTAACATATATCTCAAGGCGACGAGAACAATGGGGCTGTGTAACTAGCGTCACGTAGTCATAGGCAGGCGTATAACATACCATCAGATGAACTTTTCGCTATTCACGTCGCATTATTGAATAAAAAAAAATTATGTCCGATATAGAATATGTTGCTTGCTAAGCAGACATTCTTTGATAGCTACAAACAGAGCAACTATTTACCCTTAGTATAGTACAGTAGTATTGTATAGTTACATCTACTTGGTAATTGTTATAGTATGCACGGATATAGTAACCTTTTTTGTCGGTAGTGATGTGTATGTCATATTAACCGTAGCCACATTAATAGGAGCAGGAGCAGGATATAGCTTCATGTGAATGTATGAGTGGTATTGTCGCTTCGTCGAATCGTCTCTTACAACAAAAAACTACTGTTACTGCAGATGTTGTTTAACAACTCTCGTTCATATTAATTGGTTAAACATAAAACGTTATACTTTCACTTTAGTATAAATCAAAAATGAATTTATTCGATACGCATACTTTCTGGCCCGTCGGGCGCCGGAGATAAAGTGGGACCGTCGCTCAGACGCTACACGCGTAACGCGATAAATCCTGAACGAGGAAGAAATCCTGCTATAATTCCTATTTGCTTATGTTATGAATGATTCATGTGCGGAACGAATCGGTCGGAAAGAACACCTTAGTCTACACAGCGTTCATATAAATCAATCGATCACTTCATAAAAGAAAGAGTAAAGAAAAAACAAAACGTACGACTAAACATTATTTATATCTTAGTCTTAATAACTAGATCTGTTATATTAACAGGTCAAAAATTAACTATTTCCGATTTTCCTTTTCCTAAATTTGCCTTATTTTTAAGGATATAAATAAAAGCATCTTAAATGTATCAGACCATATATGTAAAAAATCGATGATTTTATTTCTTACTTATTTCTACACAAATTTTAATGTAATAATTATTGTTTAATCATTGTTTTATTAAATTAAATTAATAATCATCACTTAGAGGCTAAAACTTTTAAATTAGATTATTTGAAAGTCGTGACAGTAAAACTAAGGCGTCATATTTACATTTTTATTTAAACTTAAAATAAAATTTTATATATAAAAAATATGTATAAAGCACATAAATAAGTACCTGACTTCAATACCTATTCGACAAGGTATAAGAAAGTACATAAAGGTACTAAAATTTTGAAAAAAAAAAAAAACAGGCAATAAAACCAAGTACCATGAAATATCAAACTGTAGAGAGACTGATAAAAGTAAACACCGCGCCGGCTCTTAATTTGATGTGGTATCCACTTATCACTATTTAGAGAGATGTTTTATCTATACAATATATACTTTGTTGAGCAGTTGCTAGATTTTACATTACTATTTATTTTCAGGTATAAGTCACAATCCGCGGTACCCACCGCGCTGTATCGATTGTGAAATGCCGAGCAATGTCTAGACGCGGGAGCAATGTAATAAACTTTTATACAGATAAACTTTACGTGTTGTACTATTTCAGAATTTAAATTCCGACGAGTGAGACAATATCTTTTTTAACCGACAACAAGAAAAAGGACCTCGGACAAAACAATTTTAACACTAAGATTTCAAAAGACAATGAAGCTTATGACTTAGAAAAGTTTTCACCCTGAATACTTAGCCCTTCATGTAATACCACTCGGAATATAACAGTGCTGTTGTAGCAGCGGACAAAAGTAGCAAGCCATGATGACTTTTACATCTTCCAAACATATGACAAGTGGCAACCGGAAACTTCCGACTTAGAAGACAAACGATTACACTACCAAGGCGGGTAAAATAAAAATGATAAAATTTAAAATATTTTAATTAGTGCGAGTCCGATTTGTTCTTACTTTAGTATAGACAGGTATTTAAACGTCCCGAACAGGTTCCCGCCTCGTCATGGCGTTGGGGCTCAGTAACCGTAGCTTGGTCCCCCACGGTAAAGCGAAGAGGAAACTACCCGGCCGGCCCGAAGCGGTGGCTCCAAGTTAAAGCTTCTGAGCGCCGTTAGTTCACCTCTAATGCGTGCCAGTGGGCTGCAGGGGCAGGTTTATATTGCCCTTTGCAGCCGAGGTGGAGTTGCGGAGGGAGAGGAGTGTCGGTATTGCGATTCGCCGCTTTCTCTATCCTCTGCGGCCGTATAGCGGTTGGTGGCGGAGCGCAACATTGGATCCGCCGCAGGGAGTCGGGAGAGTTTTCCCTTTTGGCTCCTATGGCCTCAGGGTAACGAATTCGGGGGAATTCGTTGCCCGCGTGATTGTAAGAGGCCGAGGTGGAAGCGCGCTGTTTATTCCGGCGTGCCCTTACAGAAGTGGAACGGGTGGTTCTTCCGTCCCTCTCAAGGTAGGACTGCATTGTGCAGTCGGCGCTGGCGGGGTCGTGGATGTGTGCGAAAGCGTTCCCGTGACCCTGCCATAAAGCGACGAGGTGGAAAATCGTGGGGGTTTTAGTCGGTGCAAATCCGACATAAACCCCGCGAAGGCAGGTATGCGCAGATATTTCTCCCACGGAAAACAAAAAAAAAACAAATAAAGGCAGGTATTTAAAACCCAAAAACCATATAGCACAATATGGGATATTAAAGGTTTCAGAGTCGATAACAAGCTAGCGGTATTTCTACTCTTGCTTGCGTTTAAATGCTGAAGTGAACGCTCATATTCAGGCTCGATTGTTACTTTATTTACATGAAAAATAGCATTGTAGATATGCAGTAAACAAACATACCCTTGCATGTATACACACGCATTAATTTCACGTGTAATTCGTTAACAAAACTACGCGGAAATGAACGGTCGCGCGACTGCGCCCCGGCCGCCGGCCCGCGTCAGCCGCAGACCCGCTGTAATTACTTTTATAATAGAATTTGCGCGCACCGTATGTTCGCCGATAATCATGTGTGTGTTTAAAGCCATTATGGTTCCTTTGCCAATACAAACAATATTTTGAAAACGTCGATTTTCTTGTGAATAAACCGCAACAACCCTCCATCGCTACATACATGATGCATGGAATGAACACATGGACATGTCGCGCACCACACTTAGTCAACACTTTGTTATGATAATACCACGGACGTGAGCTTGCAAATAACCACGTCTGCGGGTTTATCATGTTTATTACGAATGAACAGGGATTCAAAGTTTGTCTATTTACTTACTTATTGGGTTATTACTATTAGATGTGTCTATATTTCTAGAGCCAGTATAAATAAGTACCACTGCAATTGTTTTAGCTCGCAGATACCAGATCCGCGAGCCTCGAGTCCGATGAAGCTGCAATAGTTGTCAATAAAAATAGCTTTACAAATATCATAAAAAAAATTACAAATTCTATTAAACATTTTTTAGCTAGTGGAATTACTAGGTTAATGAAATTTAGTGTGTCCTGCCTTAAAACGACGACCGCATAGTTGTCCTGTCTTAACATCAGGTGAACGTTTCTCACGTTTCATCATTCGTATATAAAAATTTAGAATCTTAAAAAAATCTACTTTACAGTAAGATATTTAGTATCGAAACTTAACATTTTGTTTCAAGGAGAAGAACATGATTTTGTGTAGAGTACCGTCCTAACTAGTGCCACGTTGTTATGGACAAGCGTATCGTTTACCATCAGGTGACAACAACTAAACTATCTCATAATTAGTACGATCTTTCTTTAAGTCGATCTCGCAGACATGCCCGATAATTGTAAGAATATTGCTGAGAAATTTTTTTAGTAATAACCCTGCTTATTAATTTATTGCTAAAGTTTGTAAAATGGTTGTAGACTATTAAAAGCTTCTTTGCTCGTAATAAGTTTTCATTTATTCATTGATTTAAGGTTCTTTATTTAACTTAACAAAAATAAAAGAACTTGACAAAAGAAGAAGAAAAAAATTATAAAAAGTATCGCTGGGAGCCACTGGATGCAAACAGCGCAAGACCGTGCATTGTGAAACACATTACAATAGACCTATGTCCAGCAGTGGACTTCCATCGGTTGAAATGGTCATAATGATGATTTAACTTAACAGTTTGAGCTTCCAGAGAAACTGAAATCCGGCCGAATTCTATAGAAATGATTATTAAGTAAATTATACTATAGTCCGAATCGTGATATACTATTTTACACTTTCACGGGTATAGCTTAAAATACTATAATTACACAATTGTTTGTAACAACTATAAGTAAATTAATATAATTGAATAGTTTTGGTATTCATAGTTAACTTCTATAATTAAATAATTGTTTGTAATAGGTAGTGGGTCCCTATTGCTGGAGATCACCGCAGCTCCTATTTCTGCCCTCAAACAGAAGTGTGTCAATATTACTTTATTCCGATTTGAAAGACACTGTAGCTCGTGAAATTACTGGGGAAACGAGACTTAATATTTTATGTCACCAAGAGACAAACTCAATGTGGTGTAGTGTATAGCAGCCTAACTAGCGCCACGTTGTTTTGGGCAAACGTATTGGTTACCATCTGGTGAACGTCTTGTTTGTCTCATTGCTTCGTCAAAAAAAATCAGATTCGTTAAGCACAAAAGCCTTTTCACATTTTTATAATTTTACTACTCTCTCTGTAAATCATCTTGTTTATTTTCAGTTTGTAATCTACATTGCTAATTAAACTGTAATCTTTCTTGTTTAATATTTCCCTTGAAGCTATCTTTTTAATGTTAATATTTCTTCTTAATTCCTACTCTTTGTGAGGTTTCTCAAAAGTTCGTCTCAATGTAGCACTCCGCTCATCTCCTAATTGGACATTTTTTCGCTAATCGCTTTTAATTAACCAAAATGGTCCTGCTTGGCCGAAGGTTTTTATTACAATGAATTTTCACAATTACAAAGGGAAAATTAATTAAACCCTTATATTAATTTGCTACGCGATGGTTTACTGAAAATTAGGTGGTGTTTGATTATTTATTGACTCAGTCTTATTTCGATACTGCATATTACTATAAAGAGTTACATTTTTCGGTTGATTTATCCAGATTAGCAACAGCTGTATCGCTACCTTACTACCTTATACAAAGTGTTTAACTAAGATAGACTTGAATTCTGTGATCTTCTCCGTATGTACCACTGTATCATCTTTGTCGTAAAGCAATGACAATAAACTGTAGACGATTACAGCTTGAAAGATGCTGTAGCTACTGAATTTGATATGAATGAGATAGTCATCAATAAATTATTACTATGGAACAGTCAATTTAATAACTAGTCTGGAGTTTTAAAGCGGATCTTTCATTAGCGGCGTATATCAGGCGAAAACGCAACAGTTCGAAACAATATCCGCTGCACCACAAACATGTTCGTTGCGCTTTGAAATTCAGTACTGTTTAGTAGCATTCTGCATGTCAATTGGCTAAATGATGAATAAACACACACAGTTGTCGAGTGCATTGACCAAAGAGAGCTGGGCAAAAGAGTTCGTAAGTGGAAACTGCGGATGTATAGCTTAAGTTCACTGGAGACAGTCTAAGTACTACTGCAGCGCCTACTGCAGCCGACAGACAGTAGTGTGCAAACATCACTTGAGAGATGGTAACGAAACTTAACATCTTATGTCTCAAGGCGACGAGTATTTGTGCGCTCCATGGTGCTGCCATCTACCGTAAAATTAATGTAATAATATTTTTTTTATGTTTTTCCTTTGTTACCACGTTTTTTAACATGAAATATAAAAGACTTGTAATTGACAGTTCCGTTACGAAGACACTGTTATTTCCGCTAAAAATCGATACGATTAAGGACTAAATTAATTATTTAAGCCATTTAACGACTTTTTGTTTTAATAAATCATAATTTTTACATTGTTCTTGTAATTACAGTGTCAAAAAGATTTATATTTTTATTAATATTAAAAATATTAATATTATCGATCAAGAATACAGCTAAGGTGTATAAAATGGCTAACTGTCACCGAGGGTATGTTTTTAATATGGATTTTGAAGATAATCCCAGCCACTCGCCCACAAGTACAATGTTGTGCAGTATATACCATCCTACTAGGGTCACGTAGTTATGGGCAGGCGTATGACTTACCACGATGTCAACGTCTTGTTCGTCTCGTCGTTTCATAGAACAATAAAAAGGTTTCTACATTGATATAAATACAATAGTTTTAAATAAAAAAATTAAATCTCAAATTAGTTACAAAGAAACGGAAAATATTTTTCAAGTTATTAATAGTGATATTTATTAATAAAGTTACTAACAAATGCTTTGAACATTTAGAAATAGAGACGTCATGTGGCGTAGCAATCGCTGCTTTCGTAGCCTCTACGCGAGGCTACGTGTTGCTACGCTGTAATGAATGGACGTACTGGCCGCTGCCCGTTCATAATTTTATTTAGTAGCACTTACCTCTCAGGAGTGTCCTGCACAGTAGAGGTCATAATTAGGACTTGAACTCCGGGGAATTTAATATAATTTCCGAACTCTGTTAATATGATTTAAGGATGTATAAATGATAAATTTTATAGTATTCTGTAATATATGTCTCATAAATATGTGATGATAGATCTGTTTACATTACTATTAACATTTTATTATATAATATATGGTAATTTGACTAATCTCGCATGGTATTATACGATAATGAGATTGAGATTATACGATATTACAAATCGCACGCACCGTATTCGAATCTGTGCCTCGATGTTAACAGCCAACCGGTTAGATAATGCGCCTAGAAGACTATTGCTGCAATCAGTTTGAAAATATAAAGTGCACACCATTTTACAGCCAGCAGCCCAGTCATTTCAATTAAACCACAAAACTAGTTTCCAGTTCCATGGTTTTTATAACGCCAAGTTGTTTTGTATGTGTTCTCTATTCCATTCACGAAGTAATAACATTTGTAACATAACTTAGAAGTATTTTGAAATTCTTTTTTACCTCCCTCGAATTGAGGTAAAATTAACACTAGAATTGAAACATTAAATATATTCCAGACATGCAGCAACACAAGATTTCTCTCTGAGGCCCGAAAACATAAAGAGGGGGAGTAACAGTCCCCTTTATGCATTACGCCGATACCCTCCGTGAGGAACATTTAATGCGTAATTGAGTCGGTCGTAGCCCAATAAGGGCCTTTACACATCGAAACTTAAAACGCTGCTGCAACGCGAAGGAAACGAGCAGAATATGCTTGACGTTGGTTTCAATGGTTATTTATATCGTCATCTGGTCATATATGATATAAAATTTTTGTATAATAAACTCATTCCTTTCTTTTCTATATTCCGAATATTAGGGCAAAGCGTATCACTTTGATCATTATGATACAAAAAGCGAAGAACTGGTACAGTACGCTGGCGTCAGTGTTTCCGTCCAAGTATGACGTGAGGGGCTTGAAGATAAGAGTGAAAAGACTAGCTTCCAGAGCACTGCTCATTACCATCAGACTTACCATCGGGTTCAAAGGTAGTCAAGGGGTAGTCTTTATATAAAAAAATACATATTACCATATTCACATGTCTTATTACCGCAGTTATGTAAAAATGATAACATGTTTGTTTACCGCAGTAATACACACAAGACTGCGCGTTTCGTTCATCATTAATTATTTCAGTCTACTAACATTATCTGTTGAATATAGACCCTCGCCAAATTCTGTTCTTTCCCATAGTTTATATCCTTTTACCAATGACTGTATAGTGGCGATGGGTATATTATGTTCTCCCACGGGTCAACAAAAAGTAATAACATACAGAAAATATTACGGTCTGCTACCTTACTATATGCGAGAGATAATTTCATTACCATCGTAATAACATTAACGAATGTTCTTCGAACAGAAATTCATTATTAATGCAGAAGTAGAGGTTACTCTGATATTGCTACCAAGGGACCTAAGAAAGTGAGCTTTTCAACGTCAGTGAAATTCAATATCTCAATTAAACATTGTCCGAGGAAATCGTGTCTGACGGACGATGGGGTCTTAAAGTACTGGAATGGAGACCTCGCACCAGAAAACGCAGCATTGGCAGACCACCCCCTAAGTGGTCAGAAGATATAAAAAGGATCGCTGGAGGCCACTCGATTCAAACAGCACAAGACCCTGCTTTGTGGAACACATTAAAAGAGTTATATGTCCAACTGTGGACGTCCATCAGTTAAAGTTATGATGATGATGATGGATATGGAAATCTCACCCGCGTGCAAAAACGCGCGTGATGGCGCGATGTTGTGTGAAGAGCCTAAGGTTTTACGATCGCACAAAAATCGCCCAATTTTTATTTCGCACAGCGTTTTGCCGCTATTTTGATACCGTAATCAGATTACGCGAAATTGCTTTCAATTCTGTTAAAATATAATCGTAATGAAATCTCTTTAAATATCATAAATTTACTTATACATTTTTTTACAGGTACAGATTTAAAATGGACCGAAATTCTAAAGCCATTGATCGTCACATCCCTTAGCAGGACTCCTTAAACTTTGTACTGCCTATATATACTTATTATAATCTTAAATTTTTAGGGTTTAAAAACAAGTAAAAAACAATACTCTCATTTGAGTAAAGCCATTTATCCACCACGTTAGACAAGTACGGGTTCACGGAAGCCCATGTCCAAGAAAGCTGTTCATAAAACAAGTCACTTTTCCTCGCGAAGTTTTCCGTCACCAGTAGCTCAAGCTCCGTAGCCTTACATATTAAGTTATTACGGCGTTCGTAGAGAATTTACTATCCAAAAATAAAGACCCTAATAAAATTACTATCAATTTTTACGACGATAAGTTCCGTTGCTTTGGGAGCACAGCTTTCTTTAAATTGCTTTGGTTTAAATTTACTCTTATTTATTTATATCGCTCTTTTACTCTTACTCTGTTGTCCGGTGTACATTAGTTACATTGAGAACTAATTGTTCCTTGTCCGCTTTGCTTGTCGTAACACCCTCGCAACTTTGGGGAAAGATTTTTTATAAAATTCTTTCTTAGCCGACTTATAATCGACAAAAGGAATATTTTTACCAAATTGCAAGTCTCTAGGCCTTATAATTCCAGAGATATCACGAGTCTCTACATAGATGAAAATTTCTTATTATAAAATACGTTTACGTAGGGTATTTATGTTTCCGACCCATTTCTACATATGTGAATGTTTTTGTACGTTTCTGCAACATCCGTATGTTGCATTGGGAATACGTTTGTCCATATAAAAGCTTATTCAGACAAGGGACAATAAACCAGCAAAGACAACACTTAATATGTTAGCTTGTTCTCAAAACTTATATGTTACTCTATAAATATATCGATGGGTAAATGTATTACGCGCTGCCCGCAACAATATAGATGGTGTGGGCGACATTTCTATCTAAGAACACATTGCACTCGCCGCCATCTCATAGTAAATATTATAGTAGTATAAGAGAAATCCTTTTTTTTTAATTCTGCGAAGCGACGGAACGAACTGGACGTTCACCTGATGTTCAGTGATACGCCTGCACATAACACCACATTGCTCGTCGTCTCAATACAAGATGTAAAGTGCCGTTACTTCAGTTATTTCACTAGCTACAGCGCCTTTCAAACCGATACACGGCAATGTTCGTACACTACTGTTTTCGGCTACAATACGAGCTGCAGTGGTACCTTGGTTTCAGCAACAGACACGTACCGCCAGTAAAGGTATATTATTATCTTTTTTAATCTGCAACGGGCTAACGCTCTCACACAATGCTAATTAACAGTGACGTCTCGCACAAAATATTATAGTAGATATGTAATATGGCAGTAGCTAACCTGACGATTTCAAAGAAATCCTACCAGCAAATGTGCTTCTTATTTATATATATATATATATATATATATGTCAGCGGGTGGCTGGGATTATCATTAAAACCATATTGAAAACAAACTCGAAGCACGAAAATAATTAGTTTATTACAGAACAAGAACCGCACATTATATATTAAATAATTATTTTAGTCCTTAACTATATTGATTTTTAGCGGAAATAACAGTATTAACATAACGGAACTGTCAATTACAAGTCTTTTTAATTTCATGATACAAATCGAGGTAAATGCAGAGAAACAATAAAATATTTTTACATTAATTTTACGGTAGATGGCAGCGCCTTGGTGCTACCATATATATGTCCTGGTTAATCGCCCGATATATATTTGAATATTTTTCTAATGTATACAGATATAATTTATTATGCAACGCTATTGGAGAAGCTATTTAAATTACGACGGCGTTTGCAGACCATCAACTTTAAAGGAAATTGCGATGTAGCTGCCGCCATTAATGCACCGACACGTTTTAGTTTCTTTTTTAATTGCATTAATAATCCAAAGTCGTGATAGAATTATTAATTCCACAAACTCGCTATAAACAACGATATTTTTTTTATTTTATCATACATTGAGACGACTGCGACGTCCATCTGATGATAATACACTACGTGGCGCTGGTTAGGTTGATATACACTGCACCACGTGCTCGTCGCCTTGGGACATAGGATGTTAAGTCTCGTTACCCCAGTAATTTCACTAGTTACCGCGCCCTTCAAACCGGAACACAGTAACATTTGCACAAAACTGTTTTGCGGCAGAAATAGGCGCTGCAGTAGTACCTACCTAGGCGATCTCCGGCAACCGAGACTTTCTATGTTAAAGCTCTGAACTTCAATGGCTAACTCTATTGCAGAGCTTTATTCATCTACTCAATATAAACTAAGAATCAAATGACCTTATATAGTTGACTGGTGAATTTCAATTTATTATTTATGTTTGTATTTCAATGAAATAAGGTGTAAACTGTAAACTTGAACGACTTAAGCTGTACTTAATTAAATATTTGAAATTATGTCAACAGTTTTTTCCAAAGCTAAAATTATAACGCAAAACTCTACATTATTAAAATTAAAGCCACAAAACTTAATAGTTGACTACTTACAGAAAATTCTAACAGATTTTTACTTTTAACTTATGTACCTTAACATACGGTTAATTTTTTTTTTCACTCACGTAAATATCGTGTCTATGGTTATGTACTAGTAGTTAGTATTACTAATATAATTTGAAAAACGCACTCCGCACATAGACTTAGCGGTTAAACTTTATATAACTAATAAGCAAAACTATCACAGTATAATGACCCTAGAAGTTTCCTGAGGAGTCTGCAGCGTGATGTCTGAACATCAACATTTACTCTCATATTCTAATTGTTGGCGCAAACGACTCGTGTGCAAATGAGATCCCCACCTTACTACCAATGGTGCAGTAGTTAACATTTCTCTATTCCGGTTCATAAAGTGCTGGAATTTATGTTACTGTAATATTAAAAAAAAATTAACACGAACATTACTCTTAGAAATTTCCAGAGAACTCGTTATTCTAATGCAATATCTATTAATTATTAGCGATGACTTCTGATAAACTCGAAACCGGATACTTGAGTCGTTGC
Organism: Ornithoptera alexandrae; assembly: GCA_029030555.1. Taxonomy (NCBI): domain Eukaryota; kingdom Metazoa; phylum Arthropoda; class Insecta; order Lepidoptera; family Papilionidae; genus Ornithoptera; species Ornithoptera alexandrae. The sequence continues at coordinate 10,890,319 of JARDVY010000272.1, read as the reverse complement.
ACATCGCTCTCGTTATTTTTCTAGAATATTCTAGTATTACTTTCGTTACATCATCTTAATATATAACATGCAACTTTGGTCGTAATTTTTCCAGTTAAATATCAGTTAAAATTTGCGATGTATTTTTTATATTTCCATTACACAAACGAGAATTATTCATATTTCTATTCAACTCAGCAGTTTCCGGTTTGTTTCACTTTTTTAAGCTATTCATTGTCACGTTCCCCGTAACCAGCGGTTTTGCTGCGTTTACATCTAACCGCAAATATAACGTCCATTTTAAAACGTTTACTTCGCATTACGCATATTTTTACTGTAAAACTATCTGAAATAGCTTAGGTATATAGCCATAATAATATTATCGTAAAGCCACCCCTAAGACGAACAAATAAACATAGAGCATTAACATAAATTACACTAAGTTAAGTATGGGTTCGTTTTAGTATTTAATATTGCGGAAAACGATTAAGAAAGGTGTTTGATAATATTTCTGATATATAATACAGAAAGTGTTATATATCTGATATATAACACTTTCTGGGTAGTGTCCGTCTGTTATTAATTATCACGATAGCATCACTGTGTTTTTGTGATCATCACAGATACCTATCGAATAACACCTTGTACTGTGCAAAACCCTCCACTAATAATAACTAAATATTTGTTGTTATTGTTGGTATATCAGTCCACCTTGGAGCTTAACGCATCTGTGTTAATTAGACTTCCTCTCGAGGATCTTATAACACCAACAGTCAGTCCCTGGAGCATAATGCCCTGCCTGTTATCACTTACGGAAGCAATCTATTGAACAATGTCGGTAATCTATGTCAGTTCACTCAATACTTTTTCATTTAACATTCTTCATTTCAGCAGTATTACAAGAGACCGGCAGTAGATATCCATCGGTTGAGGTGATGATGAAGATATGTTCAGTATTTATACCTTAAATCTTCAAACGCATCCGTACATACAGAAACAAATGTTTGATGTGAAACTTTGTGTATTCCGCTAACAGTGTACTGTAACAAGGCCCCCGTTTGAGCAACAAACTTGGACTCGAATCTAAGTTATATCAGCTTAGAGTCCTTTGATCACAACTCCGTAATCGGATTAGAGGAAGGTAAGGATGCATCCTTAACTTAGATAATTTGTATATAGTAATTGTTATTATTAACCAGCGAAAAGTAGCGGGTTATCAAATGTACGAGTGTGATGAGTTTTTTGTTTTATTTCTATATAAGAATATGGATATACGTACATAAGTTTACACAATGTGGATAGATTTTGTAACGTTTCCTTATCTTAATAATAGTATAGGCTGGTCTCCCAAAAACAAAAAAAAAATATATGTGTAATATATATGTGGTCGCTTACAGTACCCTTGTGAAAAGGCTTCAAGTCGCACAGAGAGCAATGGAAAGGGCTATCTATGCTCGGGGTTTCCCTATAAAATTGAATCAGAAATGAGGAGGTCCGTAGGAGAACTAAGGGCACCGACATAGTCCAAAAGATTGCTAGCCTCAAGTGGCAATGGGCAGGACACTTCGCTCAAGGGACTGACAGCCGATGGGGCACTAAGGTTCTCGAATGGCAACCGCGTATCGGTAGACGTAGTGTTGGCAAGCCCCCCACCAGGTGGTCCGACTATCTAGTGAAGGTTGCAGGAAGCAGCTGGAAGCGAGCAGCGCAGATTCGATCGATGTGGAGAACTTTGGGGGAGGCCTATGTCCAGCAGTGAACGTCTTTCGGCTGATAATGATGATGTTGATAATATATAAAGGAGAGATAACGATTGAATTTAAATCAATAATTTTTTGGTAAAACTTGTTTTTAATATATATTTTAATGTTATACGCCTTAATCGTTGCCGTGAATATTTCATAGTTCTATGGATCTTGGTAATCATCATCATAATCATTATCAACCGTTGGATACAGGCCTTCCCCAATGTCTTCTAACAAATGCATCCCTCAGCTTCTCCCATCCATCTAATTCCGACCGCCCCGCCGATCCTGTCTTGGTAAAAGATACAAATTTCTAAGTAATATTAATTTTAAGTGATCTTACTGTCTAGAAATTAATAGATAAGATTAGATTAAAATGTTGCTTATCTTAATAGTAGTGTAAATACGAATAGTTACCGTTTCATATAACTGTTAGTCGAATAGTATATTTCATCTGCGAACTAATTTTGTAAGTATGCAGCAAGTTAACTAAAAAGATTATTATATGTAAGTTTGTCATTATATACCTATCCCACGGGTGGACATAACCAAAATATTTATTTGGTAATCAAATCGATCACTCTCCTCAACTGCTACAGCGATTATTTTTAGATATGATAAAGTAAACTGCCCTCGACAACCCTTGAGGTATTCTTTTACAAATCTCTATGTAATATGTACATCATCATCAACATTAGGTGTCCCCTTCAAACTGAAGTTTAGCAGTCAGATTGAGAAAACCAAGTCGATCCTCAGCTATTCTTTTTAAATGATGGTATTTAAATCCGGTCCATTTCTTTATGTCATCAAACCATTTCTTGCGCTTGCTACCAGGTACACGTTTTCTAAGAATTTTGCCCTCCAGGATCAACTTTGGAAACTTATAAAAGGATCTATGTACACACGAATGATATAAATCTATTATAAGCCCAACGCTCTCCCCGTGAGGGAAACGAGTTAGAACATATTCACCGCAACTGAATGCAAAGAGTAGTGCCACTAGCACACTGCGGTCGCCAACCCGCTTGCAAAATAGAAGCGGCTTATGTGATAGGCTATTGCTACAGGTACAGAGTAAACTAAACTAATACTGTAAATCCTTGTGGTTACTGCGAGCTTTCATGAGTGAACAAACGCATAAACTTCTCTATGTGTACATTATACCAATACTGTTGTTGGCAGCTTAAGGCTCTAACGCGGCGTACTCCGCATATGGCACAAATTTCGCTTCTTACGGTGCGGCGGCTGCGCCTAGGCACCCGCAAACGAATCTAGGTCATAACCTGACGGCGGTAAGTGCTAAAATCGCAAAGATCTGTGAACGGAAAGAAAATGAAATTTTTATTTTAATTTTGTTTGTCAAACAAACGTCAGTGTATTTTCGTTTTACCGCCTTTACCTAATAAGCTCTGTTTGAAAAGAGCGCGGTGAAAATTCTGCAGCTTTTTTTCTTTATTCATTATTTTTTTGCATATGTTCTAACACACGTCTTATTTTTTTTCAAAGAATATGATTAAATAGATAAGAAAAGTAATAAAACAATGAAATAATAATCCTCAAAAGTAGTATGTCACAGTATTGCCTAAATTAAACGATTCGCTTTGCATTCTGGGGCAATAAGTTTACTACGGCCTATGATAATGTTACTTTTCATCACATTTCATCATCATCAACCGATAGTCGTCCACTGCTGGTCATCACATTTATACATTAAAAAAGTTAAGCCTGTATACTTTATAATTACTAGCTAAATCACCTTCTTTTTTTATTTATGTAAGTAACAACGAGACGAGCGAGTCGTTCACCTGATCGCAAGTGATACGCCTGCCCATTACAACACAGCACCACACTGTTCGTCGCTTTGTGACATAAGATGTGAGCCTCATTATCCCAGTAATTACACTACAGCACCCTTCAAACCGAATCTCAGTAATGTTTGCACACTAATATTTGGCGGCAGAAATAGAAGCTGCGATGGTACCTACCTAGGCGGGCTCCGGCAACGGAGACCTTTTTTTTTCTTAACGTGGGGGAAATGCCTGCGCATATCCGTCCTCGCGAGAGCAAGGACAGGTTATATCGGACTTGCACCGACTAAAACCACCACGATGTTCCGCCTCATCGCTTTAAGGCAGGGCCACGGGAATGTTCTCGCACACATCCGCGACCCCGCCAGCACCGGCTGCACTATGCAGCCCCACCTCCGGAGGAGGGAAGAACCTCCTCTTTCCACCTCTGCAGGGGCACGCCGGAACACACAGTGCGCCCCCATACTTGGTTTCTTGCCGTCACCTGGGCAACGGATTCCCCCAAATCTGTCACCCAAAGGCCATGGGAGCCAAGAGAGAAAACTCTCCCGACTCCCTGCGGCGGTTCCGATCTTGGGTTCCGCCGCCACCCGTTATACGGCCGCAGAGGATAGGGAGAGCGGCAAAACGTAATACCGACACACCTTTCCCTCCGCTACTCCACCTCGGCTGCAAAGGGCAGTATAAAGCCGCCCCTGTAGTCCACCGGCACGCATCCGAGTTGAGCTCATGGTGGAGCTCCAGAGCTCTAACCTGGAGCGGTCGACTCGGCCGGCCCTACATTTCGTGCCGGCCGGGTAGGTTTCTCTTCGCTTCACCGTGGGGGACCCCGCCACGGCTACTGAGCCCCTCCGACACGTTAAGGCGAGAACCTGTTGAGGGGTCCAGCAACGGAGACCTAGCATCAGTACCGTAGTAGTCGTATAGTAAATTATTTAAATTTAAAGTTGAAAATATAATTTAACAAAAGTTAAAAGAGTGGAACATATGTGTCTCTAAAATATAAAACTATACAAAAATATTTAATAATATTTTAAACAAACTTTATTCTATGACTAAAATACGAAAATAAATAAAGAAGTTAAATTTGAAAAAGATTCATTATAATAAGTGAAATAGTTAAAGGCTAATAGTTGGTTGTTCGCGAAACGCCCTAAGTACGTAAAAGGAATTGTTCGTGTATCGACCGGGCGTACGGGCGAGCGGGCGCGGCGGAGACGCGTACTCGCGCTCCTACGTACGCACGGGCTCCGGGCTCCGGACTCCGGACACCGGACACCGGGCATGTACTGCGTACGTGTCCAATGTAAACATTTGCTTCGTGCAAATTGATTGAAATATTGATTGGAAGTTATTATTCACCTCCAATACATACTGAAAAGATGTATGGGGATGGTGCACTGTATAGTATACCGATTGAAATCTTAAAAAAATTAAAATACAAATGTGATTGTATGGTGAAAAATTATGAAGTATAAGAATGTAAAAGTCTCTAGTGATGAGTTATAAAGGATATATCTCTTTGAATCCCGGAAAAATATGGAAATGCAAAGAATAATGTATTATGATAAAGTAAGAGTTTGAAGGTCTTTAATGAAATTTATAAAGTATACGGGTTCAAAGCCGTGTAAAGTGGTGCATGGCAAATTTAACATATAACATCAAGTTGGTGAAGGTGAGATACCAGCCGGGTGTAGTCGGCTTGCCACTATAATACGTCGTGTTTAATAACATTTTTTTATTCCAAAGTCGATTCGACTTGTGTCGATGCATTATGAGGTAGCGGAAGCGGACGCGAGCTACCTCGATGCTTATCAAATATTGATATTGCATCTTGTCGTAGTGTAACGTTTGCATCGTTACTGAACTGATGCGTCTTACGGATTCGGTTGGTTGAGGACTTTTGCAAGATATTGATGTTTACTGTGATGTCTTGTGCGCCTTTCACGATAATGTGCACCGATGATAGTCGATTGCATGTCTGTCGCAGTTCAGTGATACGACGTCTTCAACGATCACTTGGTTAAATGTCGCCCCTCCCTATTTTATGAATTTTGCAAATGAAGGTCTCGATAGCTAACCACGTTTTAAGATATGTGTCGAGTTGTCGATGGGCGAGACAAACTTGATCAAAACAACATTTTTCTCAACGACAAAGACTCTGTTCCTGATGACTCATAATAAAATTGATATTTAATGACTATATCACTACAGTGGTTGGCGGTGTTATGCATTTACTTCATGTATGGTGATTGCTGGTGGGAGTACGATCTCTCAAGGCTGCGATGTAATCGCTTTGCCATCCTATGAGGTGAGCTATGAGCTCTCGAATGCACTGACTATGCTGTTGGTGGTGATGTCAATTCCAATAGCTTACAATGCGTCTGCAAGTGCACCTGGCTGTGCGCTAACCATACACTGTATATCTGGTTACGGTTGTATCTTGTGAGATGCCTACTCACATTGCCATGCGCAATTTAATCACAGTTTGTGCTTACGCACTAACAATGAGCCGAGTGCTCTTCTACTGGCTCGCCAGTAAATCTTACTGTGGACTGCGGCTCGAGGCCAATTAAACTCTGCCTGTTTCAGGGGGGACGTAGTATTTGATTGGCGGTCACCGCATACGACGTGGTCTGTTTACTGGAGCCGTATGCCATCACCACATTTTTTTAAAATGTGAAGATGCGAACTTAAACACTTGTGTCGGGGTCTTAATAATTAATAAAAATTGTTAAGCCGTAATAAGATGTGGAGCCCCTTACAAGCGTGAAGGGGTTATAAATAACAGTATAAACCACACAGACGGTATCAGAGTATTTTAACAAATATTCATCGTTCTATATAAACCTAAAAGACCTGAGTTAAACTACTTTAACCACAACTTGAACAAGGTCCTAATAGAAACAATGACAAACGATAATAATTAATGAATGGCTACAACATAAACATTAATAATACTAAAAAGAATAGTATGCATCATCCTGGTCACGTAAAATATGATTACATGAGATCCTAAATATTGTTTAAGGGTTTATTCATAATTAAATTTATAAAATGGGGAAGAAGGTTACAATGACATAAGCACAGAGATTTCGGGTACAGTTTACATATCCTACACGTTCTCTGTGGATGTCCTTGCCTCTCACCAACTTTATGGCTGTGGTAGTCTGTGAATGTGGACATTAAGAATATAAATAACTTGTATGTAAAGGATAGGTTATTTGTTTATAAAATTTAAGAAAAACCAACGCTGCTAACAAGTTTCGCCGTTCGACAAATTAACCGACAGAATCGTAAATCCGTTTGTGTACGGAACCCGGCCGCTTCGGACCGAGGCGCACTTGTCGGTAATTGCTCTTAAGGCGATCGGCTCTGCAATATCGAGTTCGAGAGTCTTAACGAAAATCACGAAGTAATTTTAGTAACATATTGGCAAACTGAATTAATGGTTCCGGTCCCGCGCTATGTAATCTCGGCAGTTTCATCAACTATTCAGTTCAGGGGCCCGCTCATGACTTCCATTTCTAATATCAAATAATGAGTTATGATAGCGTATAAACATATTTCAATTGTAAACTGAAAAATTAATTACTGGTGGTAGGTCTCTGTTACCGAAGACCGTCTAGTGTCAATACTGTGTTCCGGCTTGTTGCTAGTGTAATTACTGTGGTAACGAGACTCATCATCTTATGTCTCAAGGGCGACGAGCGCAATGTGGTGCTGTGTATACCATTCTAACTAACGCCACGTTGTTACGGGCAGGCGTGTCACTTCCCATCAGGTGAACGTCCTGCTCGTCTGATCGCTTAATCTTAAAAAAAAGTTACAAATGATTTTTTTTTATATATTTTATCATTTATAATAAAGAAATTGCTCAGGGTTTCATACAAAAGACCAGCAATAGTAAAATTTAATTTCTTTAATCGTAAAGAACGAATTCTCATTACATACCACTGATGCTTCAATCAGCAGGTCATGTCTTCCACATAATTTCTCTGTTTTATTTAATACCCCTTTTATCAAACATAAATTTATTACAAAAAGCGGTAACTTCAATAAGACAACCGAAGTTTTCTGTTACCGACAAACTTGACAACAAAGCTTTGTCTTAATTCTTACTAAGTTGAAATGTGATGTTCCTTTGAATCGTAGAATGAAGCTTTATAAATAATTTCTCAGACAAAAGTCGGTTCATGTAGGCACTCCGTAAAATTTGAAATCTTTAGAGACCTTTGTGAAATTTATGAAGAGAGCCATTCGATTTGCCTCGTGAACGATTTACAACCCTGTATAGCGAAATTACAAGGATTCGCTTTGGGTTCTCCAAGTATGACGAAATAAACTTCCGTTATGGAAACTCTTTGAAGTTATATTATTAAAGTAAGTTTACACTCTTTTTAATAATATATAATGACGGTTGACTGGTATTCCTTGTTTTGTTTTATCGACGTTACGCTTACTCTTGACGTCAGTTTCTAATAATGTTGTAATGAGACTGAAGAAACTGAAGCTTGCCAGCTGTAAATATACCAGCTTTCGTGTGTTCCCAGCTGGAACAAGAATGCTATAATGGCAATAGATTTACAACACAGGGATGGTTGACAGCTAGTACGGAACCATTATTGGTTACACCTGTTAATCCAATATTTTAGCTAGGACTCCTCGGGCTCCTTTCTATTAATGCGCAAGATCTCGAACTTAAATTTAATTTTTGGGTATAACACATAGACGCATCTTAGCCCTCTTCTCAATAACCTGAAAATACAAAAAAAGACAAATAAATATACTTAGTAAAAAAGTTACACATAAATGTAACTACGAGGCTGTTAAAGGAATTATCTCTATATCTATGGCTAAGTTCCACTCGCACTTGTCTCTATGTTTAAATACTAGAACTTACAAAGTTCTAAGTGAAATTAACTACATCTTACAAACATTATTTATGTGGTATTCACATATCTCCCACCCACCTGCATTGGGCCAGCGTGGTGGGAAATGGCCCAAATCCCACCATATGAATCTCTACAACGGCCTCTAGTGCCCAGCGGTACGCCGATTGTTAGGTCGCGGGAACTGTCTGGATGCAGGACTGATCGATGTGGAGATCTTTGGAGGAGACCTATGTCCAGTAGATAATGTATATCGGCTGATAAGGATGATGATTTACATATTGAAAGTATCCTGGTGGTAGGTCTGTGCTGTCGGAGACCGTCCATGTAGGTACCATCGCAGTGCCTATTGCAGCCGACAAATAGTAGTCTGCAAATATTACCGAATTCTGGCTTAAGAGGCGTTATAGCTAGTGTAATTGTTGGGGCAACGAGACTTAACATCTTATGTCTACAGGAGACGAGCTCAATGTGGTGCAGCGTATATCAGCCAAACTAGCGCTACGTTGTTATGGACAAACGTATAGCTTACCATCTGGTGAACGTCTTGTTCATCTCATCGCTTCGTCAAAAAAAAATCATATTCATAAAGCATAAAAGCCTTTCGTCATTTTTATAAATTTATTTCCGTCTCTATAAAACATTTTGTTTGTTTCATCTCTTCTCAAGACGACGAGTTCAATTTGATGCAGTGTATGACATTCTGAAGAGCGCCACATTGTTATAAGCAGGCGTATCACTTACCGTCATGTGATCGTCACGCTCGTCTCAACGCTATGTTAATTAAAAAAAAGATTTAATTTTATTATACCGAAGTTTATGGTCTAGCAGTACATATATACTTTTTTCCGTTTCCGTTTGTCTGTATAATGAATAGTACTCTAAAGGAACTATACTTCATTGCACACACTTACTTCATCAGCCGATAGACGTTCACTGCTGGACATAGGCCCTCCTAAAGATCTCCACTTCGATCACACTTACTTAACACTTAACTATTGATCTATTGCGTTAGTGCTACAAAGTTATCGTGACGGTGTAACAAGTTACTTAACAGATTGGAAGGCACTTGAGCCAAGTCGCGCGCAGTTATCTGTGTAATGAGCAACTTACACAAGTTGGGGGCGTGTATCCAGCAGATACTCTCCCGGGATAACTGGCAACTATTAACAGCTTCCGCTAAGTTATATTACGTTCATTTTACTTATGCATTATACATTTTTCATATTACTATTTGAGTTACTTTGCCTAGCTTGTCATGGGCTAATAAGTTGTCTATTATAAACTTTATATGCATAAATTCATTTACAAGTTACTTTACTATTTTGCATGAAACTGTAAAGCATCTCTTCATAGTCATTTTTATTGCTTTATGTGACAAATATTCATCTAAACTTAAGACTATATAATCAACTGATTTTATCCTGTCGATGGTACTCATTTTAACTTCTTTTGCTAGATGAGTGCACATCATAGTAAATTACTTCATTTAATGTCTGTAAACGTACGACAGACATGATTGCTATTATTATCATAGATAATTAAGTTTTAACGATGCCTCCAAGACCTCCGAACCTCAGAATAAAGTTTATAAATTCATCTAATTTTATACGCCATTTAACTTATCTAAGCTGAGGAGCTTATCGCATTACCTGTCGCCCCTGGACGCAATTAATACAACTTTAGTTACTTATTTTGTGCACGGCAAAACCTGTTAAGTAATTTTGTTATTAATAATTACAAATTATCGTTGTCTGTATATTCCTGACTTGTTAAAGAAATTTGAGTATACGATTACTGGTAAGAATTTGTTATTCCTGAACACACTAATGAAATGTTATGTTAACAAGAAATATTTTTAAGACAATGGAGTGCAATGTATATCATCCTAACTAGCATCACATTATTATGAGCAGGAGAGTATCTTACCATGATGTGGGAGATTAACACCATTCTGTCATTGCTTCGTAGAATGAAAAAAATAACTTTTTTTTCTTTTGTATTGATAGTTTTCTCACGGCATTCAATCTTGCTGTCGCGGTACTTTCGCTGACGTGACTTGCATCTGCCGTCTCACTCGCACCTGTAAAACTTCAGTGAAGTGAACATGAAAATCTCATCGCAACGGTACGAGATTTATTAGCAGTGTTGTGAGGCTGTGCGGCCACTACGACAGTTCCGGAGTGCCCGTGCGGCATCGCGACGGATCCCGCAATCCGATATATAAAACACTTTACCGAAGTAACTTAGACGTGTGACATATAAAATACATCGGTAATGTATAAAAGTTGGAAATGGAAAACAGAAAATAATATAAACTTACGAAAAGAAAATATTCTTTTAGGCCCGACTGAGGAAGAAGGTTGTTAGCGACTCCAAACTAATAGAGAAATCGAGAGGCTGGTAAGCGAACTGAACATCGCGAGGGACGTCATAGCACACAGACTCCGCCAGATAGAGTTGTTGAATATTCAAGATAATCGTAGCGTCAAAAAAATGTAGCTTGGCTAAGCTGCTTAACTCTAAATGGGCACCACAATTGGCAGCCGACTTTTACAATCTACCATTGAAAGGATGCCGTATAGCATGACTTACAGCAGCCCCTAGCAATAGACTAGCAGGACTCACTGCGAGACGGACAACGTTGGCTTTCTCTGTCGTTGTCCAAAACTTACTATAGGTTCTTGCGACATAGTAAATGATAATATCAAAAATAAGAGAGATCTACCTAAAATTAACCTAATAATTATTACCGCAGATCATCATATTCGAAAGCTATCTCCACTATTTAGTCGATATGAACAATGAATAATAATTCTCTTACTTCTATTCTTTAATTACTTTTAACATCATAATTTTCTTTTAACGATTGCTTTATCAACTAATAAACTGTAACGGAAACTGATTCCGAAAATACAGTTGTTCCTAATTAAAGAGGCTGGGACTGTGATAAGTTAAAAATTAATTATTATCATTAATTTCTTTTTGTTTTAATATGTATAAGGTGTAATTCATTTTAACATTTTTTAAGCTATAAGACGTCTTAACTGTCGATGTCTGTGAAAGTGATTGATATAAGATACCAAGCTACCGCCTGACGGTAGGAATTATACTGAGTAGAGCGTATCCTAGACATACTAGCGCTGAGTCTTTCCTTTGATAAACTCCCAAGAAATAAACAGAAAAGCTGATAATATATTCGAAATAAGGAAATAGAAAAGCTAATAGTAAATCCGTAAGAAGGAAATAGAGAAGCTAATTGGTTTGATTGGTTCCAATATTGGGACGGGATCGATGAAAGATTTCGTTATTCACTTGTCCCTTGACTCGAGTGGAAAAACAAACGAGCAGTAATGAGAAAGGAAACGGCGCTACAGCCGGCGGATTATTGGAGACGTGACCGAAATATTGACTTGGAGACGGGGAATTGATTACATCAAGGTGAAAATTACTTTTTCCTGAATTCCTTTGGATAGTTACAGGCTCGGGTCGTTGCTATAAAACCGGATAGTTCTAATTATAGAGTAATTACATTGGTTATTTCTTGTGGTTGATCTCCGTAATTGTCGAGGTAGGTATCACTGCAGCTCTTATTTCTGCTGCTAAACTGTAGTGTTCAAACATTATTGCATACTAGTTTTAAGGTAGTGAAATTAAATTACTGGGTTTAAGAGACTCGACAACTTGTGTGTAGTTAGCTTGTGTTATCGATGTCTAGTTCTAGAATTTTATTTATTTAGTATATACAATTTTTTTTTAAATAAGTCACAATATTGACTTGTTTACTTGTTATTGGATGGGCGCGATCAATCGACCAATCAAAATACGAGCTCGGTTTTGGGAGGGGGAAGTAAAATGGTTGGAGAAATACTGCCTGGTATGATGATCGCACTATTCCCGACAGTTAGTTACCGGCGATTGAAGTGGGAGGCTATCCTAAAAAAAAATGTTTGTTAATTTTTTGTGAAACAGGTGCTATTTTGTGCAATAACTATAAACTGCCCTTTGCAACCAAAGTGGAGTCGCGGAGAGAGACGTGTGTCGGTATTGCGGTTCGCCGCTCTCCTTAAAAACCTAAAAAATAATCTATTGAATATGTCAAAAGTTAGGATTTGTTGAATCTGAACAATTGTTTTATAACACGAATTAACTATCACGTAATAGCGCAATGGCTTTAACAAAAGGTAGGCGTTGTTAAAGTACAAAGAGTATTAAACTCGTGAGGTATTACCCGTAATCCCGTTTTAGACGCTGCGGGCTTCCCCTCGAGCGGCTCCGCGCGTCTGCCCCGGCCGGGAGCCGCGCGCAATCTCATTGTTTTATTACGGCCGTAGACTACACTCGGAATCGCGGGTAAGAAATAATTTATTAAAAACAATAACTCCGTTGAATCTCTCACGATTATTTTCATTTTACCCCAACGTTGTAAGGAAAATATGTTAGAAAAGGCTCTTTTGTCTTCCGTTACATTATAAAAACACTGAGTATTCAATTTTTGTTTATACTAGTATCGTACTTCGCTCGTGTTTAGAAAAACTCGAGTCCCAGCGGTGGGATTATAAAATGAGCTGTTAACGTTATTTTATTTGTTACTATCGGTGTCAATATTATTTTTATCCTTTCATTATTGTTTTCTTTGTGATTATTTTAATTTGCACATACCAATGAAGCCTGTGTCTAGATATCTTTTGGTATACATTTCAAAGTAAATTGTAAAAAGTATATTTAAAAAAAATTGCACAAGGTCATGAAATTTTGTAAAATCGTGTTAATTCTACTGCAATGACGAAATTAATAGTAAAGACGCATTTACAAGGTTTTAAAATATTTTTCCATATATTAAAATTCATTGAATATTTCATATAAAGATCATTAATGGTAGGGAAGATATTCATTAGATTACGCAACCGTACAATCATTTACGATGGTTCTTCATCGTAAATTCAACCGTCAAAATTGGTGGCAGCGGCCGCGTTTCACCGTAGATATGTATGCAGGAGGAGAGTTCGCTGAAACGGCAGCATTCGGGCACCACCAACGCCACTACATCAATCATGCATTGAACGAGCTAACCGACTCCTGTGCCGGATTGGAAACGTCCAACTTCGAACTGCTGCCAACTGAATAATGGCCTACATTTTTTAAAACTAGATTTTCATAGACAACATATTAAAAAAAAGCAATTATTATGTGTATAATCTAAATAACTTATCGTGCATTGCTTTTTTTATTATTCAACGAAGCGACGATACGAGCGAGACGTTCACCAGATAATAAATATGACCTATAATAACATGGCCCTAATTAGGATGGAATACACTACACTACGTTGCGCTCATCGCCTTAAGATATATGTTAAATATCATTAGCCCAGCAATACACTAATAGAGTCCTTGAAACCAGAAGACAGAAATGTCTGCGCACTGCTTTTTAGACAGAAATAAGAACTGCAGTAGCACTTACCGAGACGGTTCCGGTAATGGACGCTCTGCAATACCTTACTTTGTGATGTCTCCAGTCTCTTACTTATCAGCATTTGTAAAACTATACCATACCACAACAGCCAATTTAAGTCCCCACTGCTGGGACACAGGCCTACCTTCAATATGAGGGTGATGGGCCATACCACGCGGGCCCAATCCGGTTTGGTGACTTCACACACACCTCAGAATAAATTCTAATTCACTTGCAGGTTTCCTCGCGATGTTTTACTTCACTGTTTGTATTTCACTGTTGTTACTAAAGTTCACAAATGTACATAACTTAAATATTAAAGTCATCGGTACATGTCGAGATCCGAACCTGCGACCTTCGGAATGTACGCCGCACGCTCTAACCATTAAGCCAGCGAGCTACAGACAGACAAATCTATTCATTTATGACATAATAAATATAAGGATTAACAATCAATTGAAATCCACCTAAAAGAAACTAATTCTTATTATTTTAATTACTTACATACGCGTCGCTTTAAGATAAGATAAAAAAGTTACAAATCTATTTCCACATCCAATAAAGAATCTACCCACCGGAAAACTTCACTCTATGTTACATAATTGTATATTTCCACTTCCGCTTCCGCCATCTTGCCAATGACATCACGATCATTATAACGCCTATAAAGATCGCTATGAACCCCCATCAGTGTCGCCCCGGGGACACCGCGGGGAAAGGCTTCGTTACACTAAAATATTTCGGCGAAAACGATTTATCACCTCCATTTCACGGAATGGCCGGTGAAAGCCTTACTGAGTTTTTGCTTAATATCATCAAATTTATAATAACATCAAACGATGAATATTTTTACGTTCGGCGGAAACGGTGCCGATTTATTAAAGGCTTATTTCATTCAAGCTACATAGAACATCCCATATTTATTTATTTATTTATTCATTTATTTATAAAACAGTCATTGCATTTCACAAAATGAAGATTTACTGGATAAATTTATCGTTTGGCATTCTCAACTCAGTCAACTCTTGGCGATAGACAGGTAGCGAATAATATTTAAAATTATGAAAAAACTTTATAAATTATATATTGTGAAAGTGACAGACATATCATCGTCATCGGCCGATAGACGTCCACTGCTGAACATTGGCCTCCCCTTGGCTTATTAAATGATCAACGAGTCCCAATCCATAATTATTTGGTACTTATATGTTGACAATTTAAACAAAGCAATGACGGTATAACGATAGATTTATAATTATCATCATCAGCCGATAAACGTCCACTGCTGGACCCAGGTGTCATACAAGATCTACACATTGATCGGTCTTGCACTACTCGCATCCCCGGGCACCAGGGACCATCGTTTGTAGAAATTCATATGGAGGGATTTGGACCATTTCCCACCACGCTGGGCTATTACGGGTTGGTAGGAGCTAGAGCCTCGTTTGTCGATTAGCAGGGTTCACCACGAGCAGATCAGATTGGCTTGGATGCCGTGAGTTGTTGTGCCGGTCTTCTGAGGCCCCAACAACAAGAACGGAGATAACTAAATATAAAACATTTATATGTATATACATATATATATATATATATATGTGTAAGTGATATCCGCCTATATAGAGACTCATCACGATATCTGTGGAACTATATAACCCATAGACTTATATTTTTTTAGGAATATTCATTTTGCCGATTCTAGGATGGAACTAATGGATTTTACAAAATCTTTCTCCAAAAGGAGCTGTGGGTGTGTTAATATCGGAAGGGGTCCGTGGAGCGGTGGGATGTCGCCGGGCGTGAAGATTTCTGACAAATTTCATGTCCAAATTTCAAATATAATTATTTATTAAGGCCAACGAAACATGAGGGGTGGGTGGCTAGTATATAATTTGATGAATAATCTACCATCGTATATCGTTAATTTCTGAACGTATTTAACAATTCACTACTGTTTACCCTCAACCCGCCTCCTGACCCTTTTACTGAGAAGTCGTGCTCTCTACTGTTATGAGAGCTTCGAAAATTGAGCAGGCATACCTACATAGATTTACGAGCTGTACTAGACGAACTTACTACTGCTAACAACTATAAACTATTCAACGAAACGAATAATTTATACGCAAGTCACTACTAGCTGGGTTCATGTTTTTACATAAGGTGAGTTTTATCATTACATAAAGAAACCGAGTGCCTTATCTATAAATGTGTATCATCATCATCAACAGATAGACCTCCACTGCTGGACATAGGCCTCCACCAAGGATTCCCACATTGACCGGTTAGGGTTTTAAATGGGAGGATTTGAGCTATTTCCCACCACGCTGGCCCACAATGCGGGTTGATATAACATTTTTTAATTATTAAAAAAATCTTTTCTTTCAGGTAACAACATCCATTCAGACTGAAGTAATCGTATGTATAAATATTATTAATTATTTAAATAGCGACTAATGCATATTGAAAATCTGTAATTGCCTTTGCTGATTACTTGTTTATAACAATACCAAAATATATGTATGTTTTAGCTAAATAACAGCGAATTGCAGTACAGTGCAAACATTACCATATTCCGGGTTGGAGAGTTAACATCTTGTAGTGTACACCATCTTAACAAAAATACTATTATAAAAGCTGATACATCACCATCGGGTAAATGTTTCGCTCGTCTCGACTTTGTGGAATAAAACCAAGAAAGGTCGTCTCCGTTTTCCACGTTTAGAGTTTGGGTTATACGAAACCATTGCCTTACTGAAACACGAGATTAATTTGTTAAAAACTTTTGTATATCGTTCGTGTTTTACGACGGGAAGCGCGGGCTTTTATATCTAACGTTCGTAAAAACACGGCAGGGGTCCGACGTATGTGCCGTGCCGGTCGCAAAACGATTCAACACATAACATATTTCCACGAATAAAAAATGTTTAAAGAACTCTCTGCTATGTACCCTTAAAAATTTAATTTAAGGATTTTTATATTAAATATCTCTGAGACCAACCTCTCCACATCACTCAAAGACTGGAAAAAGATTACGTTAAAGACCTCCTTACAAAATGGCTTCTGATTTGGTTTAAATAAACATAAAATAGATATTTGTAATTATTTAGTAATAATGAAAGATGGGAGCTATGCTCGGAGTTTCTCTGCGTGATCGAATCAGGAATGTGGAGATCCGCCGTAGAACTAAGGTCACCGACAAAGCTCAAAAGATTGTTAGATTTAAGTGGCAGTGGGCAGAGCACATTGCTTGAAGGATCGACGGTCGGTGTGGCAGTAAGATCCTCGAGTGGCGCCTGCGAACTGGTAGGTCGCGATCGACGCATAGATCTTTGAGGGAGGCCTATGTCCAGCAGTGGACGTCTATCGGCTGATGATTATGATGATGAATAATGGACAGTATGTTCATATGATAGTCATGATAAGCCCGCTCACAGCATTGACGTGCTAGTTGGAATATTTATATATATATATATATATATATATATAAAGAATCGCATGTACCTCGTCAATACAACCCACACAATACCGCAGTAAATTCACTAAATCGTGATATTCCATATACAATGTTAAATAAAGATAGATGAGAAGACATTACTTACGCTTGTAACTGTTTAATCGCAAGTTATAAATAGGTTAACGATTACTATAAAAGTAAAGTTATTAATTTAGCGAATCATAGCATTATTACGTTCTACAAAGGGCTGGTGATCAGGAAGACTTCAAGTTTCTTCGATCAACGTAATTTATTTCCAATCCGATCTCCAAGCGCCCTGGCCGCACTCCCGAACAAATTCCCCAGCTTTCCCCCAACTCACGGGCGATTCCCTCTATTATTTAATTACTTTCCAAAATATTTAAGGTTGTAGTAATATATTTTTCAGTGTTTTCCTAACAAACAAATTAACAACTAATTTAAAGAGCTAACAATATATTTATTACCTGACAACTTCCGATTGATATTCTTACGAATCAAACAGTGGAGGGTAGATTAATAAATGCATCAATTTGAACAGGAGCGAGTTAGTTTATATCTAAACGTGAAACAAGACGGACGTTTATCATGATACCCTGTGTGAAGATATGGTATATAAAATTGATTCAAATACGACACCAAGGTTTTTACTAACAAATTAATATATACTAATGTAATTTTTGTCCGTGAATATGGAGCTAAAATATAGTAGTTACGTCCCCAATTCCCCGATGTAAAAGCTAAACGTCAAAATAAAATCGAAGGTGCACCTCGTTGATCACACAGCCTATCTGAGCCCTCGGAGGCCGTTAGACCGGCGGACTGGAACACGGGTGATATAGTGGCTACACATTTGAAATGTTTGTTCAATCTACGGAATAGATTTAGCTTATACTATTTCAAAAGCAAGCTATGTGAAGAATTATACAATTTGTGAATAAAACCTGTGAAGATATAAAACAAAGGATTTATGTAAAAAGAGATGATAAACTGAATAGAAATTTTTGAATTGAAACAAAACTATATCGGTCTACCCTTTTCGAGTTTTACGTTGCTACGTATATACAAGTTGTGACATAAATCTGTTTTGGATTTTATAATTTATCTTCCAAATATTTCAAACATTAGAAACGGCTTTATTAAAAAAAATTCAATTATTAATATAACGATACATATTTCGTTGTCTTTGCAGACCTCGGTATTCATGATAAATGCAGCGACCCTCGCTTGATATTTCACTCCAGAATTATCTTTCAGTTATTTGTGAATCACAAAAGGCAGATTCCTGTAATTGTGAAGTGGCGAACCGGTAGTTGGATTTCTTAACGATTTTCTGTTAAGGCTTCCCCTCGGCAACATTCAAACTTTTAACCCTTTCCCTTATCTGATT
Source organism: Ornithoptera alexandrae (assembly GCA_029030555.1). Lineage (NCBI taxonomy): Eukaryota > Metazoa > Arthropoda > Insecta > Lepidoptera > Papilionidae > Ornithoptera > Ornithoptera alexandrae. The sequence goes on along the minus strand of JARDVY010000272.1, from coordinate 10,871,582 downwards.
CATCTATAAATCTCTTAACTTTGTTACATAAGTAAGAATTTGATTTTAAAAATTATTTTGAAATTTTTTTACATCATAAAATGCTGTCACGAATTGGATGATTAACTGCATTTTCATTGTCACTTTGAGAAGTAAAATGTTAGATTTCCTTGTTTCAATAACTTGGAACAGTCCCAAACATAGGGTGTTTATGCATTTACCGCCACGATAGCTGGACACAATATCCAACCATCGTCCTCCTCAGAATTAGATTCTCGTCCTAATCGTCTAGGAGCGCGACAGGTAAGTTTCACTCTTAGTCGATTAGGACTGATCCTAGATTCCGCTTATCAGCTTCCTTTTGACAAAAAAAAATTTAAGAAATTAAGGCACATAGAGGATCCTACGGCAACAAAGAGTAGAACCTACTGACCACTTACCACTGTTAAATAAACATTATGTATTCAACACGATTTGAATGTTCGCTAAGTTTGTACGCTTGGAGCTCTCAATGAGTCTTGAGAATGATCCATACTGAATTACTAGTTCCTAGTGTAGAAACACATCGTGAGAAAATCGATAGTTACCAAGGATTACAGCTTCCTCATAAACTGGGCCAGCGTGGTGGGTAAATAACTTCACTAGCGGCTTTGTCAGAGAAAACCTTCAGTCCTCGCAGTGGGAATATTCAGAAGCATCTTTACTATTTTTACTATTGAGTTTTTAAGGAAAAGTAATTTCCATTTATATTTCGTCTACAACCATTACCGTTACAGGGTTTTATTATTTGCAATATAACATTAGAATTGTAATGTTTTCTATTCGCCTCACATTCTGACGCGGCTCGAGAAAGCAACTCGTTCACATGAATAATGTAAACCTGAGCGCGTGCTGGAGATTTATTGTGGGAGGCGACGGTGGCCGCGGAGCTACCTGATGGTGCTGCGGTAACGACACTACCGCTGGCGATTCTTACGTGATGAAGCGCACCTTAGTAGACATCGTCGATAGCCTTTATCGCGAAATTAGAAATTTAAGTAATTTCGATTTGGTTCACTATCATTTTAAATGTATAAAATATTTTAGATACCTTCTATTCTACAGTTCTAAATTTAATTAGTTTACTCTCTCTCTTCGTCACTCGCAAAAACAAAACATAGAAATATATCAATAAGTAACAAACGGGAAAATCCGACACTTTAATGAAATGTTCTCCGTCCAATACGTTAAGTTTTGTTTGTTTGTCAATACATTTAACGAGAACCCTGAAAAAATAAATACAAAAGGAAGAAGGACTTGAAAGAGAATAAATTTGCGACTACCGTTCAAACAGATTGTACGCCGACTGGCTTTCATTTACTTATATGTACGATTTATTGCATTTATTTTCCTTTTTGTAATATACCAACCTTCTTCAGATCTTTTGTAGTCTATTCGGTCGAAGGGAACTACGGAGAAGGGACTGAAAAAGTCTGGCAAACAGTAGTGTGTAAACATTTGTGTGCTCAAGTGAACTAACAGGATATGCTTTGAATCTGAACATTGGATTAGCGCCGATTCTATTTTATAAATTTTTAGGATAGCTATCACAATGCTCACTTTATCCAAATTTATCATAAAATAGATTAAACACCTACAATTCATTAAAACTACTAATAAATACAGCTCTACATCAAGGCAGTGAGTATTGAATACTTTTTAAGATAACCCTAATTAATTTCTTAATAGGAATATGGAGAGGATTTATTCAAAATGAGTTGCTCTCTTGGTGATGGACGATGCTAAAGATCCTTCATATGCTATTGTCACAACCACTTTGTCGGAAGCACCTGACCAACAGTGTGATTTAATAATTCAATCAATTTGAGGAAAAGGATTGTTGTTTCCGAATAATGCCACCAAACTTCTTTCTCTCATCATTCGCTCTTTTATTCATCATATAGCAGGTATTTCAGATTCAGCTAATTTCAGATTTACATTGAAAATACACATTTTTCCTATAGCAACATGGATATTTTTCTATTTCTGTAGAAACAGATCCACCGCAACATTTCATCTCCCGCCGCACTTTCCAATAAGCAGCCCGTTATACCGTTCTACTTATTGTTTATTTTGTGGCGCTTTTAAAGGATTTGTACTTTTTTTTATCCTCGCTGTAATGGGATTAAGGTTCCTGCGAAGCGAGCGGCTCCTGTTTAATTCTACTGCAGATTATTTTTAGCATATCTCTCGTCTAGTAATTAACGTAACGTCTAACGGGCCGTAAAATCAAGGGTTTTTTATGATCTCGTTTTATATCCTCTCGGAGTTTAAAGGAAAATCTGGTCCGCAATCGTTTTTTTTATTCCGAATCGGCGATAAAGCGTAAGAGATTTTTGTAAGGCTCCGTTTAATTTGAATATCTATAAAATTTACCTTTACTGTACATCTTTCTGTTTATATATAAAATAACTTTATGGTTAATTATGTATTTTATATGGAACAATTTAAATAAGATATCTTTGAAGAAAAATTTAATAATATTCATTAATGCCTAATGAAAAAAATATTACGTCTAATAATTGAAACATGTCTTTCCGTATGGATTTCTATTAAAATGTTCTCAAAAGCCAAAACGATGTCTACGACTTAAAATATCAGTAATGTATTCCTTAATTTTATACGGAATTTGCATCCAGTTGCCGAGGGAGTCACTCCATAGATTCATGTGGAAGGCCCGCGTGTGAAGAGTATGGAAATTTTAACTCCACCTACCTTCCTCTACACTGAAAAATGCAGGATTTTAAAATTCAAGAATATATCTTTTAGTTTAATTTCGACCCTCTCCAAACCTATGAATAGGAATTCAGTAAATTCCCTCTCTTTGTTACACTAGTAAAGGAAAAAAAGATTTGCAGTAAGAAAGTTAAAAGTGTAATATTACTTTAACCGTCCTCATTGACCCGGGTAGTTTAGATAACAGTATAGTGTGAGATTATGTATGAATGTATATACTATAGGTATAATACTGTTAAAGTAACAATCATTTCTGTCTTTGATGTCTATAAACTTTAGTTTTAATTTTATTAGAAAACTTACACAATAACCAAGTTACAGTTAAACCGCTTATACTGCCACAAACTATATTGTATATAACGTATACAGAAAAGTAATAATTAATGTATATAAACTTTTAAAACATAAAAATATTTGTTATTAATTTCTCTTACTTTACATAAGTTTTTATATCTAGATAAACAACTTTACTACTATCCAAAGCCGGTCCCCAGTGTTAAGTGTTAAGATCTTCGGAAAAGGTTCGATGACACACGAAAGTGGACAAATTATCATGATCGTGATCCTAAGCCGATAAACGTCCAATGCTGGACATAAGCCTTCTCCAAAGATCTCTTCACCGAACAGTCCTGCACTCCTCGCATTCAACAGCTTCCTACGGACAACCACGGTTTGCTCAAGGCTTCGAAACGTTATACTCCGTCTAACGAAACCTATCATCAATGATATCAATTAAGTTAGACATTAACTTCAGTTATGGTACGATATGATCTTAGGGAAGCTAGTGGTCGTGGACGCTTTGAGACAGTTCAATCCTGAACACAGTAATATTTTCACATTACTGTTTGGCGGCAGGAATGGGAGGTGCGGCGGTACCTAGATGTAGCTGGCAATAGAGATCTACCATCAGTCTTCACTCCTGAAAATGCTGCTTAATATACCTATAACTACAATATTAGTTTATTCATTGTAGTATATTTTTACTTCTTAATTTTAAATTTGTATGGTTTGGTCATTATTTGTTCAATAATATTATTTGAATTTGAAAAGTAAGTATGCAAGTTGTACGTTATTTAAGTAAGTTAATGCTTAGCAGTAGTCCTAGGGGATATTTAAGTGCTAAAAACACGATCAACGAAAACTCTCGAATCCGGAGATCATCGCAGGCACATGAAAATGTAATTCGGGGAATGAGAATCCCTTTCGGCCTCTATTAGTTGTACATGGGAGGGAGGTGGTGGGGGGGGGGCTCAGTGGCGGAGCAACTGACTCAATTATGTATTAAATGTTTGCGTACCTCGCCTGGAATACAACAGCAATATAGTACAGAATTACATGCATACATTATTGATTTTAATCATACAGTATACTCGAAAGATCGGTAGTACGGTTATTTAACGGATAGGAGAATGGTGATAGGTCTATTACCAAAGTCCGTCTAAGTAAGAACCACCGCAGCTTCAATTGCAACCGACAGACAGTGTGTGAACATTATTTTTTCTCTTTATTGTAAAAGCTATCAGGGAGACATACAAAAGGCGTGATTAATGCCTGTTGGCATTCTCCATCAGCCATCCTTCGGTGAGGTGAGATATGGTAGGTGGTAACTACTGACTTAAACTATATTAGTAATACTAACAAGATTTAGATTTAGATAAAATATATATCTAAATAATACAAATATATATGTATATAAATAAAGGGGTGTAAGGGTTCCCGCACAACAACTCACGGGATCCAAACCAAGCTCACCTGTTCATAGTGCATCCTGCTAATCAAAAAACGAGGCTCTGGCTCCCACCAACCCGCATTGGGCAAGAGTAGTGGGAAATGGCCCAAATCCCCTCATGAATCCCTGTGCAATCTATGTGGGAATCTTTGGAGGAAGCCTGTCCAGCAGTGGACGTCTATCCGCTGATGATGATGATAAATAAATACATACACAGATATAACACTAAGATGTCTGTACCTGCTTAAGGTGTTTCCGGACCCTTTTTTTAAACATTCCTAATCTCTTCGAGTAAGGAGTTACAGAGTAGTGTATCAGCAGTTTTTTCAATTGAGCAACGAGACGGGCGAGACGTTCATTTGATGGTAAATGATGCGCCTGCCCATAACAACATGGCCCTATCTAGGATGGTATTTACTGCGTCACATCGCGCTCGTCGGCTGAGACTTGAGATGTTTAGTCTCGTTACTCCAGTAATTGCCTACATGGCCTTTAAATCCGGATCTGAGTAATGTTTGACGGCAGAAACAGACATCGCGGTGCAACATAGACCTACCAGTCAGTGGTCTCAATGTGATGAGCGCAATGTGATGCTGTGTAAATCATTCTGACGTCACGTTGTTATAGACAGGATCATCACCATCAAGTACATACTACTACCACCAGTTAAGTAAAGTTCTATGTTATAAGTAGATCCGTTGTTATTCGACTTTATGTCAAATTGTTTATTTGTTGAAGACAATGGGGTCAGTGTATAAAAATAAGACACTTTATGTACCCCTGTTCTAGTTTTATTATTATGATTGTTATCTTCACTGGTGGTAGGTCTCTGTTGCCGGACTATACTGTTGTAGCTACTGTAATTACTGGGATAACGATACTCAGCATTTTGTCTGAAAGGACGAGCGCAATGTGGTGCAGTTTATATCATGCTGACTAGCGCGACGTTGTTATAGGCAGGCTTGTCACTTACCATCAGGTGAACTTCCCGCTCGCTTAATTGAAATAAAAAAAATCTTAATAACGTAGTTGTTTAAAGAAGTATAATTACATTTAAATACTGTAAATAGATGAGAAGTAGCTCGCTGGTTTAATGGTTAGAGCGTGCAGCCTTTATTCCGAAGGTCGCAGGTTCGAATCTCGGCATGTACTGATGACTTAATATTTAAGTTATGTACATTTGTGAACTTAAGTAACAACAGCGAAATACAAACGGCGAAGGGAAATATCGCGGGGATACCTGCACATGAATCGGAAGTTATTCTAAGGTGTGTGTGAAGTCACCAATCCGCATTGGGCGCGCGTGATGACTATGGCCCACCACCCTCATATTGAGGGTAGGACTGTGTCCCAATAGTGGGGATGTAAATCAACTGTAATGAGTATTCAAGCCAAGTACAGGCAAAGTAAAGCGGACATACTGTGTAATATATCGCTGAAGTGTTTCAGAACAATCATAAAACTGCTGTAATGTTACAGTGCGGGTACACCTGCGCGCGTCCGCCATGTTTCTTCTGTAATTATTTACTCCCATTCAGTAAATAATTACAAGTTGGGAAGTAGACAAATATATTTATCTAAAGTTCACTATTTCATCTATATTTATACTAGTTGTCTCCTACCCGCTTTGCTGGCTGTATCACCCTCTCAATTCGCTTAAGGGTAGAAATTTTATAAAATCTGTTCTTGACTAAGCTATACTCGGCCAAAGGAATATTTTCACAAAATTTCTAGTCTTTGTGCCTTATGGTTCCTGAGATCTCCAATAGTTGAAATATTTCTACTGTTGGCGCTCGGTGTCTTCTCTTAATAAGAGTCAAGATTCCATAACTCTGGTTAAGTGCGGATCGGATGCTATATACTAATGCTGTCCTTGGAGCATCTGAAATTCCTCGATATACTTTCTTTCATCGGATGTTCAAAATCAGTAGAATTTGAACTAGAACCCCTTCAGAACATATTGCTTAGAACTGACTTACAACCTAAGTTCATCTCACGACTTAGTACCTTAATAAATAAAGAAGTGTTTGTTAGCTAAAGATGTAAAACTAATATTATAAATGTTAAGATTTAGGGTAGGGGTACGGGGTCGCGCACAACAACTCACGGGACCCAAGACAACCTCACCTGCCCGTGGTGCTCCCTGCTAATCTACATAAAGTTTCGCTCCCACCAACCCGAATTAGCCCAGCGTGGTGGGAAACGGCCCAAATCCTCCCATATGGACCTCTACAAACGACGGTTACTAATGCCTGGCGGTGCCGGATGCCATGCTGACTGCAGCGCAGGACCGATCGATTTGGAGATTTTTGAAGTATGCCTATGTCCAGCAGTGGACGTCTATCGGCTGATGATGATAATTATTGATTTTTCGTGTAGATTTCTCTTTGAATAAAAGCCTCCTTAATCTATATAAACTATTTACTATTGTTATCATTGTCGATCAATTTACCTGCAACGTGTAGGTCATCAATTAAAACATAAATTAATTCAACAAGCTCTTATGTATGTCTGATCAGGTGGGAGAATAACTGAAGACCAGCATAGTTATCTCAATGTTCTCTCCACAGATTATCTAAGCGTCAAACTTTAATTGGAAGGCACCCCGTGGTGATGATGTTCGATGGTGTTGTGTTTATTTATTTACGAAAAGACGAGTAAGCTAGTAAGGTTGATGTACACTACACCACAAGACATTGTGAGACATGTTGTTATCTCGTCATCCCAGTAATTTCAGGAGCTAGCCCTTTAAACAGGACGGTAGTAATCTTTGCACTGTTTATCGACATAAATACGAACGGAACTGGTATATTTTTTTTCACCTTTTTTTTATTCCGTGATGCGATCTGATGAGCGTTCACCTGATGGCATGATAAGATGATATAAACAGCACCACATTGCACTCGCCGCTTTAAGCTTATTGCCAGGTAACTACAGCGCCGTTTATACCGGAAAACAGTTAAGTTCGCTATGGTACTTACCCTTACGGTCTCCGACGACAGAGACCTGCGGTCAACATCACATTGGATACATATGTTACACGACTACAATAAATAAATGAAAGGCTCGTGTTACATAAAAAGGCTGTATTAACTACGCTGAATGTATAATATTACGAAGAAGCGCAACGGGCAGGTGTTCGCGGGCTGAAACATTCAGTACATCCTATTACAGCGAGATTCCCCCAGCCGCTCGCCCCGAGGAAATTACAAAACAACGGACCCCCATCCCGCCACCCGCCCTCCACGCTCCCCGGATAGACTTGTTTGTTCACCGGGATAATTTTACAAGATTTTTTCTCCCCGGTAATAACTTTTAAGTAAACTTCCTTATTTAATTTCTTCGCATTCAAAGCAAAGACCGTAAGGAGTAATAGCAGCAGGAGGCATCGGACAATCCATTGGGAAGGCCTATGTTCAACAGTAGAGGAGATAGGCTGATATGACGATGATGAAGCGGCTTTCCTTATAAATGGAAACAGATGTAGATTATTAGATTCTCCTAGTGCACAAAAAGATATGCTATAACCATTTCTCTGTTTATGAATAGAATTCGTCATATACAACTTTTTTTTCTTCTACGAAGCTACAATGCAAGTGCAACGTTCACCGGATAGTAAGTGATACGCTAGGCCTTATAATGAGAAGATAATTAGGTAATTATATATTTTGAATCATAATATTCTGTAGCTGTGTAGAAATCACAAAGCCTGAGACTGAAATCCTTTTTTTTATCAAGTGGTAAAAATAATATGTTACAGAAATTTTCAAGCTATAAAATCGTTATTATTATAAGTTCATATAAAATTTCCCTTCAACCTTTATACGAGTACGAAAGATCTAAAATAATATTTCTATTACCCTTATTACGATTTCATATGACTTCGGTTCTTCCCCGCCGTTCCGTTTTCTCTTCACTTTTTGGATTGTGTGTTCCGTTCAATTCATAATTGAGATGGCGACCCGGGCCGAACAGAATTTTTTGTATAAATAACAAATAGCAGCAGAACACTTCTAAAAGAGGATTATATTTTTTTTATACATATATTAAGAAATTATATTTAAATTTCCTTTGTTTCATTCATCAGACACGTTCACTTGATAAATTATCAACCCATTACATGGCGCTAGTTAGGATGATGTACACAGCACCACATTGTGCTTGTGGCGATCGGAGTTGTTAAGTCTCAATACTTTAATAATTTCACTAACTACAGCACCCTTCGTACCGTAGCATAGTAATTTTTGCACAGTACTGTTTGGCGACAGTAATAGACGCTGTGGTGGTACTTAATGCCGGCAATAGAGACCTGCCGCCAATAAAGCTTTTAGCGATTCTGTTTATGTTATATATAAATATAAATATATATATATATAATATTACATATGACAATAAATGTATGCGTTGCTTTCTGTACCACCTCATCTGACCATCTTCATCATCATCATCATTTCAGCCTAATGTTGTTCATTGCATACAACATACTAATTATTTAAGTAATATATAATAGCGGCCATTAGGCGTCGTCGTAAATAAATTAATTAATTTATTGAAAAATATTGTTTAATATTTTTACTTTTACACGAAACTTTTGCATATGGTTGCTTCCGCCACGCCATCTAATAGCAACTTGTGTACAACTTAATTTGCAACAGTTAACGCCATCTTTGAAGAGGTATTTTATTAAGGTAATTTGTGTATAGCGCCATCTCTGCGCGATTTGGGACAACACTGAATCTTTATAAATGTAAACCGCTAGAGGACACTTATTCAAAAAATAATTTTAATGAATTTGGTTTTTTTGTATAAATAATTACTGTTATTTATATTTTTATACAAGAATTATAATTTAATAACTATTTAAAAACAAAACCTTGTTTGAAATTACTTTTCCTAACATTATTTTAAGGAAATATTTTTCTGTCTTTAATAAAATTTGCTTTACATATATGTCTGCAACGAAAATGTTATAAATGAAAAAATATTAAGCAAAAAAGGAATGCTTCGCCGCGTCAGTGAATATCACTGCCGTGACCAGGATTCGAACCTGGGTTACTACGGCCACAACGTAGGGTCCTAACCACTAGACGATCACGGCTATCGAAGCCACGGAAATCGTAATGAAAAGCTTTAGTAGTTTCAAATAGTAAATGTTATCTTTTTTTATATGTTTTGTATTTTGTATCGCAGCTAAAGATTGCATTGGTTTTCTCAATCTGATCGCCAAACTTCAGTTTATATATTGCATTCCAATAGGTGCCCTATTTGAGATTTGATGATGAAAATGTTCAGGATTTGTTCCTTTGATGACAATCATAGAAGATATTTCCTCTGGAATAAATTATTGCTATTATTAACTATAATAAGTTATATACAAATATTATTATTTTATTATATTCTCAAACGTCCAAAAAACATATTAGGTTAATAAAATATAAGAAACAATTTTTTTTTTTATATTTCAATCGACGAGACTAGCAGGACCTTCACGACGATAAGTGATACTCCTGTCCATAACTACGTGGCGCTAGACAGTATGATAAAAACTGCACCAAATTACGCGCATGGTTGAGATGGTGAGTCTCGTTACCCCAGTAATTTCTCTAGATACAACTCCCTTCAATCCGGATCATTGTAATGTTTGCACACTACTGTTCGTCGAGTGCAACAGTAACTGCGGTGATTCCTACATAGACGGTGTCCGGCAACAGAGTTCTACCAGTAAATTGTATCATTCGTATCATTCACGTTGTATCAAAAATCGTATTAGGTCCACTTTGGATTCGAACTTCCGAACGCAAGTAATGAAACCGGTGTGCCACGCGGTCGTTGGCGGTCATCGGCTCGGCGCTTGCTAACGTAATGTTCATGTGCATACATTTCTCTATAGCGATGTTTTCTTCGGGGTAACCACTTGAGAAACCAGATCGACGAACCGCCGCGCAGCGTGGACATCCATTTATATAACAAACGGTAACCATGTAATGAATATTTCATGGGATAATCCCATTTCATTTAATCAATAGTATATTACAAACGAAGCAATGTTTACGAATATATATATATATATATATATATATATATATATATATATATATATATATATATATGAGATCTTCTCTAGTCCTAACAGTGAGAATATAAGCTGAGATATGTTTGCTTATGCAATTAAATACAAGCATAAAAAAAAACTTATTTAAGCAATAGGATGAGCAGAACATTGTTATGATAATAAGACGTTGAGATGTAGTGTGTTTACACTGCACTACATCTCTTGACTATGGTCGTTAAAGTCTTGAGATTACCGTTCGCCATCTCTATATGATAAAACTACATAGTTATTACACTCCTGTTTTTTTTTAATGGAACTGTCAGGATATTTACTTCTTGATAAATAATACACCTGCTCATGATAACTTGACGCTAGTAAGGATGATATACACTGCACCCAGTTGTGGCCTTTGACTTATATATATAAGATGTTATCTTTGTCTCTACTACTGGCTTCAAACTAGAACACGGTAATGTCTGCACACTACTACTTCTCGGTAGGAACAAGAACTGCTGTGGTACCTAGTCTCCGATGTAAGAGATCTACCACTAGTAATACTCCATATCATCTACTCTTTTGTCATATTAGTATTGCTTAGTTGATGTTTGTGTAGAAGTATCGAACCTCAACATCTTCAAAGACACTGTTGCTGTTCGTCTGATCCCAATGTAGCTGGTCACCCCATCGGGCTATGAATAAGGACGGTAAATATGGTGCATACAGTCATCTCAATTTACAATATTGCGCGCCCCTGTGCGCCTCAGCGGGAGGTTTGTCTGTTTGTCGCAAACTAACCGCCCCGTTAACTACACCGCTACTCCTCAAACGCCCGGTAACTGAACGTTACCAGTTAAACTTGATGCGTTTGAAAATTTACTTTCTTGTGACAGTTATTTGTTAACTACCCAATATTACGTTTTCATAATTAATAGAAAATGTATAAGTTCTAGTATATTTATTAGATAAATCTAGACCGAGCGTAGTTTACTGCTGGTAGGTCTCTGTTGCAACAGATCGTCTAGGTACCGCCGCAGCTCGTATTGCACCCGGCAAACAGTACTGTGTAAACATTATTGTGTTCCGGTTTGAATAGCGCTGTAACTAATGAAATTACTGAGGTAACGAGACTTGACATCTTGTCTTAAGTCGATGGGTATAATGTGGTCCGGGACAGTACGGGCATATCACTCAGCTTTAGGTAAACTTCTCGCTCGTCTTTGTTGCTTCATTGAAATCGACCCACAATCTTTTAACTTATGCAAAGATATACATAAAACGTGGGGTGTAAGAGCTTCCGCCCAACATCGTACGGAGCTCAAGTCAACATGACCTGCACGCGGTGCACCTTGCTGAATAACAGATGAGGCTCTGACCACCCACTAAACCGCACTGGGTCAGCGTGTTGGGGCTAAGGCCCAATTCCCGTTCGAAGTGGATCCGTGTGGGAGGCTTATACCCATCAGTGGGCTTTATCAGGATGAATAATAATAATACTTAAAATTACACATGTGAAATTTACAACAGTAGTAGCAATCGGTTAAATTTAACATTAAAATTATTAATAATTAAAAAAAAAACAATTTAATGTTAAATTTATACAATAACGTTGGATCGCAATATATTTTCTTCTAGATCAATTCGCCTGCAGCAAGTTACCGGATGTAACCGGAAGTTTCAAAAGGACGCACAACAATAGTTTTGATGTGTATAGCTTTTCATGCGTCAGTTGTATTGATGCGCTTAGCCCGGGGCTCTGTCCGGGATCAATGCAGCCCTACACTTTGAAGATTCATTTTGTTAATTTGAAATCTTCACACAACGTGTGCACTGGCGATAGGTTCTCCTAGTCCTCCGATACTGTCTAGATTCCAAAGACCATTTAGGCACCACCGCAGCACCTACTTCTGCCACTAAATAGTAGTGTGCTAAAGCGAAATTTAACATCCTATGTCTAATGGCGATACAATGTAGCGTTGTATATATTATCCTAACGCCACGTTGTTAGGGGCAGGCGTATCACTTACCATCAGGTGAACGTCGATTAATTAAACACTACATTAATTAAGATAAAAGTAACCAGTACGACGAAGCACCAACGTCATATTATTATCGCTTTACATGTTCTGTTTGATATATACGAAATTACCAGAGCAATAAATTTTGTACATCATCGTCATCATCATCAATATCAACCTTTGTTTATCCACAGCTGGATATAGGCCTCCCGCAATGTCTTCCACCAAATTTTGTATATAATCTTACAAAATATTGATAAATAAAAACTTATCCCATTCTTATGATTCTTGAAATTAATCGACAAACATTTCAACTTGCATCAACGTTATCACAACAATAGGATCATCGTCATCCTCTACATACCCTTGAACAGTCGTCACAATGAATATTATCCTGCTGCCAGAAATACGAGAGGAGCAAACTCCACTTAAATATTTATGTGGTCCGCTACATATTTTTCTCCGTCTAAGGATACAATTGAATTAACCCAGCCCAAGTTTACCTTTGTGATTTATAGGGTGCTTTAGATTTTTCTACATTTTGTTTTTCTATTGAATTTTAAACTTTACTTCAACGCTGCAGTAGTCTCATTTGTTTTGACCGTCTAAATAATATTATTTCATAACTATACTAAAATTGTGTTGGGGTAACTCACGGTATCGTCTTCGATTCGGTGTACTTGTTCTTTTCAAATTCTTTGCGACGTTCGATAAGTTTAACCGCAGAAATATAAATAAAGGAATTAAAAGCAGAAAAAAATTTTGTATATGTATATTTACTTGTCTCCGTTACTTAAGACCGCAGTAGTTTTTTGTGTCTCCAAACATTACTGTAATCTAATTCAGAGCTATTAAACTACGAACTAACAGTTAATGATGATAGAGATATGATTCTGCTTTAAAAATCTATGTAACGTCATTGTTGTTAACTTATCTCTTTTCCACTACGATAACGACCTCTTCATCTCGTTACTTTGTATAATTGAAAGGGTCGGTCTTTTCATATGTTGTTGCTACACTGTGATATATTTATGAAAAACAATGTGAACAGCTCGAGCAGTTTTGAACTGTACAAAATCTAGTTTTGCAAGTTCTTCCAAAATCAGTCCAACCAAAATGTTGCGTAGAACGAGCGGCAAGGTATAAAGTTTTTTTTTTTTCGTTCAGACATTTGATACGTCCGTGTGATCGTTATCACGGGAGTACATTACAGTTTCTCATTCAATTTGCAGTGTATTCATTGACCGATGCGAATTTCGCCTTGAGCGTTTGAGTGACAGACGCCAGGTTTGCATCAAAACGAACTCTCGCATTGTGAAAGTCGACATAAGCAGGAAGGGTCCAGCCCTTAACTTATCCAAGGTAACTTGTTTCATAACAATCATATCTAAGCATGAAACGTTTATCTAACATTTTAATGCTCGTAAAATCAGATTGTACCGATTAAACCCTTTTGTTGATTCGATAAGAATGGTTAATATCATTTTAAATATTACTTATCGTATCTTAAAGTTAATTACATTGATCTATTTAAGTCTATATTAACCTTGAACCTTGTCTCTCATTTACATAGAACTCTCTTTGTCAGAACATTTTTGACAAAACAACAATTCTAATATGTACTTTAAACGCAGTTCGCTGATGTATCCGGATATAAATAGAATTCAAGGTTAAATAAACGCTTCTAAAACTTGACTATGTTGGTATGGTTGTCTGCTTCTAATATTGTTATTACCCACATAAAACCAGTTCTGCAACACGGAAGCCGGGTCCCACGACGATTATTCCAGTTTTCGTGTAAAACCCGCACTGGTGGCGGGTGAACTTGACAGATGTCTCTGTCTGTCCGTCCATTCGCCCTTTGTCGTATTTTCGTGTGCAGCTTCTTTTGTTATCCCGCCGCTTGACCTTTTCTTATCATTTCGCATTATTTCTATCGCTCCTGCTCTCTTTATGAATTCATAAAGAAAATTGTTTTAATTAACACGCCCTTTGTTTTAAATAGTTTATTTAAATTTTTTTAACAAATGAGTCTATATTTTTATGATGTGTGATTAAAAGAGTTGTAGAAATTTTTTTTTTAAAGAAGTCTAACTTAGAAATGATCCCGATAAACCTGAGCTGACAGATGTCTTTATGGTACGGCGTACCTATTTTTTGTTTATGCTTAAAGATAGATCCCATTGTATGTAGATGCGACTGTATCCTTGTTATATTCACGAACGTTTATGAAATCTAGATTCTTAAATGATTCTGTAAAAGACTGTAGAGTTTTATATACATGTACCAAACTTCCAAGAAGTAATACTAGGACTTCTATTATTCAGTTTGCATGATTTACGTACTCCTAATAGTTGGAATGTGGCGATACGGGTCATAAATTTGTCTAGCGCCTTTGACACAGTCGATGCGCCGGTAGAAATTTGATTTGTAGTCGCTTGCTCTATTGTAGGAAAGCTCTGGACCGCACTGAAGATGCTTCGTGATTTATTTTCTTTCTTTTATTGTTACTCGAAAATTGAAATCCTTTTTCTTTCTTCGTATCTTCCTTTTATTTTTATTCATAAACGTGCAAGAGTTACGTAAGGTTTTTTATTTTTTTATTTTTTTTTTGATTATGAAAGTAAATCGGCAACATTCTGTATTTGGAAGACCTAAATTATAGACTATTTAGACTATAGCTTTTTGTCTATACAAAAAGCTATAGTTTAAATATATATATATATATATACTATATCATCATCATCATTATTATTTGTAAGCTACTCATAATATATTAAGATCAAACTGAACATAAATTTTGTTAACTGGATCATAATTAAATTTTTTTATGCAAACATCTAATTATATTTCTATAAAGGACCAAAGTTATACTTTAAAGTACTAAAAAGGTGAAAGTTCTATTAGAATTGATCCATCCAAACCATTACTTAAGTAATGGTATGTTACTTAAGTTTTAATTAAGCCCTTGGTTCAACATCGTCATCAAGCCCCGATGTGGTGATCTTTGGGGAAGCCCAAAGTTCACCACATCGGTCGGTCCCGCGTTGCTCGTCTATCCAGTGGTTCTCGCGATTCTCATCAAATTTAAGATCTAGTCTTTGGTTACCATGTAGCAATTCAACAGTTATTTTAATCCAGAAGTTGTTTATTAGAAATTCTAATATTTTTATGCATTCTTGAGATGTCAAAATTTTTTTTAACGACGGCTTAAACATCATTAGTGTAGCTTACGTTGTACAACTTTTCTAACTTACATATGATGCTTTGAGGAGAACAATATGTTACAGGAACAAAGGCAGCGTGTTATTGTTGCGTCAGGTCACATCAAAGCTCCCGATGCTGTTCGCATTATTTGTGCAAACAATAAAAGTATCTTCTCCTTAATTCACACGGACTTCTGTACCTCCCTTATTATTCCCCCGTCAAAACACATCGCCCCCAATTACGTGGGGCCGAAGCTCGAATTTTTAATGCCGTCCGACGTTTCCTTCGCCATCCTTGTTATTTTAAGGGGGTACCCCTTCTTCCTCGTTAGCAACGTGCCGCATGTATTTTTCAATATGAATCGCTTTACAAATGGGATTAGCTTTTAAATACATTTTAATTGGACCCTTACGTTTGATTTCTTATGTATACTTGGGGTGTTATATTCGGTGGTTCCTTTCTCTGATTAGTAAGGGCGAGTTGAAGGGTAAAGATTTAGATGTATTCAAAATATGGACCACATAGATGATTAGTGAGTTGTTATTAAACTCGATTACACTTGTCGAATCTTAAATCATTTGGAAAGTGTCAAGTGACATCTAAGAATTTATGAAATAACCTTTCTCTCTCTCTCTCATATCGCAATTGTGACTCTTTTAGTTAAGGCAACAGTATCAATGTAGCTAGTTGTCTTTCTAGCACGCTTTATTTCATAAATAAAGAGTTTTTTTTTTGTTCATTCTATCTTAATTTCTGAAAACATTTAAAAGACATAAAACAGTTTACTCGCCGCGTCGTCTCCAGCATCATTTATCTTAGTTCTGCGAGTCACTCGTAAGGCTGTATGGAGGATATATTTATAGTATTTTTAAAAGACTATTTTGCTTAGCTTTTTTTTAAGAAACCAGTAAATTTAAACTCTGCATTTTTATGTAGTTTATGAAATAACTTCCGTTATTGACACAATTCTGTTTGATCATTACAGCCTTTGTTAATAAATAACAAGCTTTTTGGCCATACCATATATAAGTATGTAAGTATACTTTTAAGATATACCTTCAAGGATAGTATTATTATTGTTTCAAGGACTATAACTTAGGCATTAAATGCTCGTTTTAAAGTATATACTTCCTCATATTATTCAATTGTGAGTACGATCACAAGGAAATACAAACCGCCCTGAGCTTCCTGTTCGTTTTTCTCATGGGAGAATTGGACTGACTCCAATTTAATAACGTTTAATATGTATGACGTTTAAATGTGAGAAAATTGAAAAACTTCACGTATACCTATTAAGAAACCTAAAGTGACTTTTATGTAGTACAAGAAATCCTAAAATAAAACAGAGATGTGGTCATCCCACACATGAGCGTACACATGGAGCAAGAGAGCGTCGTGATTGACTTGTCGTTACTCTCAATGGAGACTACCATTTATTATGTTCACCTTTTTATACGTGCGACTCAAATGGACTTGTCAAATGCAAAGCAATTCCGAAAGTCACTTAGCAACAATGAGCTAACAATTCCACATGGTGTTCATAGCCAAGGATGACGGAGCGTACTCTAACAGAATACTCCAGCTCGATGTTGATAACTTGAACACAGTAATACTGTTATAGTTGCTTATTAACAATATGAAGATGGTAGCTAGCTAAGTGGGTCCGAGAAAATACCACCACCTATCAAATTCCCAATATGGACTAGGAGTCGAAGTAAGGACCACTTGTTACAAAGTATAGAGTTAATCTCTGCACCGTCATTAAATTTCAATTACGAATTTTTTTTTATATATTATAAATGCTACAACATCATCATCAGCCAATTGACGTCCACCGCAGGACATAGGCCTCCCTCAAAGATCCTCACATTAATCCGTTCTGCGCTGCCCATATCCAGCGGCTGCCTGCGAAATTCAGCCAGGGTTTTTTATTGAGTAAGGGTTCATATGGTGGGATGTGGGCTATTTTGTGTCACGCTGGCCCAATGCAGGTTGGTGGCAGCTAGAACCTCATTTGTTGATCAGTAAGGTGCACCACGAGCAGTTGAGAATGCCTTGGATCCCCTGTTACTAAAGAAGGTCGCGTCTTTGTTGGAAATAATAAAATCGGCCGATGATGACAAGGAAAACAGTAGTGTACAAACCTTACTTTGTATTGAGCTATGTATTACGCTGTGTAAATATATCACCATCCGTATGTTGGAAGTAGTCATTAAAAAAAATATATATATAACATAAACATCTATAGTGTCACTTGATTATGGCAAAAAATTATATATTATACATCAGAAATCAGAGAGCATACTAGATTGAAGTAATAGGCGGGACGTCTCAGCATCTCATTATATGTAATCCGCCGCCGCCTGTTGCAGACTCGCCCTTGACACAGCGGTATACTTAACCAGACATGAACCTCTTTAAAATATGTTTCTCTACTTATTGAAAATTGTTAACCGAACAAAAAATGGAAGTTCTCTCTACTATGTATATCTTTTTATTATATTTACTATATACTGGTCCGATTTCGGACCTTATTTCTTTATTAAAAAAGCAGCTTTCCGGTGGTGAGCATCGTCTAGGTAGCAACCGCCGCAGCTCTTATATCTACCTACAAATAATAGAGAGCAAACATTACCGTGTTCCGGTTTGAAGGGTTACGAGACTCAACATCTCATGTTTCAGACGACGAGCGCAATTTGGTGTAGCGCACACCATCTTAACTAGCGCCACATATTTATGGACAGGCTTATCACTTACCACCAAGTGAACGTCTCCCTCGTCTCGTCACTTAATTACATATAAAAAAGCAAATTTCGTGACGCCAAGTATAATGTGGTGCAGTGTATGTCATCCTAACTAGCGTCACATTTGTATGGGCAGGCCACCTTACCATCAGACGGAGGTCCCACTCGCCTCGTCGTTTATAAGACAAGGCTAGCATTGTAATTAAATCGTAACTTTAAACATGTTCGTCATTGCATAAGTATACTGCAGTTATGTAAGATGGTCGTATACACTACTCGGTCTTTAAAAGGAGTTGCGTTTGGTGGGTGGTGGGGTTGGCGATGCGGGGGCGCGGTCCCACTGTAGGCAATTACATATCGCCTTCGACTTACTAATTGGAGGGGTGCCCGTATACAGTAAAGTTTCAAGTTATATCCCGTCGAGCTCGTTTACGAAAAGAAATCGGATTATTTATTTTCATGCAAGCAGTTTTGATAATAATGAGTGATTACGTGACGGATGCGACACTAGATTTTATATATACAACAGCGATGACTGCTTCTGATGGTAACCAGTAGGGCAAATGGATGTTTATTGGAAGGGAATGGAGAGGGAAAATTATTGGTACGCCCCTAACCGGACACCGTCACTTAGACGGTTCCGGCTAGTCTCCAACTAGACTACCTAGGTGCCACTGCAGTGCCTATTGTAGCCGACAAATACTAGTATGAAAACATTATTGAAATCCGGTTTGAATGGTTCTGCCCCTAATTAAAGCAGTATCGAGAATTAACTTCTTATGTATAAAGGCGACAAGCATAATGTGGAGATATGTTTATCATACCAATTGACACTTCGGTACTATTACTATTTGGTATCACTAACAATTAGGTGAATGTCTAACAAGTGTCGTTACTTCGTCAAAAATATAACTTCATTTACAAAATAAGGCTACGAAGGAAGTTGTATCTTAATATCATTTTCGTTTGCGAGTTTATTTCTTAAAATGCTGTTAAAAAAAATTTTAAACAATTTTAGTCGGTCTAGTGTGGTCGAAGAATTCAAAATGTTATTTATATACCCATAAACTCCATTTGGGTATACAGTACCTCCCCAGCCACCCCCAGGACTAGACCCGAATGACGCACGAGCGTTTGGTGGCGGAGCGTCAAATTTATTTACAGACCGACGCATTGAACTTTTTATAACCACCTATAACCTAACTTTCCTTAACAGTTGATTTTTTTTTATTTTATTATTTTTTGATGTAAAACTCTTCGATCAGTGTAAATTGGATTTTATGAAACTAAAAAGAGACAACCAGAAATGTATTTTTTCATACCTTTTCTCGTTTGATAAGACAAGGGAAACGTTCACCTAATGGTAAGCGATACGACTACTTATAACAACGCAACGCTTGTTATGATATACACCATCATTATCAGCCGATTGATGTCCACAGCTGGACACAGGCATTCCCCAAAAAACTTCGCATCGATCGGTCCTGCATTGCACTCAGCATGGCCTTCGGTAACGCCGAGCACTAAGGGGTCATGTGGGGGATCTGGGCCATTTCCCACCACCCAGGCCTAAAGCGGGTTGGTGGGAGCCCGAGCCTCATTTGTTGATTAGCAGGGTGCTCCGCAAAAAGGTGAGGTAAATGACAGACCCTATATTAAGTCTCGATACCCAGTAATTCCAGTAGCCACAAGGCTCTTCGTACGAGAACATGCTAATATTTGCACGCTACCTAGAAGGTCTCCGGCAACCTATCAATACTATGTCATAGGGTTTTGGCTGTCACAGAATGAGATAAAATACATTTCTATGTAATTTCACTACATTTCAAATTTTAATCTTTCACTATGCTCCAATTTATATGTCTCTTCCTCACTCCGTTTCCACTTCTATAGTGTATTCATCGCATTTCCCTACAAATTAACTAGAATACAAAATTTCACTTGCCTCTTCAGACTTTCGTGCTTTTATACAGCTCTTGTAGCTATAACACATATATTATATCAAATTTTTCTTTACCAACAGATTCCTCCAAACTAGTTCTTGACGATAGTGAGAAACAACAAGATTTTAACTCCTCCGTTTGTATGTAACACCCTTCAATCAACTAGTCAGTTGAATTAAAGAGATATTAGACCTCAGTAAACCACTAAAGACAGTTTCTTACAAGACCATGGCACGATGGGAGGAACGCTAACCATACGATGAACTACCTGCTTGTCTCATCAGTTTCGTATGTTATAGTAATCTTGTAGGAGTACCAGAATTGTAGTAAATTTTAGTAACCGAATCATTCATCGTGAAATATCATTTTTAAATGAAAATATTGTGTTTAAATACAATCGATTACTACCACAGAGATCGAAAATCCATCGCATCAATAATACAGTAAGTCTCAGCTGCATGAAATGTGCTTATTTACGTGCCCCCCATATAAGAGGGAATAACCCTCCTAATAGAAGAACTATCGACCCTCCCTAACAATGCACGTGTTGTATAGCCCCTCGATGTTGAAATTAACTACTCAATCTTAGATATAATCAATACTAGCTATTATAAGCGGAGTAGCTCCATGACATTAAAAACCTCAACTTATTAGTTACCATACTTAGAATCTAGAAAAAGTACCATCACTTAAATAATGATCCTTTCTATAATCTAAAATTGGAAACTTTTTAATGGAAATATTTCCTTCCTCATCTTCATTACAACTTTGAAGTACACAGCTGAACATTGGCATCCCATTGGGGACTAGAGATTTCTCTTCCTTTCCTGCACTACATATATCCCAGATAATTGCAAAAGCAATACTAGTTGCTATTGCAGCAGTGTTATCACATTTTTTTATTTAAATAGTGGTAATATAAAATTAGCAAACTTTTATGCTACTGTATATATGTTCCAATTTTTGTGAGGCACAGTGAGATTAAAATGGGGGTAAGTTGAATCATAGGGGTCGCGGTCGTATCCAAAATAGAGATTCTCGTAAACTCTGACTGAAGAAGGCGTCCACTGGTTTGAGTAGGTAAAAATCCCACAAAATCTCTAGGGAACGTGGGCTTTCTTTGAAGGTTTAACATTAGCATAAAATAACCGAAAATTTCTAAGCCATGCGTTGTAGTAGTGAAAGTGATTGATGACTACATCTCAATCAATGAAGATATTTGCTACTGACAAAATTACATTTATTATAATTTTTTTAATTTGCAATAGATGATCACTTGACTTCAATTTCATATGGTTTTAAGGGATAATGAGGCAATGAAATGGGAACAGTACTCGCTCAGAAAACTCTGGCCCTCATACGTTGACAGCCGTAACACGGCGATGCTGTCATTGTGGCAGATTTACAAAATCGAAAGATTTGATTCGTCTGGCTGTTTTGAAAATAGCCTATCACCTACCAAACTACCTGTTGCCCCGGAATCGCATCTAAAAACTCTGTTACATAGCAAATGGTTATCGGATGCTAAGATGATAATCATTTGCTATGTTAATGCGCGAACGTAGTTAAAGGGAGTTAGTTGTAATTAGGTCGTTGTGACGTCATCGATTAATGAACCGCAAACAATCTAATGATGATCTATAACATCGACGTGAACTATTGTCAAAGCTCATGCGGCCGACAATTCATACGCATGCAGAATAATTAAGCGGCGAACCTTCTTATTACTGACGGTATGAATGGCCCCAAATTGGTGGCAGTCACCCACGTCACCGTATTGTGGGTGGTTCCTAAATATGTGCATCCATTCATGAAGGTAAAACCCTGATCCCGTACTGCTATGTTACCATATAAAGGTTAAGTTAATACAGTTGACACTGCAAGTGGTAATAGTAGATCTCTGTTGCCTAGGTCAATTCATGGGAGCTCTATAGTCTCGGACTAGAAAGACTAAGGTAAACCTCGCCTGTTGTAGAAGTTCCCCTCGAAACAAAAAAAAAGGTCAATTTAAGGTTGGTACCGCTAACAACAATTTCAGATTTCAATCACGTCACAAATAAAGTATGATTGCTCTTTCTAACAATAGAGAATATGATAATAATTTTACCCGGTGTTTCCTTAACGAAAGAAAAAGTACAATAAATACGTCACGTCTTGAGAAAATCTTGCTTATTATTAATTAATAATAATTGAAATTTTTGACATAACTATGGTTAATTATAGTTTTTCATTTCTTTTATTGGAAAGGAAAAGCTAAGATTTTCTTAAAATCTTCTAATGTCTCTATTAGCATACTATATCTTCAAACGCCTCCTTTAAACCGTTACTTTTTCAAAGTCGTGAAGTCTTTTAAGGTGATAAAAAAAATTACTAGAATCTACAATGGAAGTGCTGGTACTATATTTTTCTTTAAGATTTGCAGTTAATCATTTTATTTCCAGGTAATATCATTGAATACGGTTACACCGCAACTGTCACCGCATCAGGTAACAAATAATAGTGAAAGCGAAATGTTTCAATTTCTCGAGTACCCACGCTACTGTTTAATACATTTTTTTTCCAAGTTATGTAAAGTGTACGCGTCAGTGGGCTGAGAACATAATACAATACTAAACGTCTTATGTTATAGAAATTCGAAATCTATCCAGCATCACAAATGTAGCTGTCATGGTTTAAGAAGTGTTTTTATTCAAACTTTTTACGGACATAATTCAAATAATGAGATTTTCATTTTATAAGTAATATTTTAACAACATTATCATCTTATGATGAGTCTATGTTACACTATGACGACGCTAAACCCCATTCTTCTTCTCGTGCCCCTCCAATTAAGGAAGATTGGACAGTTCTATGGGTTCCATTCGGTTGCGCGTTAGGTGGATCAGCTGCGTGGCGTTCTTGATATTAGTCTACTCATTGATGTTGTCTAGCCATTTCTCAATTCTATGGTTTAAGGATAAATATAGTCTGACCTGTGTACATAAATATGGGTGTTTGGAAATCCTTGGTGGACGCCTGCTCAACAGTTTGCAGTTACCACCGATAGAATCGTTGTACTAGACTATAAATATATTAACTCGTCTTACACACTTGAGCATTTCGTGAGAAATCCCACCGTAATAACGGTAATAGAATTAAGGATCGATAATACGCCCGATCGATTCCCCACCTCAATAAATAATAGAAATAATCGACGATTGGGGCCCATCGCTGTTGACTAACACGAGGCGGTTGTCGTAAATCCCGTTCAGTTTGGGCTCGTAAAGAAATCGGGCCCTTTCGGTTGTGTCAGGCTTCGTGACGACGTATTTATAGAGATCGGAGCTGATGATTTGTTGTGCAAGACGCGCGATTGAATTGCATCATCGCGCATCATCTAAGAACGAGTTTAGTCTTTTTACTTGTGTAGATAACCGTACAGTATTTTACTTTTCGTTTGGATACAATATGTTTCTTAAAATTTGTTAGATAAATAATTTTCAAGTAAAACACCTCATAAATTATTGATGTAGATGAAGTTTAGATGTAACAAAGCGATGAGACCTTTGTTCGCTCCACTCGTGGCAGTCTTCACAGACTGGTACAGCGATTGTGACGAGACCTTTATCCAATGGAAACTACTTACAGTTCTTTCTTAACTGAAACATCAAACGCATTACTGCTTGACGGCACTAACCTAAAGGATAACAGAAAGACTTTCTGATTAGATCGAAATATATTAGATTTTACGAGTGAACTTAAAATCGATTAAAGGGCTTAAGATATTCTTAGTCCTTTCTAAACCATAGATTATGTATGATTAACTTCTGTCAAGTTAAATGTATTTCATGCGTATCTCTTCTAATTTTATAACTTAAACATTAATAATTGCTACAAGTGTAAATCTTATATAAGATCTTTCGTTCACTATACAATTTATAAAACACTCCAAGAAAATATTCGCGATGTAGAAACTGGAGTATTTTAGGTGCCAAAAATAAGAGGATCTAAAAAAAGAAATTCTTATTCCGAACGTCTCATCCATTCCCGAAATAACTTGCAGTAGTTATTTCTAAGGCGTGTCTCTCGAAATGGGTCACAGCCTCAGATTCAAGGCGGTCGTAAGCAGAGCATGCCGCTGTTTGGTGACAGATGACTTGCAATACGGCACCATCTCTAATGAATGGGCTATTTCTGCACAATAATATTATTGTTGACAAAATGCGAAGTTGCAACTACCAAGGTAAAATTACTTCTTGTGTACTTGTATAGGAGAAATAAATATTTTTGAGTTTTAGATATTTTACACTAAGAGTATTAGGTGCTTATTATTGAAAACCGTACAGAAATCACCGAATGACTTAAATACATGTGATTACTATAGTAAATATACTTACATATGTGCTAATTCTAGAGTTTATGGAGGACGGACCAGACAAATATTTGTCTCTATGTTTCGCAGTATGCTTCTTATAACAAAAAAGTTAATCATCGATTGAACGCGTCTTCTCCTTTTAATAATAAACACGAGTTTGAAGAACTATTTACAGAATGGTACAGTTCAATATCTAAACAAATCTTTTATCTTCAACAACAACTTATATATTCCAACATTGTGACGACCGTATGTTAGATAAAATCAATGCAGTTACTTAAGTCTACGAACCGTAAGAGTTTAAGCTGTAGGTGTTCCTAATATAAAAATCAATGACGATTGGTCAATTCCTATTAAATATACAAATACATGATTATGAAGTTTTTAATATAAAAAAATATATTAATAAATAATAATTGTTGTAAAAAAACACATACAATACAATGACAACAATTAAGTCCTGAGAACGCAAATGAGTACTATGTTGCATGCCGAGTGCATGGATGTGGTGATGTCACGCGATGCAAATGAGACTAAGAATTAACCAGCAGATTGCGATCTATGTAAATAGCTTATAGCATACCTAGAGGAAAAATCTGTTTAGAGAACAAACGAGAAAAGAGTTAAAAATATATTTGCACAGAATTTTTTCAAATTGAAGCCGATGACGGAATTTGGAAGAACACCAATGTTTTGTTCCACATTCTGTCTGCAGCTTCCACTTTTTCCTTTTTTTATTATGACTAATAATAATAAATCGTATTTTCCTTATTTTGGATTGTAGGTTATATTGGTCTTTACCTTTTTCCCTGGATGTTAAATCTCAGCTTCGTAATTACACCAGCAGACATAATCAAAGCGAGTATTGTTTACACAAAAACGGATTCACTGTTTAATAGAAATGTTCATTCATCGAGCTCAATTATTTGTTCCACTTATACAGCTATTGTTTCTATACACGATAGTTTTTTCATTCATCTGAACGCCCGTATTACAACTAGCTGTCTCTCTACATGGAGCGAGCTTCAAGAAGAAAATTAACAAGAAGTCAAAAAAATTAAGAGAACAGTAGGATTGTTTAACAAAATGATAAACTTAATATTGTTTGTGAATAACACAAATATGTCGGTATGTAGCAGTGGAACAATATGGGATATTGTTTAGATCAGATAAAGAATTTAGTTGTAAATATAAGAAATCTAGACGCAGTTTGCAATTTAATAGGTATTAATATATTTGCAAAGGATCTTAAACCAACATAAGTAAAAGAATCTCGTCTGCAGTCAACCTCAAAATGTGTCTTCATTTATATAAGAATACATTAATAGCAAACATAAGATATTAACACTCATAACGCAGTCGTAAAATTTTTATGGCTTCCATTCATGATCTAACACCATCATAAAAACCGCTATTGCTTTGTTGGAAATAACCTGACCATATTTTATTTTATATTGATTGTATTTCAGTATGCTAAGTTTGTACTTATTGGATTTTTTTTTAGTTCCAATGGTTAGTTGAGTTTTTATTCACCGTTCTACGGTATAAGACGACTTGAGATCCCCATAATTTTACTGACAACAACTTTCTTCAAACTGGAACCCCTTTAACCTATGATCAGTAATTGTGTCAGTTTTAACAAAGATCATTATAATGTATTAAGTTATTCATCACTTTGAAAATTTACGCGTCTTAAATTTTTGTTCTATGACAACGTAGTCTTTATATTTGTACTCATCATTATCATCATCATCAGCCGTTAGACGCCCTCTGCCTGACACTTTATATTTGTATTACTAGAGAATAATTCTACCATCGATCAAGATTATCTCTATTACCCTCATGTCAATGCTTCTATCAATTTTAGGCACCATGGTGTCCCGCAAGGCACTGTGGAACCTGTACTGTTTTCTGCTTTACCTTTTTAATGTAATATTTCATTTCGTATCGGTATAGACGAGAGTAATAAATTAGTAAATTCGCGTCGGTGGACCATTGCGTAGGCAACAGGTAGAGTGCCTGGTGCGGTGCTTGGTGGATTATTTTGATTTACCGCATTTGCGTAGGTGAAGATATACTATTTGTCCGACGCGAATTACACCTTTCAAGTTTCATATACGCACTTTTCTTTTTTTCCTGTTAAGTTTATCTTTTCATTGCAGCCTTACTTCAATCTCTATCTCTCTCTAGTTACATTTAAACAGCACCATATTCATATTATAATTTAACGATAAGAAATTGAGCCACCTGAACAGTCTTCGACAAGAGAGATTTATTGCCAGTAACAGAATGAAGTAAAGTAACTTTAGTTTAATACAATTTATGGTAGAGTCTGTAAAGTTTCCTGTAGTAAATTGACAATTCTATTAACTTTGAGCTTGGAGTCAGACATAATGAGAACTGCTTTTATTATTAATGTCGCAAGCTGAGCTAGATTTTGACTTCACAGGTGAATTATGCAATTCATTATTCTATATACTATGTATGTACATAGTGTGTCTACAGAGTTTAATGGGATTTGTAACATTTATTTTGTTCGTAATAGACACGTAATGAGAAGAGGCTTAGAAAGTCATTTTAATTTATCCGCAACATGCCTACTTGTTGGAAAAACAGCTTTCACTCTGTTGTCAGAGAAGACTCGAATGCCCCCAGTGGAAACATCAGAACTGCTGTTCGTGTTATGTCACAAACATATATATGTCTCATATTTTTGATGTTTTTTACTACCTTATTCCCAGAATATAAATCCATTTACAGCCTGTGATCCATTAAAGGAAAGTTTCAGATATTTATTGTATAGATCATTTAGTACAGTCATGTATTGTATAGATGTAAAAAGACGAGACGATTCAACCGGTTCGAACCCCGGCAGGTTTCTGGATGGTGTACGTGGGCGACGGCGACATTCCCAAAATAGTCCGGGGGAAATCATTAAACCGTAATTGTTGTGTGGGACTGATTTTATATCGAATCACGGAGTCGCGTACGGATATAATGATTAATTCAATGTAAATGTATTCAAACGTATGAAGTGTTAATAATGATTAACGAGACAAGAATAAACTCATTAATAACAAATAAAGGCGTTGTACTACACTAAAATGGAATCTAATGAAGGATATTTGAAAGCAAATTGTGTAACGTATTGCTTGCGGATTGTCAGACGAAAAAAAATTTTAAATAGTAACCAATTCATGTTTAGTCAAATGTCCTAGACATAAAAGGAACTCTTGATACATTATCAGTCGGAAGACGACAACTTTAAGTAAGGGTACACTTAAAGATCCGCATCTAAAGAATCTTAGTTTACTGTAAATAGTATAAAATGTGATTAGATAAAATAGTTTGTTCTCTAATAGTCGTTATGTATAGAAGGAGGAAAAAAAAGCCAAGGCAAATACAATACAAATGAATACTTCATCAATATTCGTTGAAATGATTCAGCTGTCATACAAACTTGTAAATGTTAATAGAAAATGCTTTCAATACATCTTGATCCGTGAAGATGACACCGATTGTCCTCTACGGGTCAATTTTGAGGGGTCAAGGTGCGAGGGAGCGGATGGGGTCTGAGTTGATTGGACGCTCGTGAAATGCGTGTCGCAACATCGTGCCCACCGTCGCGATGCGGCGATAACAATTTGCACGACCTCTTATAAAATGTAGCGCTGCCTCGCAACTAACATTGTCTATGTGTAAACCTTTGCAAATAATATTAACTTCCACCAGATAATCTAGGATGTGGTAACTAATATCACTCGTAAGTTATAAAACAGGTTTAACTATTTAGGTCCAGGTTCAAAAATATAATAAAGTTTTTTCAAAGAAAAAAACAAGTAATACGGACGTGTTCAGGAATTATGCGATTGTTCCTATACCTTATTAATGCTAACATTTGATTAGCTCATTTAAATAATATTTAACAACTAATTCATCATCATTATCATAATCATCAGCTGGTAGACGTCCACTGTAGGACCTAGGCCTCCTCAAAGATCTCCATATACGACTGTATACTGACTATGTTGACTAACATGGCTTTCAGTACCGCTGGGCATTAGGGGCTGTCGTATGTAGGGATTCATAAAGGGGGATTTGGGCTACAACGACTAAACTTTAACAACTAACAAGGTAACGCCAATAACGCTAACAACTAATTAGTGTTACCGTTAGCGTTATAATCTATATATATATAGGAAATTTCCACTTATTTAGAGACTCATCACGATATCTCGGAAACCATAACGCCTGGAGACTGGATATTTGGTAGGAATATTCGTTTTTCTGAGTATAGGTCATTTAAGAACGGATTTTACAAAATTTCTTCCTCAGAGGAAATGGAGTGTTACGGCCAGTAAAACGCGGGGGACCAGCTAGTATTATGTACATCGTTAGTAACTCCGCATTGTTATTTTTAGTAGCTTCATCATCATCATTATCAGCCGACATAGATCTCTGGGAAAGATCTCCACATCGATCGATCCTGCTCTGCCGATTTAGTAGCTTAGAGCGTATTAAATACCATCAGGTTAATATTTATAACACATAAGGAAAATTCCATGATAAGACTTGATATTAATGATATTAAATCACGTTACCTTAGTCATTTCAATATCTAGTGTATAGAGACAGTGCCTTTCAAACCGAAATGTTTTCACTCTTCTGCTTAACGGTAGAAATCTACCACCAGTAGATTAGTTTCTCTATCTGTTCGCCAAATCTATAAATTTTCCTCGTACCGTATATTCGTTTGGACAATTTATTGGACAAACAAAGCGCTGCAATCATTGCTACGTTACCCGACCTGAGCCGCGGCGTGGATTAATCAGAAACCGTTCAATATTACCTTTGTTGGTCAAGCGGAACGTGCTGGTGTTCCCTGAGGAGTCAAGGTGAGTATCGTCTTTGCAATCATATTACTGTTTTGTTTCTTTGACCTGCAAGTATGTCTTTCAGGTTATAAAACCCAATGCTCGAATCTAATATCCAATTCAGCTGAATTGAGCGGAACAGTTCAATTTTTAACTACCAGACCAAAGTCGCTCTCGTCGCAGGAATCTTCATCGTCAGTCGATAAATCTCCACTGCTGGTCTCCTCCAAAGATCTCCACATCGATCGGTCTTGTGCCGCCCGCATCGCCGGCCACGAGGGGCTGTCGTTTGTAGGGTTTCATATGGGGGGATTTGGGCCATTCCCCACCATGCTGACCAGGAACGATTCCTGAAGTATCAATCAAAGCAAAAACAAACAGAAATCTTATCAAAATGAAATAGATAGCTGTTGTACCCTAAACCTTATATATACTTAAAAATAAGTTCTTTAACTTAATAAGGGTTCTCTATCATACGATACTTCTATTCAATTTAGAGGACGCAGAGTCAATGATTTCTTTTCAAAATTAAATTAGGGTCATACATATTTTTTTTTATTTATTGTAGCGACGAGACGACCGGGACATTCACCTGATTGTTAGTGATACGCCTGCCTATAACAATGGGACGCTAATTAGGATGCTATATAAAGCATCAGATTGCGCTCTTCGCCTTGAGATATAGGATGTTGTCTCATTACCCCAGTAATTTCACTAGTTACAGCGCCCTTCAATCCGGAACACAGTAATGTTTCTACATTACTGTTTGGCGGTAGAAATAAGACCTGCCGTGGTACCTGTCTAGACCGTCATTATTGTTTGATTTCAGAGGTTAAATACTCATTAGAAAACCTTCGATCCCAAGAGAGGGTTGAGTTGTTATCATCATCTACATCATCACAGCCGGTAGACGTCCACTGCTGGACATAGGCCTCTCGCAAAAATCTCTACGTCGATCGGTCTCGTGACTTGTTACTAATTGCAGTATGCATCTACATTTATGTAGCTGCCTGTAAAATAAAAACTTATAAACGATATTAAATAGCTCGCTGACCCAATGGTTACAGCATGCGGCTTTCATTCCGTAGGTCGCGGGTTCGAATCTCGGCATGTACCGATGACTTTAATATTTAAGTTATGCACATTTGTGAACTTAAGTAAACGACAGTGAAATATAAACGGTGAAGGAAAACATCGCGAGGAAACCTGCACATGAATTGGAATTTATTCTGTGTGTGTGAAGTCACCAATGCGCATTGGGCCCGCGTAGTAACTATAGCCCTATCGCCCTCATATTGAGGGTAGGCCTGTGCCCCAACAGTGGGGACGTAAGTTGGCTGTTGAAAAAAAAACGATATAGATTTTCATTGCTATGAAAAAAAAAATATTTTTAGCTGTTATGTAGATATTACCAGATTCTAAGTGTCTATTTTGTTTTATAATATTGTTTTAATATTCTTTCCATCAATATTTTTTTTTGTTAATGCGGTTATCCCTCTATAACACGGTACTCTTATTACGCATTTTCACATTAGGCGATTTCAATCCCTCGTATAACACGGGCATTTCTCCATATAACACGAGGAATTCCCACATTATATTTTTGTACTGTGAAATTTATAATGATTTGTACAGTTCATAATTAGTAGTTAATTGAAATCAATTATTTTTTTGGTCATATGCATGTTTTTTTATTTAAATTGTTCTTAGTTTAGTTTGATTTTGATAAAACGAACATGTCTTGTTCATAATATTGTTTTTCTTAATATTCGATTTAAACCTCCCTTAGGGAGAAAAGTTAAAAGTGATTAATTTATACGTAACGCGTTATACGGGGTCGAAAGGCTGGTAATACGGGAATACTCGTACAACGCGTTTTCCTTATAACGCGGAACCAATCTACCGTGTTACAAGAGGGATTACAGTATTGTTAATGTTTTAAAATTTTCAATTGAAACTTATTAGGTTTGCAATTAGTAAACTAAATATAGGATTTATTCAACACACTTTCGACCATCGTAAAGTCGCTGACTGTACAGGTTTATACTTTCGATTGTCGCAGACTCTTATGTTTATGTAAGAGTAACCAGCCACCAGTTGTTGCTAAACGCTGAGATCGCGTTGGAGAGAAAGTGCAGAACTTCACACAGTAGCTATCACTTTTGCAAATGTGTGTTATAACACTCGTTGATAAACGGTTATTAGCTGAACCCGACAGGCGTTTTCCATCCCACCAACCCGCATTGGTCCTGTGTTGTGAGAAATGGCCCAAATTTCCCTATATGAACTCTACAAACGACGGCTCCTAGTGCCCGGCGGTACCGAAGCTCAAGGTCGCAGGAAGCGGCTGGATGCGGACAGCGTAGGACCGATCGGTGTGGGGATCTTTGGGGAGGCCTATGTCCAGGAGTGCACCTCTATCGGCTGATGATAGATTTATTTTGTACATATTCGAGTCTATATTAGTGTTCTTAACAGCAAAGGAAAATTTAAGTGCGTCAAGTAAACACTTGCCGCTGATCATTGAATTTTGTTAAAAACTTTCCGAGAGGACACTCATCATTGAGATAAAGCAGTTTCAGTTCTATTCAACTAACGATTAAATAGTACAATAAGTTAGTTTAACTTGTGTGTAGACCTTAACAAAACGACTATGGACATAAATTAATTTATTAACAAACAGTTGAAATTACCGCAAGTGTTATCTGTTAACGTATCAACAGTACTCAGGTCGATGTTAAAGGACTTTTTTTTTGTGTTTTTATTTATATACTAGCACATATCCTGCAAACGTCTTCCTAGTTGATTGATATGTTAAATATACGTATATGTAAATAGATTTGTAATATATATTTGATATTGTTATGAAAACGATTCGTCGAACTTTCCGAATGCCTTGAGACGAGCCGAGAGCAGAGCGGTGCTAAGGCAGCCGGTTGACGCGTCATTAAGAGCATTTCAGGATAGGCACGACTTTCAGTCATGAAGTACATGAAAGAGGAGATAAAAAGTATATAAAAGTTGATCTAGGCCTATGTATTATCATATCATTGTAATAAAAATATCATTCTTGAAAAGATACTATTTTTATCGATAAAATGGTAGGAGTGATGATTGAACTCTACTGTAGCTGCTGATTGTTAGTTTAGATAATAGCTAAAACTTAACTATTTGATAACTAAAGAAATCGATAACCTTCAAACAACAACTTAAAAGGCATTTGAAAAGAGATTTCTATCAAAAATAATATATTATGTTGGTTGGGACCTAAGATAAGTATTCCAAGAAACTGTTGTATGTGGCCAGCACAGCCGACCCATCGGTGTGGAGACCTTTGGAGGCAGAGTCGTGCGATTCATGAATGCAAATAAGCACGGCATACCCTTACTTTTTAAACTTATCTAAATAATAATCTCTGAAGTCACTCTAAAGGTTAAAACTATGCTGAATTGCAATTGGTGAGTTTATTTTTAACTGTAGTTAATCCAAGAGTTTTATGGTACGGTATGCAGATCCCACGCGAAACCTCTGTGTTTTATCTGGAGGAGGCCTATGTTCAATAGTCAGCTGGTGATGATTCCACTGACAGACAACTCTTGTTTGTTTCTATTTTCGGCTCTTGAAGAGTAAACAATAGGACAATTATCGCTATGGTAACTTCGTTAACAACCGCCGACGAACGGTAAATCTGAACGAGCTCGGAGCGATATGACCGGAATAAGCAAAACCCTGATAACAGGCGGAGTACGCCGAGCGCAGCGCCAGGTGGAGCCGCCCTGCGCGCCGCGCCGCGCGCCGCAAGATAACTCAGTACACCGCCAGCCCCGGCGCTGGTTGGACGTGTCCTGCGCGATCGCATGTGATGCGGCTCCGGCCGAACTTTCCGACCATATCGAGAACTAGAAATTGATCAGTTCCTTTCGCGGCGACGGGACTGCCGCCTCGCGAACTGAATAGCGATGCACCGGAAACATTAGGGCATCGAGCGCGGCCGGAAACCGAAGCGAGAAGAATTGTTCTGTATTGTGCACAGTATCGCAAATTTTATTACGTTCGCGTGACCTTGTGATGTTGACTTGAGCACTTTAGTTTCTACAGGTGCGACATTCGGCCTTTTGTTACCGAGCCGTTTTAATCACATCTCGTTTAATTTAGTGAAAACCGGTACGTTTGTTTACGTAATTAATATAGAAACAGTTGTTTATGGACCCGATGAGTTAATTGGTTAACTTTGTGACGATGTTGGCTGTGAAAAATTTCTTTATGCCTGAAAAGCGGGTCGATTCGCCGCGATTCTCCCGCATGCCCGAGGCCCTCATGAGGTCAATCAGGAGGCGATCACTAAGGGTCAAGAGGACCAAGTCGCTGGTGCTAGTGAATGAGAAGAGGAAATCCGGTGAGTGGTAGAGTATTTATTTCCCTATTTTTTTTATTCTTTTTATACTGGACTAAATTTGTAAGTGTATTGTTTCCTACAAATAAATACTGCAGAACTTCATCAGTAGCTGTGGAATATTTATAAAGACAAGCGACAAATGTACTAGCCATTAATTTCTGTATTACTTCGGTAAGCTTTAGTTATATAAATAAATAATTTTGCGTTAATAATCAAAGATCAAGAAAAATTCTTAACGACGTGAACTTCTATTATGATCGATAAATAAAATTATAGTTATTACTTTATGATGATTTATAGGGATAGCAATTTTTATGATCGTGCTGTACAATTTTGTTCACTGCAGGTTGAGGCACAGATAATTGGATGCGTTCTGATGAGCTGTTTGACATGATGCCTACAGCTACATTTCATCATCGCACTGTTCTCCATCGGTAGGGAATTCATCCTCACATCCTAGGACCGCAGTGGTCTCATATGGTCCTATTCGAGAACACTCAAATTGTGAAACAAGTCTATCGGTCTCCTGTCGAGGTTTTCCCTAGGAGCTACAGTATGAGGTTCTTCAAACAGGGCGTGAAAAGGTTTCTGCAGGGTCGGCAACACGCCCAGTGATACCTCTGGTGTTACTCGCGGTTACAGGCTGCGGTGACTGCTCAACATCAGGCGGGCCGCAAGCCTGTTTGCCACCAAAGTGGTATAGAAAAAAAAGAGATACAATCTAAGTATGTGAAAAATGTTGTGTTATTACTAGTTACATATTTATACCATTAGCTAATGTTCATTTGTTGTTAATTTCAATAATTGTTCGTTACTATTACAATCACTGCTTACTAATTCTCTTATCAAACGTTAGTTAATTATGACCATAAATGATAAAGGCTATGTAACCCACTAAGGGATCGGAGATGCTGTCTCACAAACATGTTGACACTAATCTTATGATCACTCTTTTTTTGATGACGGAGATAAAGCTGAACAAAACATTGTTATTTAAAATCATCTTGTCTTGTTAAACATGTAATGATGTGCAGCACCATTGAAGGAGTTGCGTAAATACTTGAAAACGTTACGTAAGTCTGGTGAGTTACCGTGAAGGTGGAACGGGTCTGGTTTACTTATTTTGGGTACTCGTTTGATTTCTTATCGACCGCGAACTCGTCCTCGGCGCAATTAATTATCGACTCGTTTTGTGTTAAAAAAAAACAAATATACACTGCTGCGACCAAAATGGTACATTATCTACGTATATAAAGTCGAAGAGTGTACTTTTGAAGGTTGTGCTGACTTGACTAAACACTGAATAAATCGAACTCCTGGCACTTCGTCATAATTATTGAAAGAAGTATATGTTGTATAAGACATCAGGAAAAACCAACTTCCATCAAAATCCAATGTCATGATGACGATTCTTTGAGGGGAGAAGTTTCCTAATTATTATGACTTTAAGAGCCATTAAAGTTGACCTTAAATGGAGAGGCACAACTGACTGAAATCAGGGGACCGATTTACAGTCACTCTTACTTAAGTGTATTTATATGTAAACTATAAATATTCCTGTGTAAATAAATAAATAAATTGGATGATAGTATAGTACAGCAAGTATATAGTATGGTGGTATACATGAAAGATATATATAACTATATATATATATATCTGCGTAAAAGCGGTCAACAACTCACAGGACCCAAGCCAACCCTCACCTGCTCGTGGTGCACTCTGCTAATCAACAAACGAGGCTTTCTTTCCCCCCACCTGCATTGGGCCAGAGTGGTGGGAAATAGCCCAAATCCCTCCATATGAACCCCTAGAAACTACTGAAGGTCGCGAGAAGTCGTTGGATGCGGGCAGTGCAGGATCGATCGATGTGGAGATCTTTGAGGCTTTGTATTCATTCAATCATTTTAACTGACCTAACGTAATCTATATATATAACGAAAATGGGTTTTGTTTGTTCGTCAAGCACGGGAAAATTAGTGAACGTAGCCACATGGGAGTATGACCATTCGATGCGGAATGATCTGTAGATGGTTATAGGATATTTATTTTTTGATATTCCTCATCCTTCATAATTTTATTTCTATTTAAAATTTATAAATATTTTCATGTGGTATTATTTATGTCGTTGCTATAGTAACGGTTTCAATAGAAAATCATTTCCGGTTACGGTTGCTCATAAGGAAGATTTTAGACAAATTTGAAATTTGATTCTATATTACAGCCAGCAAAGCGGTGAACAACTACTATAACACAAACTCAGGATCGCGCATGTTAAAGGAAAAGATAATTTATAGGTTTAAATGGAGAGCTGTATTTAGATCAATATATATATATATATATATATATATATATATATATGTATATCGATTATGAGTATAGTATCAGTATTTTCATTCGGCAAACGATTATAATGCTAATTGTATCGATGAGGAAATCGAGTATTGTTTGACTTTCTTTGGAGCTATCAAATTGCTATTACCAGAGATTAGAAATCTATGCAACGGATACATAATTCATCGCGCTTTTATATAAATAACTCTTCGTTATTGTTCTCTTTACGTTTTATTGTTATAGACGAAAACATCTACTTTTACTGAGCATGTATTAACAATTAATATTTATTTTATTTCACTATTTTGTATATACAAACGAAGGTAGAAATAAACGTTTTTTACACCGACAATGGAGAACTATAAGCGAGTGAGAGAATAAAGCTACATTGATAATAGGAAGCCAAAACATAAAAAAAGAAAAGTTCTAGTAATAAAAAAACTACCATAACAGTGCTAATAAAGAAACAGGTACACTGACAAATAAATAAATATAAAGTGGATGAATAAATGATAATTTTTTTAATGAATTAGGTGACAGTCTCGTTAACGACTAACTGCTTCATCAGATTGCTCACAGATTCAGAAACGAAACTTCTTTTTTAACGAATCATCGTCATCATCATCATCAGCCGATAGACGTCCACCGCTGGACACGGTTTTATATAATATTGCATAATAAGGCGACCAGTTAAGAATGTCTTACTGGTAGGTCTCTGTTGTTCGAGACCGTCTAGGTAGGCACCACTGCAGCTGCTATTTCTGCCGCCTAACAGTAGTGTGGAAATATTACTGTGTTCTGGATTGAAGGAAATTGTAGCTAATGAAATTACTGTTATATCGCTCAAGGCGACGAGCACAATGTGGTGCAATGTATACCATCCTAACTAGCATTACTTTGTTATGGGTACTCTTATCACTTACCGTAATGTGATCGTGCCGCTCGTCTCGTGGTTTTGTTCATTAAAAAGCAGTTCTTTACATTTCTGTGATGACAGCATTGCATAGAAGTTATACCATTTGACAGGTATTTCTTCATGACTACAAAGCCACTTGCTATTTGATAAGTGACGAAAGCTAATGCGTCGCAGCGTAGTACTTTGAATTGCAATTATATTGTTATGACTGTCGCTTATCTTTTATCAGCAATTGTGCTCTCATTGACTATCTCACTTTGTGAAATTCTGTCAATATGCCGACAAAGAAATCTTAAGGATATTTATAAATCCTTCTTAAAATATTACCTATGAAATTGTAAAAATAAATATCCTATAATGCATCTACAAAATATTCCGCGTGGTCATGTTCCTATGGCGACACGTGATTGGCGAACAGAGGAAATCCATTTTCATTATATATTTATATGGTTATTTTCATTGCTCCAAGGACTGACCTGCGATGGGGCAGTAAGGTCCTCGAGTGGCGCCCGCGTACCGGTACATGTAGTGTTGAGAGGCCTCCCACAATGTGGACCGACGAGCCGGTGAGAGCCGCGGAAGCCACTAGACGCGAGCAACGCAGACTGATCGATGTGGACATCTTTGGGGAAGGCCTAAATCCAGCAGTGGAAGTCTATCGGCCGATGATGCTAGTATACGTATACATAGAAGATAGGATTCATGAAAACCAACACGGCTTTATTTATTCCGTGAAAGTGAATGGTGTCATATTTATCACGCGAAGTGGAGCTGTAAATACAATGCCTTATGAAAATTTCCTATGGGAATAATGCAACTTTCCGTCCCCAAGCGGGGATAAATATTTAAAATGTGAAACAATAAACTATGCAGCACCACGTGTGACCCATAAAGAGTCGCTTTCACGAGGTTGCGCCTGCGTGCACTCCACGGAATGTAGTGCTTACATCGAGTAATAATGTTGTAACAATAATTGGTATTATACTGGTGATAAACTCGGTGGATTCCATCACAATACCTATTTCTGCTAATGGACAGTATTTTGTAATCATTACCGTACTACGGTTTGAAGGAAGCTGTAGTTTGTGAAGGAAGACATACATTCATTACATCTTCTTGCATTCGTTCGATTTTCAAGCTGTTCTCCGCCCACTGCAGCATACTAATCCTCTGGTTTATATCAGCGTGCTTTATTCTTATACAGATCTTCTCCATAGTCTCCTGAGCGACTTTAAGTTTTTTTGAGATACCTAAGCTTTTAATATAATTATACATTTATTGTAGAATGATCGTTAAAATCAATCGCCGATTAAGTAACAGTTTTACTAAATGAAAATTTATGGTTTTAAATTATATTGGCTCTATAAAAGGGCGCGGTTCCCCGTTGAAATCTCGTAGTATTAAATAAAAAACATTCGTTTCCCTCCCTCGCAACCACCGGAACATTTATACCTTTTAATTGCATTAAAGCACCTGGCGATCGCGTGCCACACAGAAATGTCACATTTTTCGTTACGAACCACCGACGTAACTTGACCGGGTAGTCCCTTGTAATGCTAATTTCACACGTCCCATTCTACACTGGACTTTTTTCTCATTTACTCTTTAAACGACCATTGTAATAAAAACCCTCATCCTCAAGCACACTTAAGAGCTCAAGGGTTTTGTTATGATTGCTATCGCTTATTAAGGGACGGTTTTTGACGGGTGATTTAAGGAAATCAATTAAACTATATGACGGTGTACGGAAATTGAATAGGTAAATTTAACCTGTAGTTTATCGGGCTAGGTTCTAGTTAAATTTACGTTAATTATTCAAGTGCGCAAGGTGCAGGTTTTTAATTGTGCATTTAAAAACGGTTATTGTTCATTACATATTATCTCTTATAAACGAGTTTTCGTTATTTATCCTTGTAACTAATTATAATGCTAAAGGTGGCAGTTGAGCTGATGCCATTAAAGAGTAATTAAGCATAACCGTCATTTGATTGAATCGGAAGTAGTATAATTTGTTGCACTGACGTCAATGTGACCTGATTTATTAACAGAAATATATTAAAACGAATAAATGACAAAAAGATATAAGCAGTTGATGGTATTTGTAGTATCAGCTCATAAAACGCCCACAGGAGATAAAACAACGGATCTTTCCTAATATTATAGAAAACCTATCATGATATGTTATTCCTAAACAGGGACCTCCATGTTAAATGGGAAGTGCAACGCCACTGTGCAATAGAGGCATTTATGTAAATTCCTAACAATGGTTATTTGCTTGAAGCAATCAATATTTTTGAAATCGTTTTTCCCTCTTAAATGAGAGATCATTAAATCGATTTTATATCGACCACTCGAATCGATCGTGAAACGAATAACACAAGTGGTGGCTGTTTATTTTTTCAACGTTACCGATTCAGGGCGGCGGCTGAATGTTTATTGTTACTCTGTTTTAATGTCGATTGAAAAACTATTAGCACATCATCAATTTTAGTTATGAAATTTGTTATTTTAATGCATATAAATAATGTTTTTTAAATAATTATTAATATTTTCTTATTTGTATAACAATCACTATATCGGCAATTCACAAGATATCTATTATGATGCTTTTTCTTCTTCTACCTCCTGCCCTTTTCCCATTCTATGTGGGGTCGGCACAGTATGTACTTCTCTTCTACATCTCTCTATCAGCCGCCATATCTAAATTCACACTCTTCTTACACATGTCATCTTTCACACAATCCATCCACACTTTCTTCGGTCTTCCTCTACCCTTATAACCATCCACATTCATTCTCATTACTTTCTTTGCATGCTTCTAACATGATGCACGTTAAAGAAACTAGATATACATAGCACAAATTCCTCTTAAAG
Source organism: Ornithoptera alexandrae (assembly GCA_029030555.1). Taxonomy (NCBI): domain Eukaryota; kingdom Metazoa; phylum Arthropoda; class Insecta; order Lepidoptera; family Papilionidae; genus Ornithoptera; species Ornithoptera alexandrae. Next base: position 10,831,393 of record JARDVY010000272.1, on the reverse strand, counting down.
TCATTTTGTAATTAGTTGATATTATGAAAATTCACGATGACTCGTGAAGAGCCCTAGTTCCCGTTTCAGATAGTACATATTTACCTACCAGTTCAATGATGACCGAGCTAGATAAGAGCAGTGCCAACCTTTCAGATAGTGCAAGACCTGTTTAACCTAACCTACATCGGAGACCTATAGCCGTTCCCCCTTACTGCACGCTCGGAGAACACAATAGCCAGTTGGATGTAATCCAAACTGAATCTAGATTCATGTCGATGTAAAATATAAGACTAATTTGATCTCTGATTTAGTGGATAAGATTTCTCTTGGAAACATAAACATCGCAATGGAAATCCATCCATAACAGCTAATTTACGTCCCCACTGTTGGGGCACAGGCCTACCCTCAATATGAGGGCGATTGGCCACAGTCACCACGCGGGCCCAATGCGGTTTGGTGACTTCACACACACCTGACAATAAATTCTAATTCATGTGCAGGTTTCCTCGCGATGGTTTCCTCCACTGTTTGTATTTCGCTGTTGTTAGCGATGGAGTTAGGAATATACAATATTCATCTGTGACCCACCTATATGAAATTGGACTAACTAGAACGTAATTTATTAACTAGAATATCGCTGTATCTATTCTGGAATATATAATTAGGCTTATTAAACTATTTTTCCGAAGTTTGCAATAAATAATCAATAATTAAACCAAGTTTAGGAATATTACTACCAACCTTCACTAGTTGGAGAGGTACTTTAAGAAGAAGGAATATAACTGAAGATAAGGCTAGGAAATGGTGTTTTAGATCTATTCCCAGCTGTGGTCTTTAACATGTTTGATTACATCGTTAAGGCATATGTGATGTATAAGTTGTGCTAAAAAGAAAACTTTGAGATCAAGAATAGAGAACTCTTTCTTACGTTCATGGAAATGTATATGTCGATCACTTGGAGGTAATCTATTGGAGACCATTTGGGACTATTTAGGAATTGTACGTTACCAAATTAAACCTTTGACACATCCTTAAGTATCATAACTCCAACTGGCGACGTTGTGGTACTAATAAAGAGATCTACGTGTGCAGCAGCTATTTATAGGAGATATTGATAAAATAACTCATTGATGCATTTGTTCTTCCTCTTCCTCTCGCTGCTTTGTGTCGTGAAAATGATCTATATTTGGATCTTTATTTTCGCTTTATGTGTATGAGACGGCGGCACCAGGAGTCCGCAAGTGGCTCAGCGCACTGACACATGTTAACAATCGACCTTATTAGCCGGTTTTATTATCGGTTGGTGCGTTTTGTATTCAGACTGATTCATTGCTATTTTTAAGTAGGAGCATCACTGCGAATTCCGTCTGGCGACAATTAACCGCTTTAACCTTCAGTGCAAAAAAAAAACACGCCGGCTGTTTTTTTATGTGTATTTCAGTATGCAGATCTCGAAGACATAATATGAACTAAGAACAATCCTTTCAATATTAATATTACGTGCTGCAACATTAACTTGATCAGGCATTTGTTTTATCATATATTTTTTTAGTATCTTTTGGGGTAGGCCTATGCCCAGCAGTGGACATCTATCGACTGATGATGATGAATATAAATTGTCAATAATTTTGACCTAAGATAAGTAGCAGTATACAAAATTCTGCACCCTTCAAACCAGTAACGTAGTCCTGTTCTCCTTATTAGAGCTATGTTGTTTATGCAGTATGGATTTGTTAATCTTTTTTATGTTTTAGTACTACAAAAAATAACTCTGGTCTTAGTTAGTAATCAATATCAAAAAAATATTACTAATTAAAGTCCACAGCAAGGAAACTACAATGTCCATCAGAAATATTCTGCTGTTCATTACGTTAATGTGTGTTAAGTATTATTTTTACTAAAACAACTATTAATTCCATGACTTATCCTTTTTGGATATACAGCAAATATAAACTAGTACAACATCTGTCAGTTTCAGTTAGTAATATCATCATCAGCTGAAGACATCCACTGCTAGACACAGGCCTCCCTTATAGATCTCCCATCGGTCGGTTCTGCGGTGCCCGCATCTAGCGGCTTCCCGCAACTGTTTTATAGGGGTTTATATGGGGGGATTTGATCCATTTTCCATCATTTTGACCCAATGCCGTTTGGTGGGAGCCAGAGCCTCATTTGTTGATCAGCAAGGTGCACCACGAGCAGGTGCGGTTGGCTTGGCTCTCGTGAGTTCTTGTGCGCTGGACCCCATACATCCTCCCGTCAGTAATACCTGTAAGTCATATTAAACAAAAAAGTAAAATATCACACAATTTGCTTAACTATTTATAGTAATCAGGACATCGTATCGGTATTTAATTAACGAATTAACTAATATTGCCTTATCTATATCCTGCTACAAATAGAATACAATAACACTTGTATTATACAATACAAAATCGGAAATAGCTGATGAATCACTTAGTATAACGTGACGGCTATTTTATGAACAGAATGATCTATCCTGTTTTAGTCACCAAAAAATTTGATAACTACCTACCTATTGGTCAAGTTCTCACCCAGATCCCTTCAATTCAGTCGCTATCACTTAAAGTCTTGTGAAGAATATATAATTAAATTATATACACATATGATATGTATATATAATTAAACTTAAAACACTGAACGTTAGTAATATAGAGTGTCTAATCCAGTAACCGTCGGGAATGCGGTGATTGAAGAAGTAAAAGAATACGTTTATTTCGGACAGGTTATAGAACTTGGCCGAGGTAGCTCCAACAAAGAGATTGTAAGACGCATTCGGCTGGGTGGGCAGCGTTTGGGAAACTCCGCCACATTCTCACCTCGCAGTTACCCCAATGCCTCAAAACGAAAATCTTTAAGCACTGCGTCCTCCCCACTCTTACTTTTACGGCGCAAAGACATTGCACCCGACCATCGGGCTGGTCCACAGATTCAAAGTAGCACAGCGAGCGATGGAGAGAACTGTGCTTTGAATTTCTCTAAGGGACAAAATCCGGAACTCTCGAAATCTGTAAGCTGAAGTGGCAGTGGGCCGACCATATCTGTCGTGTCAGTGACGGCCAATTAGGGAGAAAAGTTTTGGAGTGAAGGCCAGGTACGGGCAGCAGAAGTGTAGGACGCCGTCCCTCCATATGGACCGACGACATCATCAGGACGGTCGGAAGCGGGTGAATGGGAGAAGCTGAGGATCGCATTTAATGGAAAACATTGGCAAAGGTCTATATCTAGCAGTGGATAAACAAAGGCTGATAATGATGATGAGAGAAAATTACAATCCGTACAAGCATCTTTGTACTACCACTCTATATATTCATTTATTTAAATTTATAACGTTAGTGCTTGACCACGATACCACCTGATGTTAAATGGTAATGTGGTCTGTGGTGGTAAAGCGCACTAATCTAGTTGCAGCCTATTCACTCTTCTCTTGAAGACACTTATATTGTACGATGATACTGATGCCAGCAAGTTGTTCCGCTCCCTTGCTGTTGTTATCTGAAACTAGAAGCTGAACCTCTTTGTTCGCTGGGTTGTTTACAATAAGTATGGTAACTCGTAATGAGACCCGTCGTCTAGCGGTGAGGAAGAGATAGGAGAGTTATATTATATAGGTGTAATTCTATCGCATACTTTTCAAAGCTGATTACATCATTCGGACGATAGTCAAGTACTTGATTATCATCTAAGTAATCAAATTTTATACGGCATACGGACATTGGGTGCTCTCCCCTGTCAGTGTTAGTACAGGGGACCGCCCGCTGCTGTCTTAATTTGGTCGATCAATCGTATAATCCCCTCTAGTGCCGTGAACTTGCTCAATGCTCCTCGTAACCCACAGTGAAGTAATTATCGGAGCGTAACCTGTTTCAAAGGAACGTAACTTGAGGCATAAAAAAAACAGTCTTAGAATCTGAAATAGGTCAGTCTTAAAATTGAATCTTAAACTGAACTGTTTCAGATTTAATTCTAAGACATTTTTTTACCTAGGTATCAAGCTCCTATTTATGTCGACAAATAGTACTGTGTGAAAATTACTGTGTTCCGGTGTAAATGGCGTTGTAGCTAGTGAAATTATCGAGGTAATGGACACTTCATATATTGCCTAAAGCGACAGGCACAATGTGGTGTAGTATACGTTGTTTGGGCATTCGTATCGTCTAGCATCAGGTCAACGTATTGCTCGTATAATAGACGTGGAAAAAAAACATGGTAGTGGTTCGGGACCGGTGTGGTATCGGACAGTGATGTAACCTGCTGCAACGAAACCTTTGCGTCAATGTAATGGTTTCCTGTAAACCTGGTGGTTACGTTAGAGCGGCGTGTGAGTCGCGCACGTCCGCCACGTTCCCGCGATGTGAACGCGACGCGACTATCGCGCGAAAGCTCCGCCGAATATTGCGAAAGTTCCGCCGCGACCCTCTGCTCATAATAAATTCATTTAATATAAGCCTCACGGATGTGGTGCAACGGATCAGCTAAAGCGTTTTCCTTATTTCAGTTTCCTTTTTTATTATTACGACCACCCTTTGCCAATAAGTGATGAGTAGTTAACATATTCAGATGGCTGTACGCCAACTTTAAAATAATGACACGAAAGTTACGAAGTTTCTGCAGCACCACTCTTATCACAATTTTGTTACTGCTCCTTTTTTTTTAATTATAAATATTGTAATACCTGTAGTCCTTAACGTACCTTAACGCTTTTCATTATCAGAAACCTGCAACTGGTATACACGCATTATAATGCTGGTGTTTTCACATAGTATCATATACATCAATAATACAGAATATGTTCACTAGTGATAAAACTCTGTTATTGGAGATCATCTCGATACCTCCGCAGCTCCTATTGCAGTCAAGAAACAGTAGTGTGCTAACATTACTGAGTTCCGATTTGAAAGGTTTTCAGATGAAATTTGTTATATTGTCTCAAAGCGATAGCTACAATGTGGTGCGATGTATACCATCCCAATACAGCTACATTATTATAGGCAGCTGTAACATTACCCGTATCAGCTGAACATCTCGACGGTCTCTTCGCTTTGTGAAATAAAACAATATTTATGCTATCGCTACCGCTCATGGATTGCGGCAATCGCGATTCACCAAAAGTTCAAGCAATTTATCGGATGCCTGCGGGATAAGCTTATGTTATTGAAAAGGTACCGCAGGATACATTGCGGTCGTGGCCGTTTCCCCATCGCCATGACACTCCCGGGATCCGTTTCCGGGGGTCAATTGGGAGTGACGTGTTATTTGTAAGCGTTGGAGGTTTGTTTTCGTGAGGTGAGACGGGTTCGTTGGTTATAAACAACGCCGAATTTGATTCGGATGGCTTCTTTATGTCGGTCTTATAATATTTTACTAGGAGACCCTTCGGTCTCGTGAAATGTACTACTTTAGTCTCCTTAGGGACACGTATGACTTTTTTGTATTCAGTTTTAGAATTATTTCCTGCTTATAATAAGTTATAGTAACAACGACGATTCATCTTATAGTTTTGTGATATAATCAAGTTTACTCTGCATCTCTCTTTGAGCATCAAATATTTGAAATGCGTTGCAATTTCTTAGAAATTTCGTAGATGAAAAGAAAAAGTACTGAAAGCGATAAGTAAAGAGTTATCAAATTTGGATCTCTTCAGAGTAGAACTGAGAACTTCCTCTTTGTCGTAGAATAATAAATGCAAAAGTATTGAATATACATTACTTCCACTCCGAATCAAATATTAATCTACAGTTAGTTTTAGTTTAAAATTTAACCTAAACAAACAATCTGCAATGTTTTTAATTTTGATATAGTTACCAGCTGAAACTTCGCAAATATACCTTATCACCTTTCCACTTAATGAATACCTCTCTAATGTTCAGGGGAATGTTTTCCTTTGGTTAAACAACAACGGACTCGTCGGAGGCCGGTTCGGGTATCAAAGTAAATTCTTAACTTGTAATTCGAAGGATCCCTTTACACAGAGGCTGTGTTTTGTCTTTACTGCTCAAATTTTACTTTGGAATTGTAAACGTTTGCATTAACTCTGGACTTTGTTCTAATCTTGTGATTCTGTTCTACATTATTATCAATCTGTTCAAAGAGATTTAACGGCTACAAACGATTGAAGTGGTAGATCCTAATTTATCATGATGTTTACTCATAATGATACTGAAAATGATAAAGCTTAAAAAAGGATGCTTTAGCTCTTTTATAGCTGCACATAGCAATAACCTTATTTATGCAGACTAATAAAACACGGTTATTAGCTAAGCAGATGAGTTAGAATAAATTAATATTATCCAAATTTCATAATAATCTACGTCGGAATCGAACCAACGTACTTCGTGTTACAATTCAAGTACTGACCCGATGCACCACGGATGCAGTAGTGTTCATCGATTTGATAATATATTAACTTGGTACTTAACAGTATCGTCAACGGTTAATGTATCTTAAGCCCTCTTGTCACTGAAAATAGAAATGTTGTAATGAATTTATTTAATATTTTTTTTTAGTGAAAGGCAGGCTTAAGGTCACGTAGCTTAAAGTTTGCTTTCTCTTACTCTATACTATAGCGGATAGATAACAATACATCTAAATGTTAAAATATATATTAAAGATATACATGTATAGACAGATTAAAAAAAATTATTTCGCATTTGAAGTAGGTGGGATCGTACTCAAGCTAGTCTATATAATAAAAAAAATGTTCTAAGCTACGGTATATTGTACTTGAGCTGTAGTGTATGTATATATAACCTTATCAACATCTGCCTCATGTAATAAACCGGTTAGCGTTACGATTATGCTTTGTTTGTTTTGCAGTGGTAGGTCACCATTGCCGGTGACCGTGTAGGTAGGTACCTCTGTAACTCCTAAAACAATATTAAGTTCCGGTTTGAAAGCTTTAGCTAGTGAAATTGCTGAGGTAAAGAGACGATCTCATATATATGTAATAAGAGCACAGAGTGATGTTATTATCATTTGACTGTGGTCACATTGGTATGCGCGAGAGTATCTCTTACCATCAGGTGAACGTCTTGCTCGTCTCGATGTCGAATAAAAAAAAGGCGAGTTACGATGGTAACTACCTGGACGGTTTCCGACAAGAGAGATCTACCGCCAGGAAAAATCGTGACGACATATGTTAGTACGTTAATTCTTCCTAATGCAATGCAATAAACAGAGTTCATATAAAATTTTAATTTACTTCATTTTGTAAAAACGTTTGATTTCAATTTCTTTAATTGTTACGTGTGTATAACTTTTTTATTATTATCGGGGGAAAATCTTTTAAAACATATATTTCTTTTAGGGGAAGGTTATGTACCTGTAGATGTAATGCAAGGGGTTATATAGAATTTTTACCCGACTCAAACCTCGTCTGTGGTCATCCTCAGTGTGTGGTGCCTTACATATGCACGTCCACGGAAAGCCATGACTCTCCTCAGCACCATGTCGTTGCTACAACTTGAACGAGACCACCTGGTCTTTGCCGTTCGCCCGGGCTCGCTTAGTGAGCAATGAATGCCTCCATTTCAAGCCCACGAACCCGAAAACATTCGCCTGCTAGGAAAGGCAGGTCTTATTTTAGTGCTATTCTTAACAACTTTAGACTACAAGGCAGACTAGTGTATAAGCTGACTCGTAAGTTAAATCAGAAATAGGTTCTGTTACTACGACCAAAAAGGTTGATTTTACGCGACCTGAATAATATATTTTATTCATTATTAATATAAGAAATGTATACCCCATATTACCAGTAAACAATGGGGTTGAAATTAAAAGAAAATAGAGCTTTGTATTCAAGTGTCCTGCAGCAAAAAGTGGCTTATTAAGTTGAATAGGAATACGGGACGGTGCGTCCTAGTTTTGAAAAATGCTGAGCTGCTTCAAAATTTCAGCAAGGTTTAATAATTCCTTTTGCATCCTATTATCCTAAAGGCGTTATTAAGAAAACCTAGTTTTTAAATTACTTGATAACTATAACCTTTTTTTACTACACTTCAATTTCACGTGGAGTTAGTTGGCAATGAGGCTGTAGTTGCGGAGTATGCCAAAAAACTCTCTCCTAACTACCTTGCTGTACTACGGGGGCAGTTATAGACATATTTTTTTATACCATTAAGCGATGAGATGTGAGAGACGTTCACCTGATGGTAAGCAATACACTTGGTCATAACAACGTGGTGGTAGTTTGGATGATATGCTTTGCAGTACATTCTACTCATCGCCTTAAGATATGTTAAGTCTCGTTATCCAATTATTTTACTAGCTACGACTATCAAACCGGAACACAGTAATAGTTAGAAACTATTTTTTTTTTGGATTGTCTTGACAGTCTATCAGCATTACCGTCTTTATTTACATATATGTATGTGTGGTGGTTTACTGTTCGTGTAAATATATTACCTACCATTTTAACATAAATATCAGTTCATCATCATCACCAAACGATAGACGTCCACTGCTGGACATAGGCCTCAATATCAATTACAAAATAAATATTTAAGTTACTTACTGGTGGTAGGTCTATGGTGCCGAAAACTATCTAGTTAACATCTCAAACAGTAATGTCCAAACATTACTGTTTTCCAGTTTGAAGGGCGCTGTACCCAGTGAAATTACTGCAGTAACGAGATTTAACATGTTACGTCTCAAAGGAACTAACGCAATCTGCTGGATGTCATCTTCACTAGCGTCACGTTGTTACAAACAGGTGTATCACTTACCATCAGTTGAACGTCTCGCTCATCTTTTCGCTTTATAATAAAAAAAACTTTATTATTTGTAGCTAACAATATTTTAATTTCTTCTTACATATAAAATATATTAAAAAAAAATGTAGTTATGCATTTTGGTTCATGCAAAACTATACTTTTCTCAGGCTTATATAATAGTTAGCTGCTATTCAGCTAGTTAGCTGTTAGTCAGGATGACAGTGAGGAGGTTCGGGGAGCCTAATGGTCTTCAGCAAGGGGAAGAGGTTGCGCCTGACCTACTTGCTGGGGAATGGCGATATTTATTCCCATCCCCACGACAATGCAATCTCATTAGGGCTCGGGGAACTGGGGCGGATGAAAACCAACGCGGGCAGGGGAAGCCTATTATTAGTATAATAATCTGATACGTTAAATAAAAAAAATACACCGTTTATTATTTCAAAATTTTCAGTGGATTAGATCTTGAATTAGTTTTATACTAGTGATTGTTTCGTTGCCTGAAATTTTATTGTAAGTTACATCATTATTTACAGCCTCTGTTTTATAGTTTAACTTAATGACACGCATAATAACCTTATAATTAAAAGTTTACTTATACAGTTTAATACTTCGTTGCATGCTTAATACATTTGAGAATGTATACTATGTTTTCTTTACATGTTTTAATATAATTTTTGTATATATTCATTATTTAACATTTTCAGAAATCAAAACGGAAAACAAAGTTATAGCACAGAACTACTCTTGTTAACATACTGCAACATAACTTTATTCCCTTCAAGAATTGCAACTTGAGATAACTTAAATAGTTCGCTTTATTAGATTCGTTTAACTTTTTTATCGATACTAGGGTAATGTTTGACAAGTATTAAAATCTCTATGAAGTGAAGCCGCAAGGTGATGGACCGTATGGATGTTGATAATTAAAGCAAAGCAGTGCTACTAGAACGGCAGAATAGATACGAAGATAGTAGCCTAATGGGTTCAGAAAAAACCTTTCATCACAAATTTCAGCACAAAGAAAACATAAATCCCCGGTTCAATTCCGAAACCAGAAATAATCTCTGTGTAGATTACACACTGTGTCTATTAGTCACATTTCCAGAGTAGTAAATAAAATTGAACAGTTATATGGAAAACATGAAATGATATAATAATTCTTAAATTAATTTTACTGTTGTAATCTACTTCTTACTAGTAAACAAAAAATAAGAAGAATTTTCTTTCAATATTCATAAAAGCCACATTCTCACCTCGCAAATACTCAATGGCTCAAGACGAAAGTCTTTATCCAGTGCGTCTTCCCTACCCTTACGGCGCAGAGACGTGGCATCTGACCATCGGGCTGGACCATCGATTCAAAGTAGCACAGCGGGCGTTGGAGAGAGCTGTGCTTGGCATTTCTCTAAGGGACAAAATCCGGGACGAAGAAATTCGACGAAGAACTAAAGCTGTAGCCGTAGCTCTCAAAATCTGTAAACTGAAGTGGCAGTGGGCCGGCCATGTCGGTCGTGTCAGTGGCGGCCGATGGGGGAGAAAAGTCTTGGAGTGGAGGCCGCGTATAGGTCGCAGAAGTGTAGGACGCCCTTCCTCCAGATGGACTGACGACTTCATCAAAGCGGTCGGAACTGGGTAGATGCCAGTTGAAGATCGTATTTGGTGGAAGACATTGAAGAAGGCTTATATCCAGCAGTGGATAACCATAGCTGGCAATGATAACGATTCATAACAACGTCTTTCTTATTTATATCGCTTTATAATGAAACAGATGTATTGCAAAGAATTCATAAAACCGTTTCGCCGCACATCGTAAATAACCACTATAAAACTTAACAAACATGACAACACTGGTTATTACGTAAGAGAATATACGCGAATGGCGGCCGGCGGCTTGAAAATAAATAAAAAACCAGGAACGGATGCAGCGAAGTGCAAGGGAACTCAGGGTTGCCATGGTCGAGGAAATTTAAACATGAATATATTACCAACTGGTCATAAACTTCTATGAATTTTAGTTTACTATATCTTCTCTCTCTCTCTTTTTTTACTCCATTTCAACTGGCTCGTGGTGTTAAGTGACAATCAAGCCAAGGATGGTGAAGCTTGTTCAGCATACTCTGTCTCTTATGTGTTGTCGACAATCCGAATATATTTAACCTTATGTGAGTTTATTGGGACTCTACTACCTGAACCGCACGAACCCTGCGTCTATATGTCGTTTAACTGGTGATTACTAAATGGTAGATGGTTACTACATCACCATTTTTTTTACCGTCGACTATACAGAGATGAATAGTTCATCTGGTGGTAAATCTCTGTTGCTGGAGACCGTCTAGGTAGATATCACCGCAACGCCTATTGCAGTCAACAAACGGTAGTGTGTAAACATTACTGTGTTCAAGTTTGAAGGACCTTTGATAACGAGACAATATCTTATGCGTCAAGGCGACGAGCGCAATGTGTTGCAGTATATACCATTCTAACTAGCTTCACGTTGTTACTGTTATGGGCAAGCGTATAAGATACCATCAAACGAATAACAGTTTTTTATAGTAGTTTATTTACGACCATTACTGGCATATTGCTTATGTCAATCATTAAGAGCAAAGCACAAAAAAATTATATTTATTATGTTAGGCAAAGAACAAAAATATCTATGATGAAATTGTCTAGATGACCATTGCACGAAATCTCAATCGGGAGATATAAAACGAAAGCTATACCATCGGCTTATGCACTTACACTTTACCAACTCGGCACGTCTTCCATATCGGGAACAATTCTATTAATAAGAAGAACCAGAACTGATGGCGCCGCCAAATATGGCAACCCTGCGCCGGCGGCACCGACAAATCGTGCGAGATATCGACCCCGACAAGCGTGGCAACATTGCCCCGCGGGAGCAGTGCCATTACGTACAGTCAGCAACTCGTTATTGTTTTAGTTCCTATAAACTAGTTTATTTTATGATAAGCTATAATTCATCATCATCAGCCTACAGATGTCCACTGCTGGATATAAGCCTTCTTCTAAGTCCTCTATGTCGTTTGTTGGAGGTCATTGATAGGAATTGAGCCGTAACGGCCACAATAGCCTTGTGCGGGTTAGTGGGTGGTTAGAGCCTCGTCTATTATTCAGCAGGGTGCACCGCGTGCAGGTGAGGCTGACTTGGGCTTCGTAAGAAGTTGGACGGTACCACTTACACCCTCTATATATGATACAAGAGTACATTATATATTAAAAATATACTTTCCGGTGTGTCCCGTTTGTCTCGTGTTATTTGTTAGGGTGAGTTATCATCAGTATCGTCATGAAGCGCCTTCTTCTTTATATACATTAAGACAAAGAGCTCAAATACTGTTTTGAATTTACGACATTCTGTATCTTCTTTTTCGTCCTGCCCTATTCCCAGCTATGTGGGGTCGGCACAGTATGTACTTCTCTTCCATATCCCTCTTTCAGTCGTCATATCTGAATTCACACTCTTCTCACACATGTCCACTTTCACACAATCCATCCACACTTTCTTCGGTCTTCCTCTACCCTTGTAACCATCCACGTTAATTCTCATTACTTTCTTTGTTATATGTCCTTCACCCCTCCGCACAACATGCCCGTATCACGGTAACCTCTTGCTCCTCAACTTCTCTGTCCCTGGAGCAACTTTCAGACTTCTTTTAATATACTCATTCTTAATTTTATCCATCCTCGTCACACCACACATCCATCTTAACATTCGCATCTCGGTCACGTGGCCCAACACTCAGCTCCATACAATACGATATTTTTTATCATTTATTTCAATATATAAGAGATATATGACTAGTTCGTTTATTGTATTAATAAAGCATATTTTAATGATTCAGACAAAAATATATTTCTGATTAATATATCTTTCTTTATCATCAGACGTATTATATTATCCAGTGAAATAAATTTTACACCATGATAATGATGATAAAAGAAACTATGACACATCAAAATGATACTGCATTTTAATAACTACTGTCTCTAGTCTTTGTTTGTGGTGAAGTTTATAATAGCAGTTTATATTTTAGAATTAAGTTAAGCTATTATTTATACTAGTCTAGAAGATAAATCACCCACACAGTAATCTAGTAGTAACAAACACTTAAACTGGTTCGACCTTTTGCTGTCTATACTAGTTGGTGATAGGTGTATAGTGAAGGAAACTACTTATTGGAACAGCTTGTTTATATCTATATCGTGCTTTTCATGATTAAAAAAAATATCAGGAAGATTTAGCAAGAAAACAGTTAATGTAACTAACAATAAATATTGCAAGAGGATACGGAAAACACTTTTGTAATCGGTACACCGTGATACTCTAACACTAATGTGATATATCGATAGACATCTTAACATCAGTACAGCAACATTGCAGCCATCTTCCTGTTGTTAAATAAAATCAATAGTTATTGAGTAAAGCGGTTTATATTATAGATCATTTGGATCGCCCCGCAGTAGTTGAAAAATTATCCAGGCTTTCTATCATCATCATAATTTCAACCGATGAACGTCCCACAGCTGGACATAGGTCGCGGTCTTGCGCTGATTCTTTGTCCTCTGTCCACCTACCGGCGGGTCTGCCAACGCCTGCACTTTCCGGTCGGGGGTCTTTGAGTGGACGGGGTCGCCATTCCAGCACCTACTATGACAACTGTAAATTACCACCTATTTATCTCATTAACACATAGATATGTTAATTATTCATTTGTTTTAAATATATCTAACAATTTATTTACGTATCTCTGTACGGTAAACGCTATTAGCTATGTAACTATTTGTCCCCGCGGCTCCTCTCGTGTTCGCGGTTAATTGCGGGGTAATGTAGTTTGTAAGGTAATTAACCGAGCTGTACTTAATAACCGTGTACTTGTTTATAAACATGTACGTACTTATACTTGTTGTTTGTTCTTTGAATGAAGGAGAACGTTTTGTTTCTACTTTTTAAGCTATTTTTCTGCGACGACTGCCTACTAGGTGGATCGACGTTCTGGTAAAGATATCTTCTATATAATGATCTTATGTATCTTTAAATGCACGCACATCTTAGAGATTTATGCGAATCGGTGAAATGATGATGATGGATTTAAGACAATTCTTTAATTAAACGAATTTGTCTACTAGTAAACAATGTATAATAATATCTTGCCATTAAACGTTAATATCTTAGATTAACACCATCACTGGAATTTGTCTCAATACTTGCCCGAAATCTGACTAAGCAACAGTTAAAAATCATAACATAGTAATGTTTACATTTATAAAATTTACTAATTTCCTGTATATATATTACATAAATCTAAATAATACATTTATATATATCTTTCGGGGTGTGTAAGGGTTCCCGCACAAATACTCACATTATCCAAGCTGACCTCACCTGCTCGTGGTGCACGATCTGATTGAGATAACCAATTCAACCCTCAGCTAGTCCACTCCTTTATTAACTTAACTCTATTTACTATGAATATATTAACTTTTGTCCCCTCTCTTTATAATTGAATAGAAAAAATATAAAATAATGTTCAAAGTACATAGTAGGTGAATTGTCGGAGATCACCAAAAAACTAGGAGGAGTCCATACTCCTATAAGTTCATATGTTCATACTCCTAACCTTGCCTCCATGAGGAGTATACACCAGTCTGTACTTGGAGGAAGAGAATACTGTTTGTATTTGTTTTTAAATTGTTATCACAATTCAGTGTTGTTCTAATTTGTGTTATGATATTATGAGATCAACTTGATTATACATTAAAATTACAAATAAAAAAAAACCTTCACTAGTGGGATGGACACTTCAAGAAGGTGCTCTATAGTTTCACATTAAGCCTAAAATATTTTTTCCGTTCAGAGTCGATAATTTTAAAATAGTAGAGAATGCCTCCAGTATTGCGCGGGCGCACGTGGCTTTGCGTCGACTGCGCAGGAAACGGAAGTCGCCGTTTGGCGTAGATTCCGATCGCACAGCACGGGTGGGACACGCGTCGTAAGCCTCTCCACGCTTGCTCGCTAACGCTTTAATTGGCAGGAGTAATATTTTACTGCAATAAAGTTTACTTCTGTATTTATCGGTACTAGCAACAAGGAGTACGAATACCGTCGTCCGTCAGTAACATCCAGCACAAAACAGGAGAATTCTGGTCGAGCACGCTACACCATTCAACGTCTCTTTTTCACTTTACATCAATGTAAGTTAAGATCTACTTTTAACGTTACATAGATAATGAAATAGATATATTATTCATAATAATAATATAGTGATTATTACTCTTAAATTATACTAATTATACCATATTTTCTGAGAAACCACTTTCGTTTAAAACACATGACATTAATTGCATTATGGCGGCCATTTTGCGTCCGCGCACCACAATTATTCATTCAAATTGGACAAACAACAAATAAAAAAAGCGTCAAAACATATCATTACGGCGTGCGAAAAACTCCCTGCGGTGTGGATTGTAGTATGAGAAAAAAAAGCTCACATGTGGGCGTCGCCATGGCAACCGTCTTAACGACTTAATAATGACGCATCAAACTGAGTGTTCGCGTATCGCGAAACACGCAATTATGATTAAAATCGTACCGGAGCGGGGCGGGTACTTGTTGAAAAGAGACGAATAGGCACGTGTAACACATATCGATAATATTTAATTTTGTTCCGAAGGGCGCTGTAGCTATTGAAATTGTTTAAAATCTCGCGTGACAAAGCGACTAGTGCAACAAGGTGCAGTGTACATCATCCTAACTAACATAACTTCGGTATCGGCGGACGTAACACTTGCCATCAGGTCAATGTCTCCTGCTCGTGTCATAACTTCGTGGAATACAAAGAATATTTATATTCTTATCAGTAACAACAGGCTAGCATTAATTAAAGATCAAGCAAGATCCTTTTATAATATACGTTTATGATGATTTATAGTTTTCACATCCACTTAAATATTGATGAATTTTTTTATCATCATTGCAGTAATGCTTCTTTAATCGTCCGCTCATGAATCGAA
The DNA here is from genome assembly GCA_029030555.1 of Ornithoptera alexandrae. Classification (NCBI taxonomy): domain Eukaryota; kingdom Metazoa; phylum Arthropoda; class Insecta; order Lepidoptera; family Papilionidae; genus Ornithoptera; species Ornithoptera alexandrae. The sequence goes on along the minus strand of JARDVY010000272.1, from coordinate 10,815,641 downwards.
CCGGTCTCATTCGATTTACAAGCCGCAGATAAACGGTACGTTGACGCGCGTTATCGACTTACTCGTATGTTTACAATTAATTTGCTCACAAACAGACTGACGATCCAAAAGCAATGTTTATTGTGTAAGTTATTTATGCCCTTCCTTTTCTTAGCATTAACATGGTTACCTATAAACGCGCAGAACGACGCCCATACAATGGACGTTCACAATGAGCACAGGTTATCGTGGAACTTATCTCGCGATAGTAACAATGAAGCGTTTTTTATTTGACGCGTCCCACATTTGTTTAGTCATCATCTATTGATCGGATTTGTACAAAAAAAAATTATCTCAATTTAGATATCATCATCAGCCGATAGACATCTACTGCTGGACATAGACCTCACCCAAAGATCTCTACAATTTCTTATTCATATGCAGCTTATGTGTGTCAGTTTGTCGCCGATAGCTTATTGGTTTGTTGGGTAACAGTACAGTCAATGGAGTGAAGATGCTGCGGAGTTCAAATAGTCCATATACACTGTACCATGCATGCAATTATCACTGTTAAATTCAATATCCATAACAATTAAACATTGATAATTATAAGATGATTTTAATATAACTAGAACAGCAGTCAATTCTGTTGATTGCCGGGCTTATACCAGTAGATGTCTTCTTCTTAAAGTGCCTCAACAACTACTGAAGGTTGGCGATCAGCGTACAGTCCTTGCTGTTTCTGGTTCGATTGAACAATTCGAACTAATAGATATATAAATAAACAACACGTAAAGTATGTGACATTCGAAATAATTACCGATTCTATAGGATCTATATTATATATGAAAATACTAGACATATTTATAATATATTAACTTCGTATAAAGAAACTAAAATGACAAAGTTTAGTTAATGAAATAGCGATGCCACTACTCCACAACTCAGAGAAGTTTAGAGAGCTATGCTTCGCGTGTCTCTTGTGGATAAGATGCGAAATGAAGCAATGGACCCGAAAAATTAAGGTCACCAAAATTGTCTTTGGACTATACAAATTTAAATGAACTGGTTGTACCTGGCGTAGGAGTAACCGCCGATGGAGTAGACATGTCTACTCTAACGGTGGTTACTTTGGTAGTGGAGACGTTAGTTCAGATGGACCGACGATCTACTCCTAATGGCTAACAGCGACTAGCATATAGTGTTGTTATTTGATCAAGGTCGGTGTATCGATAATGTAAAAAAAGGCAATTTACATCACTAACCAAGATTAGGGGTTTGGTTTGTATTGTCGCGCAAAGATTCCGTAATCTATTCGAGGAGGGTCCGTACAAAGGGTGCTCTCAGAAGGAATGGCAGATGGTTTGGCAGGTAAATCGGAACGCGAGCTGCTGGCAGATGCGAATAGAACAAAGTGTCCGATGGACCGGGGGCCATTGTTACTTTTAATTAAATTATCGCACTCGGTTACCGGATGAAGTGAAATAACATCGAAGTATACTACTAAAGAACCTTTCCATAGAGTTTCATTGCACAAATTAAATATAATTATTACTAATGTGTAACTTTGATCCTTCTCATCATCATGGTCAGCCCGGAGAAGTCCACTGTTGGATATAAGCATCTTTGAAAAAAGACCACTTCAATGTGCAACATAATTGTCACCCACACAAAATAATTTTTTTACCGTATTATAGATACTTCGAATCTCATCATTATTACTTTAGCCCATCTATTTCAAATCTAATTTTGTCAAAAACAATCATCAAATTAAGACTAACTTTTTTCTTTTAATAGTAATCCTCTTGTTTTTACCAAAAAAATAGCAAAAGTAGCAAAAGTTCAATAATTGAAACCGAATGTAAAAAGCTTAAGGTGGCTGTACTTTCAAAGAGATCGAAAGAAAACGCGTGAAATGCTCGAAGAGTCAATCGACTAGTTTTAGGTTATCAGTAGTTTTATCTAATCTGTATCATCTCTATAAAACCTTATTTAAAAATCTATCTGTATAAACTGAATACTATTGAATTATAGTAATCTATGTTGATTACCATCGCAAACTTAAACTAATATCAAAATAATATTCAACTATCATTGTTTAAATTGCAATTCTATTAGCGAAGCGGCTTTGCTCCAGCTCTTCAACTTTTTGCCACGAGACTGAAAGCAATTACGACAAATAAAAACTTTTCTGCTTTCGCTTTTTTTTTAAACAACTTTTAAAACACGACTATTGCGGAAAATCCCGCTCTACATTTTGCTTCAATTTGTAAATTTAATTGTATAAAAAGTTTGATTAGTCGACTACCGGATGAGGAAATGTAACGGATTTCAGATGAAAGAAAGGTTTTTGGTTTCTATAACTATTTAAGTAAAAAAACTATGTTATTGTATATGATATATAGCATAATCTTAACGTGGGAGTTTACATTTCAGAATTGATAGTATTAATAATTTTGAGTAAATAATAAAGGACGGAGCTTATGCACTATCTACTTAAATTTCTGCAAAACATAGTAATGAAGATTGTTATATGTTATATATAGACTCTGATTCAGCAACTACTCATCCACACATACCTGAAACAAGCTGGCCGTTACAACCTGACAAGTTCGATTTATTATCGAGCTAATCTACCGTCGGATAATTACAATTTTAGTCGTTAATATCTAGGAGTTTCACCAGGTGCCTCAGTTGGTGTAAGGCCTATGTCCAGCAGTGGCCGTCTATCGGCTGATAATGATGATGATCCTCAGTAAAAGCCCCATAAAAAGGATGCATTAGACATTTTTGAAGAATTGGTAAAAGTTTACACCATCAAGTTATGCATTGATTAAAAAATCATAAGCATTAATCTCACTGCGACTTATCAAAAGACCGTCACATCCTTTGCTTTACTGAGCCTGTATTTATACTTTACGATAAGCGTGAAATTTCTTTGCATTTATTAAATGGCCGACGTACAGAACCCGGTTGCATTATACGGATTCGCGAATTTAAAACTGCTCGGGCCGGGGAACGGGATGCTGCGCCCCACTCTCTTATTTCACGCTCGGCGGCGCATTACGCAAAACATGACAAGTTTTTATTCAATCCCCTTTTTCTGCCGACTCTCAGCGTCCCATATACATCATACTCATTCAATTGCCGTGTTCAAATAATGAGAGATTTGAACAGAAATCTCGAAATGTCTTAGATAACGATCTAGATTCCAGTTTGGTGGCCGGTTATTATCAGTAGCAAGTATTAAAGTTATCGGGCACACTGGCGTTCCCTGAGAGACGCTACATATCTAACGGTTAACTGAATCAGGCCAATGATGCTGATTCGACTCTTATAATATACTTATTCAATATATTTATAATTCATCTCAGGTTTTCATACATAAACGGCCAATAGTTGAATACAAATATTAAAACTTCGTAGATTACGATCTAGATTCCAATATAGTGGCAAGTTATGTTAATGTCATTGGGCTCAGTTAGGTTCCCTGAGAGACGCCTCATATCTTTCGATTAACAGCATCACGTCGATGACGCTAATTCAACTCTTATACTTATTCTATACAAATATAACATATTTTATGCTTATATCTAACAAAATAGATATCTGATTGTATCATCACAGTACGCTGTGATGCTGTTTAAAAACTGTGTGGTCGAAGCGTAGTAAAGTTTGAACAAATTATTAAGATATAAAAATGCACTTGCTCCTATAAAAAATATTGTGCTTAAACATTGCCGTACTAGAAGAGGAAGTTAAGTGATAGCCAATTATAAGTTAAATTATATAAAGTTACATGAAAGTTAAACTTCAAACTACTTTCATTATGAATACCGTAAGTAAACGCAGTTTCTTAGAACAACGCAGAGTCCCAGCAAAGTAACACATCCCGAAGTTGAAACGTAATTTCTTCACTAATTAAACTTTATACTAAGATGTTTAAATTGCGGTGCTCCGTTAAGTCGTAACTTGTTAAGAGAGTTTGTTAAGGAGCGATGTAAGCAATTTGAGACAGACGAGTGGAGTAATTGTTTCACTGTATGTGTTGATATGTTCAGCCGTTATGATAAAGTTGGGCGGATGGATATATAATCCACTTATTCCTTAGGGCTGGAATACGGGTCCTTCTTTCACAAGGAGAGACTCGAGGATATTTATCTTCCACGCTGGCTAAGTACGGGTGAGTGGATGTAGCTAGTCCACAAAAGTTATTGGTTCAATGTAGGCAGTTAAATTTATCCCAAGGAGAGAAAACTGCTAAAGGTTACCTTTGACAGTATCGTTTTAGAAATCTGGTTCATTAGATCTTATCGATTTATTTATCTAACTTATATAAGGTTAAGTCATAAGATGCAACCACTAAAGCGCGCTCTTATACGAGTAAGACTTCGACTTCATTAAACGACTGAACCGCTGTAAAAATGTTTGTTTAATCATAATAAAAGCATTGCAGGTTTCTAGTTCGAATCTGTATGATCATCGACCATTCAATGCGAATATTACTACATTCGTTACTATTACAGGTTTAAACATTAACTGAAATATTTTCTTTAAGCATGTTGGTAGAATTTCTCTAGTTGGACATCATCTAAACAGAGCTAATGTCTGCTGGTAAATAATACTGTGCGAACATTATGTCCTGATAAATGATACTGTAGTTAGTGAAATAGCTGTGCTTATAGGATATAAATGGTTAATGTTGATACGGTTAATGCTAGAAGGCGACGAGCGTAGTTTAGCGACATTTAAACGTTGCCACTAATACTTCATGTTACGGGCAGTTCAAGTGAGCTTCCTGAGCTTATCTTGCCTGTTGATGTACTAGATCATATAGCTAATGCTAGAAAATTTCTCTTGATAATAGACAAATAACGGATTCGTACAAAGACAATTTATATCTACTATAAAGCTTTCTTTTTATTTCTAGTACCGTAAAAATTACTGTGCAACTACTTATACGAGTCGAAGACTTTTAAACTCCGGACGGATGTGACAGATATCGCCTCCAGTGTGAAATGGACACATTTCCTCCTCCCAGTATCGACCTCCTTCCGCTCTTATCCCACCCTCGGCGTGTCCATATGGCGGAGACCTTCCGTTCGTTATATAGGAATGTGTTCCTCTTTACGAGGCCAGATGTTTCGATATAAGAAATCTCTTCGCGTGACCTCTGACACCAAATCAAATTTTTTTACAAGACGACGTTAGGAAATTTTCTTTATTACTAAGTTCCCTTTATAAATTTATGTCTGTTTTGAATATTTTGACTTCGTCCTACTATTTTTTCTCTAAATGATTGTAAAATATAACATGTTTTTAACTGCATTGTAATTATATTTGTCTTCTCTCTTACTTAATAAACTCTAGATCATTGTTAATCTCAAACAAATGTTTGCTGATGAATATTATATTCATAAATTAGCTGGAATCCAGTTATTGGTATACCTCTCTCCTGTCAAGGTGTAAAACAGTAGTAAACAAGCAAACGTTGACCTGTTACAAATTGAATGATACTGTAGCTAGCAAAATATGACTGTGACAAGACACGTCATGTTACAACTCAGGATGACAGATCTCTTATATTTTAAACACCATTATCTATCGAGAGGTCTCTCTTTCTGATGCTGTTGATGTCTTCGGTGAACCTAAATTAAAAATTGAACGACAATACTGACAGTAACAGAAAAGCACAATTATATACAAGCGCAATACGTTTGGGACTGATGTAGAGGCGGTATGAATTTGCCGGACAAATGATTCTATTGAAGCCAATAAATCACATCTCCTTTTATATGCTCGCCGAGGCGTTGGACGTGAATGGACGTCTAAATGTAGGGCACACATCTGTCTCCAATCGGGAGCACGTCACCCAAGATTGTTTCTTTTTATTACTACACAGGATATCGCGATTCTTAGATTCATTTTGAACTTTCATTGAGAGCTTCTTGAACAGCGCTGTGCGACGCCCATAGTGTTTTTTTTTAAATCGAAGTTCTCTATGACCATCTTGCGATGAACAGTGGATGTTTGATCTTATAGCCTTTATGGTAGTATTCATTTCTTGTACTGGTATTGAGTAATTTTCATTGGACTTCATCTATGTACTAGTGTAGTTAGATCTTGAGAGAATAGATGTACATTGTCACATAGTTACTGTTTGAATTAGATCAGCAATTATTAATGTTTTTTTTTTATACTGTTCGTACGGATTTTTGCATTGAATAATATTTACTATTATAAATACCATTACCTCAATAATTTTCTGAGCCATCGTGTTTCAAAACCGGAACACAGTGATGCATTTCATACAGTAGAAATAGGCATATCAGTGGTATCTTTTTTTTGTTGCCTGGGGAAGAGAGATCTTTTACATCTTCTTTTTCTGTGGCTCTTTATGTTTAAGCTTGGGAACCCGCAGATCCTTCTGATCACCTTCTATGACAGGCAGAGCTTAGTTAAACCACCAGACTCTCAGGGCTACCGAAACGATAATTACTGTTTTACCTACATAGACGGTACATTGACCATGCAGATTTAGGTCAAATGGTATTACGCCAATCTGGTGAAGCGAATCCATCTCAGTTCGGTCGGTAAACAATAAAGCGAGATAAAAACGTAAAAACAATGTAACAGCCTTGCGTGACAATTGAGAACGGCCTCGCGACAGCCTTACTTAAGCTCGTTTATTATAAAGCCTTCAATCAGTATAATACTATAAGTCACATGCTTATTTAAATCATATGTAGAATTTGTTAAAAAAAACATAAATTAATGTTTCTAAACGAATTTAATGTTAGAAGGAGACGGTTCAGGGAAAGGGGACGGACGAAAGGGCAAGTCCGCAAGATTAAAAATGTAGTATACGTATTACAATAAGGAGTTACTAAGGACGTCTGATATGGGACCGATCGATATGGAGATCTTCGAGGAAGGCGTATGACCAGCTGTGGACCTCTATCGGCTGATGATGATGATAAAGGATTTTTACACAGCATCATATTGTGCCCGTTGCAACCTCGCTTCTCGCCAACGTATAGCGTGTTAGTGACGTATACATTACAAACTATCACGGCTTCCATTTCATCATCATTTATGCATCTAACTAGTAATCAGTAATAAAACATACCCTTCGTCTATTAGCTTTCACTTCTTTCTAAACAACCACTGAATTTGAATAATAGTTTCCGCTCGTAAACTTGCTTTCTATATCACTACTTAACTCCGCGGCAGTTTCAATTGAGGTCCAAACCGGTATTCGATTAGCGCTCCCTACAACGGGACCCGTAGAAAATTCGTGATTTATCTGCTAGTCTGTTGACCATAAAGTTAATTTACTACGGGAATCACGACTTAACCAACCCTTGGTAGTAAAACTTGTGTTATACTTCTTGGTGCATTTATTACGTAAAATATCCCTGATGATTGTTTTTAACTATGACTTTTACTAGTTCTAAGTTATACTTTATCCAATGACAATACAGCGTTATTAGACTTCTCCACCCAATATAACTAATATTAGATCTCGTTTTTCTAGTAAGTTTACTAGCTACCTTTAAAGGTGAAATTGATTAGTGATCTATTGAAAGTCGCATGAGTGCAATTGATTCGATCGGCATAGGACTGAACTGTGGAGAGATTCTCGAGCGAGACTCAAGTTCCAATATTAGATATCCATCTGACTGTGTCTCTTCTCAATCGGACTTCAGTAATATTTGCATACTGCCGAAAAAGCAGACAAAAATCTTTGAATTGATCTGTAGTTAGTCAGATGAATGGTAGTAGGTCGCTTATCGTACAGCGTCTTGGTAAGTGTTGCAGCTGCAATTTCATTCGCCAAACTATTCTGTGCTATATTACTGTATTCCGGTTTGAAGGACATTTTAGATTATGATATTACTGGGGTAATAAGATATCTTATGTCTGAAGGCGATGGACCAAGTATGGTGCTGTGTGCAGGACGTGCACAGAAATTTTGGGTTGGATACGTAAACCACGGGTGTAAGTGATTCCGCTCAACATCTTAGGGAGCCCAAGTCCACCTCAGCTGCACGCGATGTGTCCTGCTGAATAACAGACGGGGCTCTGACCACCCACCAACGCGCACTGGGTCAGCGTGGTCGGCTAAGGCCCAATTCCACTCAATGAACTTTAACAAGGAGCTCTTTTGGGGAGGCCTATGTCAAGAAGTGGACGTCTATCGGCGGATAATGATGATGACGCAAACCACACCTAGCGTCTCGGTGCTTATTTATACTAAAAGATAAACCTAGCTATTTAGCACTATAGTTGAGTAACTTACCTTGAAAGATTATTACTTAGATAGGTTTAGAGAGCCCCAGGGTATGCGGTGCTTATTTGCCTGTATGGTGCGCACGCCCCTGGCTGTGTATCTAAGACATACTAACGCCACGGTATCGGCAGGCTCACCATCACCACCACCATCACCATCAGGTGGACGCCTCATTCGCTTCATCGTTTCCTTAAATAAAAAAAACATCTACACTAACCACATTTTCAATTTAAACCAAATAAAATCATCAAAACGTTTTAGCAGATTTGATAGACATTATGCCGTTACTCTAGCTGAAGTATTTCCCGTTGACCTTGAGTCATCAGCTCGTGCCTCCGAGCTGCGTAACGTTGGAGACGTTACATTCGGTAATTCGTCGCACTTCGCGGTAATATAGCAACTATGTAAGCCGTAACCGGGATTACGCGGGGCCATGAAACTGGCGGTGTTGTTAACTTTATTAAATAACCCATGTTTATATAGTTTTTAACCAATATTACAAAAAGGGTGTTATAATGTCGTTATATTATGTGTACTTATATACATAGCGGCTGCAGGACTCTGTCGACGGAGACCGTCTACGTAGGTACCACAGCAGCTCCTATTTCTGCCGACAAGCAATAGTGGATATACATTACTGCATATTGAAGGGAATTCTAGATAATAAAATTACTGGGGTAACGAGAATTAAAATATTTATTCAAGGCGACGAGTACAATGCGATGCAGTGTATATCATCTTAAATAGTCGCACGTTGTCCTGGGCAGGCGTATAATTAATCATCAGGCGAACGTCTCGGTGCACCGGTGTATTCCGTAGGAGATCCCGGAGCCCTTCCTAATGCACTGATGGACACCACGCAGGGAGTTTAGAAGGTAGAAGCCCTACATAACCTTGTGTTACCTCCAGAAGCAGGGTAACTTTTAAGAAGATTTCAAGCGCGATAAAAAAAGGTGAACGTCTCGTTGCTTTGTCGAATAAAAAAAATACGCAGTTTACAACTTGTGTATATATTTTACTGGTTACGAAGATTCCATTGATTACTACCCTTAAGTCTTTATTGATGAAGATTTATTAGTTTTTCTATTAAAAAACCGAATTAGGTTATATTTATAAATGATAGTATTTAAGTTAAAAAAATTTATGCAAGTAATAAGATGTAATATTAAGATATCATGTCTTAACTTGATAATAAATAAAAAAAAAATATTTCTTTTACTCATATTTTAGAGATTATTATAACAATATCTAAAATTAAGTTTTTTATAAATAATGTAAAATACTAATCTGTTACTAATATCTCTTTAAGCAAAAATTTTTACTAACCTCCTAAACACTACCGTTTTAAAGACTCAAAATAGTTTATTTAATATTACTATTGTTATTATCTTCAAAAATGTTTTTCTCTAGAAACCCTCGTAAATAGAATTTCGGTTAATAATGAGCACCACGGACCTAAGCCAAGTGATGCTGTTGCCAATTTCTGTTTTAATTTCGTTGGTGGCATCTTCTTATAAAAAGAAGTAATTCCTAACTATAAGACAGATATTGAGGATCGCGGATTTTCCCAGCTACATGGGGTCGGCACAGTAGGTACTTCTCTTCCATATCCCTCTATCAGCCCTCATATCTGAATTCACACTCTTCTCACACATGTCGTCTTTCACACAGTCCATCCACACTTTCTTCGGTCTTCCTCTACCCTTATAACCATCCACGTTCATCCTCATTACTTTTCTGATATATGTGACTTCCTCTAACATATAGTGGTGGAGAGCACTAACTGTACTATATACTTTGACCATTTTCCAAATTCTCGTGACTTCCTCTTTTAATTCTGTGCATTTAGTAAGTTTTTCAGAAATAGTGTTTTTAAGTAGTGTGTATTAAGGACTGCTATGTCTATCAAATAAGCCTGTTTATTTATTTTGTCTATAAGTTTTGTTTCTTAATATAACTTTATTAATATTATTTAAATTTAATAACGCCTATGCTTCTTATGTAAGTTTCTTTCCTAGCCCCATCGTTTGCAATGTGGTCTAACTTAGAATCGTATAACTTGTGTGACAAATGCAGCTTAACTCTGTCTCCGTCATGCAATGCGAAGAATGCGCTCAGGTATTTTTTATTCCTATTCCACTATTAAACAACATACCTCAGCCTCATTTCCGGCTAGAATCCATACCACTTGGTAATAATCGTTTGTAAGCTCTGTTTACTGTATAACCTTTAGTCTTTAACTGTCTCTGTAGCGTAATGGCTAACTATTAACTTATTAACTAGGAGATCCCTAGTTCGATTACAGGAATAAATTTGCGTGAGCTTTAAATGTTGTTTTTGTTTTTCAAACCTTTAAACAACTATTCATTATCAGCCGATAGACGTTTCTTCTGGACATGGGCCTCCCCCTAAGATCTCCACATTGATCGGTTGCCTGTATCACGCTGGCCCAATGCGGGTTGGTGGGAGCTAAGACCTCCTTTGTTGATTAGCAGGGTGCACCGCAAGCAGGTGAGGTTGGCTTAGGTCCCGTGAGTTGTTGTGCGGGACCCTTTACACCCCCAACAACCATTCTCATTATTTAAATCTGTTACGCTAACAGCATTTATTGTGAACATATGTAATCAAAAGTATTCAAGACTAGTACTCTACACTGCCTACCTCATTATCAGCAAATATCATTTGAACAGTATTGCAAGCAATGAATAATAGAAAAAAACTTACTCATAAATTTTCAGTCGTTTCAATATATACTTTCAAACTACGCAAGTAAATATTTCATGACATTCGTGTGTAGACATATCAAACATGTTTGACGTAACTACACTACGACTGTTTGCCCACGCGTGAGACAAAACTGCGGTATAGATTATTTACAATGTTTTACGTAACGTATATATAAGTAATTAGTTATTCCGCACCCGCTTTGCTTGTGGTAACAGCCCCCACAACTACCTCTGGGGAAGGAATTTTGTAAAATCCGTTCTTAGTCAACATCTAAAAGACAAACTCTCTAATGAGTGAAGACGGAAGTCGCAGCATATTTATAAAATATATCAAAGAAGTGATAGGAAATATGACAGAGAGAAATAGAAGACACACAAAGTAAAAGAGGAAAACTGTAACGCAAAATTAAAATAAGAAAAGATTATAAGTGTAAGAGACTAAACCCAATCCGAGGAGCAATGTATGAAAGATGGAAAAGAAAAGAAATGTAAGAAGAATACGAGTGAAAGAAAATATGCAGCATGAATGGGAAAAGATAAGTAGAAATAATAAGGATATATAAATAAATGAAAGTAATAGTACAGAAATGAAAAAGCTATGACCCCACACACGCAAGGAACGTTTAAATAAAAAAAAATGGCAGAAGTAATATATTTACCAAATCTCTAATGTTTAGACCTTATCGGTCCAAAGACATCGTGATTGAGTCTCTACATAGATGAAAATTGTGGTGAAAAAAGTGGAAAAGTTTTACCTATCATCATGTCGTCGAAAGCTTAGCTCATCTTATTGCTTTGTAGAAAAAATATGGATAATGCTCCTAGATTTCTCTTTGCTTGCATATTTCCTTGTACAATGATTTGTAGCGGTTAATATTAAATAAAAAGTATTTTTTATTGCTAATGATTGTATTTGTATATTTTTCTTGTTAAAATATAATAATTGTCTTTTACTGCCATTAGATGGCATTAATGTAAAGTCTATTAAGCAATAATTTCCTTTTTACAGACTCGTTTGTGAACAGTCAAGAATGGACAGCCTCACGAGGTGTGACAGAGCTGCGTGTAGGCGTACTGGGCTCTGCAGACAGTGGAAAATCAGCGCTGGTGCACCGGTACCTCACCGGTGCCTACATGCAAGAGGAAAGCCCGGAGGGTAAGCATTTTACTCTACTACACAAAATTGGTGTTTATACAAAATATAGGTTCTATATTTACTATAGTTTTGTTACTGTAATTATATCATAATTAATATAATTACCTTTGTTTACCAAAGTATAAGCTTAAAAGTGTACGGTATATCCATTTATAAATTTTTGTGTAGGAGAACTCCCATCATTGCTTATGCTGGATGTAGATTTTAAGTGCAGGTTGTGGTTGTATTGTGTAAGGTCCTGCGACGTTAAAACGAAGAGGACAGTCATCAAGTTTTAAAAATCAGAGAAATACCATCTCAAAGACGCTTATCAAGGTTGTTTAAATTAACTATAGCGCCATCTACTGGTATCCAACAAAGGTTGGTTTGAAGTATACCTTCAATCTTCCACTACAGAGAGAGATGGCAGCACTTAGCTTCCATTATACAACATTTGTCACTAGATGCCGTTCTAACATTTTCTGTTTATTAAGGTGGCCGCTTCAAGAAGGAGGTGAGAATCGATGGGCACAGCTACCTCTTGCTGATTAGAGATGAAGGTGGATCTCCGGAAATGCAGGTTAGTTAATATCTACAAACAATTTGTATACATTCAGTATATTATTTTTTTTGTATTATTTATTTTATTCCTGTCTGTAATGTATCATTTATTTATTATTTATAACTCCCGCATTCAACATTTCTACGTCTCCTAGGGTTGACTGCCACCAAAGCATGAAGTCTATCCTCCGTAACTTGTGTGGAAAAGTAAATTAAGTAAATAAATAACTATCAATACTTATTCGCATCGAAACGCTATTTCTGCAGATGTAACTATGACAGTCAGGTTTGGATTTTTATATACACCAGTATACAAATTTTTTGTAAAGTATACTTTAAGCAAAACTTAAAACATTATTATTTCGTAATAAAAGCTACAGCTGAGGAAAAAGAATGATGAAGCTAAAGATATAAAGCTTAGGGACTAAAATCTTAATATACAAGTATATAGTTAAGCTAGAAAACATATTCTGAATAATTTAAAATATATAGATGAATCTATGGTATACATTTGAATACAATGCCAGAAACTTTCCTAACAACTTCCAAGCCATTCCGACTTACATGGATTTTAACTTAGTTAAGGTGTTCTCTTCGTTAACTTTCGAATTGCAAACTCGTTAAATCGTTTTGAAGGCTCTCAAAGTTATTTTACAACTTGTTGTATACTTTGTCCGCTACATGAATTATTAATACATTATAATAACTCAAAATTATTAAAATAAGTAGATATTTTAAATAATGTGCTTAACCGTAATTCACACATTAAGTTATTTTTTTATTCATTAGTAAGGGCTTTGCTTCAGTAATATCTTCAATATGATTTTTTTTATTTACAAGTATTTTACTGGTAGGTCTCTGTCGCCGGTGACGGAGACAAACAGTACTTTGCAGACATAACTGTATACCAGTTTGAAAGATGCTGCAGCTAGCAAAATTACTGGGGCGAATGTCTTAAAGCGACGAGCAATTAGTTGTAAGGCGTATCCTTACCATCAGGGTAACGTCTCGCTTGTCTCATCGCTTCGTAGAATAAAAATAAATATTAGTCTTAAAATTTTTTTTTGATCGAGTACGAACACTTAGGATTAGGTCGCGTAATAGGTTAAGAAGTAACTATGAGATATTGAATCGTGGATGGACCAAAGAACAGCATAGCGGGAGATGTTTTTGATATCTACTTACTAATGACGACCCTAATTTGTTTACTTTAAATGTAGTATGATGTAACTGTGTCGCCATAGACACTCCCATAGACAACCCCATGGCTGTCATGCTTCTTGTGGATAAAAACCATGAAATGAATCATCATTATCATCACCATTATCAGCCTATGTTTATCCACTGCTGGATATAACCCAATGTCTTCCACCAAATGGAAACCTCAACTTCTCGCATCCAACCACTTCCGACTATTCTGATCATGTCGTCGGTCCAACTGGAGGAAGTGTAGGACAGTGTAGGACGTCCTCCCTCTAGATGGACTGACAAAATGATGTAGAATAATTATTAAGTTTGTATTTTGTTTTTGTTTTTTTTTTATAGCCGCGCGGAAATCCTGCACAAGTATTTTGGACGATAGTCTAACTTCAAAAAGGGAGACCATCGTTTGGACTGCTTAACCAAAGCCAACTCAATGTAACACATGAACCTTACTTTCCTATCGATTGATAAAAGGCAATACCGGGTAGGGTAAGAAATCAATAAAACCCGAGTCCCCACCATGAGATCCGGGTCAAGCCAATTACATATGTAGGCACAACCCGTCCGTCGAGCTGGATATATAAATTGTTTATTAAGTGCCGTGCGATCGGGGGTAGTTACCGCTATCTGTCTGTGAGGTGCTCTAGAACATTTAGTAAGTACTTATACTACTTACCTTAGTAAGCTACTTAAGCTTCGAAGGCCAATGAGGAGGAACTGTATCTAAACGAGTGGAAGCTTAAGGCCGTATTCGAGAGTCAACAATGTTAGTAAGTTATTAAGTTTTACTACCGCAAAGCTCATCTCTTCAATATCAGGTGATCGTGACAATGTTGAAGCTTGAAGCTGAATTTAAGTTCGGCGACTGTCTCTGTCAGTTTTATATAACATGTATGAGGAACTCGCCACCACCATCAGCCGATAGACATCTACTGTTGGACAGGCCTCCCCCAAAGATCTCAGTATTGATCAGTCCCCTGTTGGCCGTAACCAGTTGCTTACCGCGACCTTAACCAGATCGTCGTTCCACCTTATGGGCCTCTTTAACACTACGTCTACCTATACGTGGTCGCCACTCAAGATCCCTACTGCCCCATCGGCTTTCAGTCCTTCGAGGAATATGCCTTGCCCACTGCCACGTAAGTGCCGCTTTTTAGTTACTTAAGCAGTTAGCTAAATTAGTTAGCTTTTAACTTATTTGAACGGAGATACTGAGAAGTAATCTAAGATGGACTGAACAGAGTCAGCATAAGCAGCGATTCTTGCAATGTGTGCGTGTGCGTGTGTGAGCTGATAACATTCTATATAATTCAATATCAGTCGGTAGACGTCCACTGCAGGACAGGCCTCCCCGAAAGATCCTCGCATTTGTATGGGTTAATATTGGGGGGTTTCGGCCATTTCCCATCACGCTGGCCCAATGTGGGTTGGTGGAACCAGAGCCTCGTTTGGTGATTAGCACGGTGCACCACGAGCAGGTGAGGTTGGCTTGGGTCCCGTGAGATGCTGTGCGGGACTCCTTACACCCTTCTGTATACCACTCTGTATAATTACGTAAACTATATTAAGCTGTATTCCCATACGCGTGACTTTAACGTTGTACGAAAGGAAAACGCCGGTGACCTACTGAACGTATACGTTTTCACTATCATATACGTCACGTCACGTCAAACGTTCAATGACGTACAGACTACCTTCATATAAATTATATACGTCTCTATATATGTAAGTAACCTAAACAATTATGACTGTGGTACAATGTAAGAGCGTTGACGTATTTCGTCTGAAGGCAATTTGTGCTCCTCGCAACGGAAAGGTATTAACAGGATTTCCTGACAGGAAAGGATCATATGCTACTGGTTAGGATGGCATACATTACAACAAGTTGTTTATTATGTATAATACAGGTGGTAGAAGGTTCAGGTAGGTACCACCACAGCTCCTCCACACTACAGCATTTCTATCGCTGAACTGCAATGTGCCAACTTTACTGTGTTCTGGTTTTTAGGGTGTTTTATATCAAGACGACGAGCACATTGTGGTGCTGTGTATATCATCCTTTTTTTTTGGTTTCGAGTGAAAATCTTTAATAGATACTCTGCTTCTGGGGGGAAGTCAGGGTTATGTGAGATTCTTACTAAAATACCCTCGGTGCTCTGCATCAGTGCATTCGGAGAGGCTCCAGGATCTCTTATACAACGCACCGGTGCCCCTCTACACTTTGTGTAAGAAGGGGTTAACCCTCCTAGGCTGTCCCACACAGGTTTGCTTGTTGAGCTATAAGGGTCCCAACACTCAAAGCCCGCAAAACTCTTAGACCCTCTTAGTCGCTTTCTGCGATAGGCAGGACTTACCTTAGTCCTATTCTTACTAACTCGAGACTGCAGGGCTGGTGTATATCATCCTAATTACCATCACTTTATTGTAGACAGTCCTATCATCAGGTGAACGTCTCTTTAAAAAGAATAGTCACATTTCAATAGTTTAGTGAATTAAATATAATAGCACCGCAACTGTCTATGAACTGCAGTTGTTCAATATTGCCGCTGGTCTGGATCTCCTTAGCTTATACTTCCGGTATTACAAATTGAACAGGTGTGCAGTGGACACAGTGCCATCAGGATGCTCTTATCGATTCGCGCTGTAAAAGGGGACACAACTCGACGCTTTAATAGATCCGCTCGCGACATTCAAAACCCCCTCGAACCCACCACCTTCTCTTCATGGCGACTTAGAGACCGTGACGCGCTACGTTTTGTACGCAACGTTATACAGTAACCAACTACGTTGGCAACTGAGGACATTACTGGTGTTAAGAATGATGCCGGACACCGTAGCACCGCAGCTCCTGTTGCAGCCGCTAAACAGTTGTGTGTAAACGTTACTGTGTTCCGGTTTGAAAGGCGCTGTTGCTAGTGAAATTGCTGCGGTAACGACTTTATATCAAATATCTGAAGGCAACGAGCACAATTTGGTACGGCGTATATCATCTTATGGGTAAGAGTATCATTTACCACCAAGTCGTTTGACCACACCACATAAGCAACACTTCTTATATCTAGATCCGAGTTATCAAGAATACGTAAAGCTGGTTATTTGACCGTCTCTTCTACGAGTTTCCTCATCCGCAATCTATGGATTAAAAACTCCTTTTTCCGTTCTGCCTTCTCTTTCAAGCAATTCATTTAGACCTTACAAATATACATATGTAGGGGTCTAAGAGTTCTCATAACAGCCCACGGGATCCAAGTTAACCTCACCTGCTCGTGGTGCATCCTGCTAATCAACAAACGAGACTCTGGCTCCCACCAACCCGCATTGAGCCAGCGTGGTGAGTAATGACCCAAATCCCCCCATATGAACCTATATTTCACTATTAGTATACTGTACTTAATTTATTATTTCGGATATTGTTTAAAATCTTATCGCAGTTTCGGACATAGGCCTCCCCCAAAGATCTTGATAGAGTTCTTTGAAGGGAATGGGGCCTTGGCCCACCACGCTGGCCCAGTGCGGGTTAATGGGTGGTCAGAGCTTCGTCTGTTATCCAGCCGGGTTCACCGCGTGCAGATGAGGTTGACTTGAGCTCCGTCAGATGATGAGCGGAACCCAACTTAATCAACTCGTAAATCTTCGAGATCATTTTAGGATTATATTCTGTTATTAACTGAATATTGTAATGTCCGGTTAATGTTTACTAAGTGTGTCACACTACTCGCGGTTAACTTTTGTCGGTGTAAACAATAATGGTGGTGGGGGAGTGGGGGCCGTGCGGAACCAACAAGATATTATCTCCCGTCGTAAAAACAACGAGAACGTATCGAATGATGATCGCTACGCTAATACAATTCGATAGACGTTTCACTATTCAATATTGTTTTCAACTTCATACTTCAGATTCGATTTAAAAGCAATTTCTTATCGACAAGAGCGACCGTTGCGTTGTAACCTAAAAATATAACAAGTCATACTTTTAAATATTTAGTTTCAAGTGTTCGGTTATGTATACAAAAACCAAACGGAAAGTACAGTATATACATAGAAATACTTTTTCCAAGTTGAATGAGGTTTTGTCATTCCTAATGCGAGGAAAACAACAGGTCGTATCACATTGTGCTCGTCGTCTCAGACATAAGATCTTAAGTCTTATCGCAGTAATTACACTAGATACAACGCAGTTCCAACGGGAACACAGTAAGTTCAGCGGAGGAAATTAGCAGGTGTTCGTTTTACATTGTCTGACGAGGAAGATCCTTATTGTCCCATCTGTGAGCCTCTAAACTATTTACATTACTATTATATGAAATTGGCGTTTTGTGCGGGAGGAACATAAAGTAAATTATTTTTGTAAAATATATTTAATTAATCAAAGTATGCACCGCGTTGTTATCTATGCACTTTTGGCATCTCATAGGTAGTTCATTGATCCCTTTAGTAAAAAAACCATGGGGGCGAGAATCAATAAACTCTTTGATGACGATTTGGACTGATGCATTGGAGTTGAATTTTTTCCTTTGTAAGAAGTTGTCCAAATTGCGGAAAAAATGGTAATCTGTTAGGGCAAGGTCCGGGGAGTACGGCGGATGTCGCAGACATTCCAATTGTAGGTCATCTAACTTAGTGGTTGGTTGTTGTGCAGTGTGTGGTGGTGGTGCTGTGTTGTCGTGAAGCAGCAGTGGCCTAGAGCGATTGACCAATCTCGGTTGTTTAGCAGCTAGTTCGTCCTTCAAGGTCTCCAGTTGATGACAAAAGATATCTACCGTAATCGTTTGGCCAGATTTTAGAAAGCTGCAGTGAACGACACCGGCGCTAGTCCACCAAACACTCACAAGTAACTTTTTCTGAGTCAATTTTCGTTTAGGGCAGGATTTGGCTGGCTCTCCAGGGTTCAGCTATTGCGACGAGCGATTCCGGTTATCGTACAGTATCCATTTTTCATTACAAGTAAATTCGATTTAAAATCCCTTTATCATTGTATCGGTTGCGCAAAGTAACACAGCAGCAGCAGTCGACGCGTGTTCGCAAGTTCGATTCACTCAATTCATGAGGCACCCATCGTTCAAGTTTTTTCAGTTTCCCGAAGCCTGCAGCTATCTCTGAAGTGCTTTGTGATGAATCCGCTTCCACAATAGCCTATAATTCTTCATTTTCCACTTTTGTCTCCGGCCGTCCACGGAGTTGGTTCTGAAGGTCGAAATTTCCAGAACGAAAACGTTGAAACCAAAAACGTATCGTGCTTTCTCTTGCGACACCAGCGTCGTACACATCATTCATCCTTCGAGCTGTTCCTGCAGCACTGGTACTGGTGCCGCGGTAGAACTCGTACTCATAAATATACCGATATTTCATGTTTTCCATTTTGCGGTAATAAGCGACGCCAAAGAAAATAATAATGAGGAAAAATCAAATGAACGACTGTTTCCAACACTCAAATGTAGCAGCTAATGGAATTTATAAATTTTAATTTGGAATTCCTAACCGAAGAGGAGATATTTCAGATCAAAGTGGTCAGTACGACAAAACGCTAATTTCATATGTAAGGACCTAATATTAATGTAATATACAATAGGAAGTAAGCAATATATCATGTAACTGGTTTGTATGCTCCAAGCGTTTCGTTTCACGTCACGTAGCCGTGTCGTCTGAACGTAGATCAGCGGACGTCGTCGCCCACTCCAACGACTCCACAGAGCTCGTACGAGGATTTTTCCCATTTCATCGGATGTATGAACTTTCAACGAAGGCCAAGTTTGTAGCAGGGTCGATGGCTTTGATATGTAAGTCCATTCACTTGCACAGCTATATGTAGATGGGTTGACATCGTATGTTCAAAGAAGCAAGTTTGGTTAACACATGTATTTAAACAATGTACCTTTTAATGGGAAACGGCGTCTTCTCTCACAACAACAGTGGAGACTTTATTGATCAGACAACCCAAATGAACGTTGGTGAACGTTATTTATCCAAGAAAGCTGTATTTGTTGAAACATGTCGCTTTCCTCACAATGTTTTCCATAGCCGGAAGCTCTAGCTAAGAGACAATCGACTAGCGCCATTTATCTCACCTGCTCGTGGTGCATCCTGATAATCAATAAACGAGGCTCTGGCTCCAACCAACCCGCATTGGACCAGAGTGGTGGAAAATGGCGCAAATCTCGCTATATTAACCCATACATACGATAGTCTCTAGTGCCCAGCGGCACTGGAGGTCATGTTGACTATATGTGGAGATTCTTGGGGACGCCTATGTCCAGCAGTGGACGTCTGTGGGTTGATGATGATGATGATATGTTATCTAGCGTATGAAATATTAAAATTTCAAATTGCCATACATCCACACGAACACGTATTGTCTCCAATCCTGTTTTAATTAAACGCGTAATCGGAGCGCTGACCTTCTCATTGTAAACAGCGTCGTACTCCGCATTGTTCCCGTCTGCGTCCCAATTGTGTCGGCGGGGGTTGTAGGGGCTCTTGTTGAACTATAAGGGTGCTGTACAATACAGTACGGCGTCTCCATCAGTTTCCATAGCATTCATCGATAACGTTACTCAGTCATAAGGTTAGTAATGAGAGAGTTTAGTATTAATTTCAACTGTTCACACCAAATATCTGATAATCTCATCAATCTCATCTCATCAAAGATCTGATAATGATATATTTAACTGTACAGGTAACTCCTAACAATACAAACTGTTCCGTTAATTATTTGGAAAACTGTTACCGTTAAACACAGTGGTAAAAGTGGACGTTAGGCTGCAGCGTGACCTGTACCGTGGAATTAATTTTCCTCAGTTTCTCATCATCATTAGCAGTCTCCGGCTATCTTCCAGTAATTTTCCATTCATTTTTATTAAAACAAAGCAGTTTAGATAACTTACCATATTACAGTCATAAAGTAGCACATACAGTAGTTACTTTGTATTTCCTTTAGAAGTCGTCGAGTTCGTCAACACATGACAAACATCATCATCACCAGATCGGTGGTACACCTTGTGAGGTCCCTCGTAACACTGTGTTTACTACACAGCCGCCTCTTACTCGTATGATCTCAATCATTGGCTTAAGTCCTTGTGTCTGGTTTATTGTTACTTAAAAAGTAAAATTTTGGTAGTAATAAAATATGTATTCATTCATATATATAACATCATCATCATCCTTTGTTTATCCACTGCTGGATATAAGCCTTCCCCAATGTCTTCCACCAAATGCGATCTTCAGCTTATCGCGTCCACTCAGTCCCGACCGCCTTGATGATGTCGTCAGTCCATCTGGAGAGAGGGTGTCCTACGCGGCCTCCACTCCAAGGTTTTTCTCCCCCATCGACCGTCACTGACACGAGAGACATGGCCAGTTGACAAACAGTGGTGTAGAAACATTACTGTGCTCCGGATCGAAGGGAGATGCAATAGTAAAGTTACTGGGGGTAATGAGACATGTCTCAAGGCGAAATACGCAATGTGGTGCTGTGTATACCATCCTACCTAGCGCCACTTACCATCAGGTGAAAGTACCGTTCGCCTTGTCGCTTCATTGTATTAAAAAAATATATATTTTTTAAATTTAGCTCATTATCGCAAAGCTGGAAAATCTCTTCGTAATTAGTCTGAAGGTTCTGTAAGGGTTAAAAGCGGTGTGAATATGTCACCAGTATATATTTAGCACACTTTATCGGGACACCGAGTGCGTCATGCTCCGGGTATTCCTTTATTTTGCGACATCACAAACACCGATACGTACTTCGTGCACACTGGCAACACATCGTGATTGTTGACGATGTGTTGCCGTGTTGTGTGACGTGTGATGTTAAGTCTCGTCACACCAATAATTTCATTGGCTACAGCACCCGTTTACCCGGAACACACTAATGTTTCATCATCATCAGCCGATAAGCGTCCGCTGCTGGAAATAGGCCTCCCCAAAGATCTCCACATACAGTCAACATGGCTTCCAGTACCGCTGGGTAGTAGGGACTGTCGTATGTAGTAGTTCATATGGTGGGATTTGGGCCATTTCCCACCACGCTGGTCTAATGCGGGTTAGCAAGATACTACCGTTTGGCGGCAGTAAAAGAAGCTACAGTGATACACAACTAGACGATCTCCGGCAACCAAGAACCAAGATCGAACACCAGTGGTAATTTTGATAAGAGAATTTATTTCTATGTAAACTTTATTGTTATTTCCGCTTCGTTTCATATTATTGTAATTGAATAAAATATAAATGATACTACTTATGTTACACAATTTCACACAAACATGTTACAAAATGCAATAAACGTAACCAAATTTCCGTGCAATTGCTCGTGTGATTGCGCGCCGGGTTTCCCCGGAAAACGCTTCCGTCAATTTCTGTTTAGACGTTTAGTTCCCATCCGAGGAAGGAGACGGCTCTTTCAATCTTCGTACAACGTTATGTCAGTGAAAATAGATTGTCTATTCTCTTACAGTTTTCGTTTAAGCCGTTAAGATTTTTATAATGTAAAAGGATTTTAAATGTAATGAGAAAATATTTAGATGATTTCATTATTATATATTTATTTACTCGTGAAGGACAATCAACAGAGTAACAAAAACAAAATACAATAATATATATGTTTACATAGGTAATACTCCAATTACAGATCAGCACGGCAGCGTTAGAGCGTGCGGCCTTCACTCCGAAGGTCGCGGGTTCGAATCTCGGCATGTACCAATGACTAATATTTAAGTTATGCACATTTGTGAACTTAAGTAACGACAGCGAAATATAAACGGTGAAGGAAAACATCGAATCGCATGAATTAGAATTTATTCTAAGGTGTGTGTGAAGTCACCAATTCGCATTGGGCCCGCGTGGTGATTATAGCCCATCGCCCTCCTATTGAGGGTAGGCCTGTGGCCTAACAGTGGGGACGTAAATTGGTTGTTGAAATAACGGCATTGTTGACAGGATATGAATCGATATAACCAACATAGGAAGCTAACACAATTAAATTTAATTAGAGACCATTCTTCACTGGTGGTAGGTCTCTGTTACCGGTAACCGTCTAGATAGGTACTAATGCAGCGACTATTGCAATCGATTTGAAGG
The DNA here is from genome assembly GCA_029030555.1 of Ornithoptera alexandrae. NCBI lineage: Eukaryota > Metazoa > Arthropoda > Insecta > Lepidoptera > Papilionidae > Ornithoptera > Ornithoptera alexandrae. The sequence continues at coordinate 10,792,672 of JARDVY010000272.1, read as the reverse complement.
GCGCTGTAGCTAGCTCGCTTGCCATCAAGTGAACGTCTCGCTCGTTTCGTGGCTTTGTAGGATAAAAAAAAAAGAAAAAAGTAGTTAAAATATCAGTTTGCGAGCTTATAGTATGTGAATCATAAAGAAAGAAGAATGATATATTGTAACTGACTTCAGTCATGACTTGATTAATATAATACTATCATCATCATAAGCGAACGTTGTTCATTGGGGAACACATTACAAGATATAGGTATCTTGTAATGTGTCCAACAGTGGACGTCCATCGGTTCAAATGATGATAATCATCATCATCAGCGGATGTGCACATAGGTCTTCTCTAAATATCTCCATAACAGTCATTACCTACACCTACTTCAACAATACTTCTGCTGCATTAATATTGCCCGCAACATTCTTATATCCCGTTCATAATGATCAGTCGATGGATACCCATTGCTATTAATAAGCCTCCAGAGGATTCCCGCGAACTTCACCAGATTGTCGGTCTAACTTGTGGGTAGTAATCTAGCAACACGTCTACTAGTACGCCGCCGTCACTTAAGGGGATTACTGACCTAACAACCGTCAGTGCTTTAAGCAATGTGCTCTGTTCTTTGCCAGTTAAGTCTAGCAATCCTCAGGTCTATGTCGGTGACTTTAGTTCTTCTGCGGATCTCCTCATTTCTGATACTGTCTCATAGAGAAACTCAGAACCATCTATTGCTCTTTGGGTATTTATCAAACTTTTCATTAGTCTCTTCAGTCGATTTCATATTCCTGAAGGATATATCTATCTATATATATCTACTTTGCTTCGTTAGAATTTTCTTTTTCAACTCCTTTAAGGGATAAAAGAGGGTCGCGTGAATGACAAGTTTACACGCAGTCTTAAGGGACATAGGGGCTCTATTAAGGGCGTGTTTTGAGGCTGAAGGCTTTTAGCCCTTTTGCGCCAGCGGTGCGGCGACCTACATACTCGCACTTGCCAGAAGATATTCCGACCTGTAAATTTTTAATAGTACATACTGAAGTCAACCCTGGAATTTGTTATTGAAATAAGTAAGCTTTTTTCGTCTAAAAAAGTATACATATGTTTATTATGTTATATATGATAATTCGTATTTTCAATATTTTCGTAACGAGGGAAAAGCTTAAGAGTAACAGTACAATAAAAGCTTTTGTAATTTCTATAGATTTAATGTAAAGTTTGTTCCGAGTTGTTCCGTCGCACCAGAGACAGAAAGGACTGCACCGCGCTGATCGACAACCTTCTCTAGTTGGAGCGGCACTTTAAGAAGAAGAATGTAAAATTTCATTTAATCCATTCTATTAATGGCAATTATTTTTTTTCCATCGAAAAGACGAGACAGTCAAAGTGTTTATCTCATGGTAAGTGCTCTTGCTTTATCGTAAGACATCTGGCGCTACTTGTAATGTTTATACACCATACCTCCATACTTTTATAGGCATAGGACATCACTCACCATCTAGTACATATTCAGATCGTCTCAAGGCATAAATGAATAGAAATAAGTTTTATTTTTTTTACTAAGAGAGTAGACTAATAAGAAATTTTTAAAGACATACAAACTTTAATATTTCAAAGATATGTGTTTGTCGTTGTAATTATTTCAAATATTTATTCTCGATGATGTTAATATTTCGCAGATAAGTTGGATGAGAGTCGAGAAGGCCTTTAAACTTTGGACCTTGAAATGTTACTCTTAAATTAAATTGAGTGAATTTTATCGATTACTTACGATTTAACGTTTAAACGTAATAAGTTAACTTAATTAATTTAAATTATAGAATCTGAATTAAAACCTGAAAATATATATTTTTTTTATTATTAAAGGTCCACAATTCTGCAATGTTAAGAATGATATCTCATAATACCCTTACGGATGATCATCGTGAAATATATGTATCTTCAATGGTGGATTGAGACAATCTTAGAAGTTTGATTTTTAGTGTTTTAAGCTCTTGCCCAAGATTTCATAGGAACATAGACTAACAGCATCGGAACTGTAAATAATTTATAAACAATTTAATATACTTAGTTATAAACGCCCTAGTAGCCTTAAAACTTTGGTTGATGGATTACATTATTCAACTTGATAATAGGATTGGGGATGAATTATCCGTAAAATCTTCTAGAATACAAATGCATTGTTTTTGACTTTTACCCTAGATGCGATCGTGCAGGGAATAACTAGTGGAAAACTTTAAATTCATCTAGTTTTCAAGTAGAAAAAATTCTTATTCCTTCTGGTTGATTTCTGGCGAGATTGGTGGTAGTATCCATTTGCAAAACTTTACGCTATTTCCGATGTCGACATTTTACGTATAGTAAATTTTCTGTTGGAGCTTTCAGCACTAAAAATTTCCATTTTATATACGTATTAAATTATAAATCTCTTAAACTTTTTGCTGCAGCCCTTGACTGTTACTGTAGCGCTTTTTTTTAAACAAAGTGACGAGGCGACAGGATATTTATACCACTTTCCTCTCGACACTTTTACACATCTCTTTGCGCAAATAATTTTCACGGGACACGAGTATTTGCTCAATTTTCTTTGGCGACAGAAATATTCGCTTTAGCGGTAATTGCTCAGACGGTCTCTTTGACATCAGAAAGACAAGTTTTATGACAAATATACACGAAAATAGAACGAAGAGATTTTGTAAAGCTGTCTACTCTGGCTGATGATGAAGCTGTTTTCATGATATTCAATGCACGATAATCTGCTGTCTTAAAAATCAGGAATGTATTCACTGACAGTGCAAAATCGATTACTGACGTCAATGTCTCTCCTCCCTCCGCTGATGCAACCCGTAGGATCAGACAGCGTCCGACGGCGTTGGAGAAAGTGCTCTGACGGTAATTTATTCGCGGTCAATGTACTTTGTGTGTACTAGCTGGTTATCGCTAAATAGGTCCAAACGTTTAAGTTGTACAAAATTGTTGTTCAACTTTCTTTTATACTAAAGTAAAGGACTGTGAGCAACCTACAATAATCTAACAATCTAAGCCAGGGCTACTCTTGCTTTAGTTTCAAGGAAGAGAAGTTTCACAATGATTCTCAGGATACATGCACCGTGGCGTCCGCAATGCCTTCAACTGTTTTACTTTACTTTCCGTTCACACCAGAGCTTCATGGCTGGATGAAGGGTTACCAAGTCCATAATAACTATATAGTCAGAATTATATAGGGGTTGCATCGTGATAATTGGCATCGATCTGGTCCAACTCCTTCCCGCCAGATATGATGATGATACAGTTAATATAAAAGCGAATCTAATGAATACAATAATTTTGTAAAAACGGAAATTAATAAATAAATAAAGTTTATGAAATAACCTATGGTTATGAGATCGTTTTTTATACAATCTCGACGAAATCTATAACGTTAGTAAAGATGTTCGAACAGCATCTACATTTATTGGTGGGTTGTATTCACATCACAAAGACTGGATGGTTTTGGACACTGAGATAATGTCTCGTTATTGATCCAATATTTAAATACCTGATATACCTTTAAAATTATATTTGTATTTTATCGTTGACGAAAGAAGTAGACGTTGCGAGCGTCGGACTAAACGAGCTCCGACAAGAGACCAGAGAGGTATGAGTCGAAAAACAAAATTATAAAGCATGAGTTAAAAATGCCTATTCTCTATGGTAATCGTTAAATTAAATTTTCCAGTATTCCATTCCGCTGAAGTGTGTATTCTTGTCATTTGAAATATAGATGAGCTCCACCAGCCCCCAGTGTGGTGTCTCACAAGGAATATTAAATCTATAATGGTTTAAGCACACAAGTTTCCCATAGAGTATAAAACAAGGAGCAGAAGCAACACTGACTTTTTAAAGTTATGTTTATTATTAATGCAACTTAGCAAAGTCGCCGCTGTTAGCAGCTGTCCTATCATAGGTTACAGTGACACCTAACTTAAGTGTCTTTGTTGCTTAAAGTTACTTATTAGTAAAGCTGTGATCTTTACGAGTGAAGCCTATCAGTAGACGTCCATTGGCTGCTGACGAAGGTAGTTTATGTTGTGTCATACCCGATATTATAGTTCAATCTTCACTTAGTATGATCTTCCCAACAGTGGGAACAATAGGTAAGCTGTTTCAATTTAAGTATGATTCGTTGTAGAAGATTTTATCAATCTTTTTATTTCATTTTCCGTTTCTTTATATTTGATATCGTAAATGTTAATGAGGAAACTGGTCCAAAGTTTCATTGTTAGCAATTTACTTGTATGTTTATCTTTCTTTTCTTCTAATATCTTAATTATTAATCATATTATTATCCTAAAACAAATGATAAAATCCACTTTTATAATATATTTTGGCTGTACTTGAGGAGAGTGGTATTTTAAAACATCTCACGGAGACACAGTTCTTTTGGATAAAAACTCAGATAGAAACGTATAAAGCTTCTGTATTCGGTCAATTTCATTGATCGGATAATTGGCACAAACTACTGCTACAAATAGCTCCGTATTGGAATGGAATTACATAGATATGTACGAAACGATTTATTTACATATTTGCTTTAATGAAGTATATCTCCGACGCCAAAACATTGTAGCTTAAGCTTTCTCTCAACTAAAATAACGATTTGTAGACTGATGTAGTAATAGGTACGCAACGAACTCCTCATAGCTCTTTTATATGCAAATTTGCGTTATATAAAATGACTATGCGATATTGTATTCAAAATCAACTTAGTTATTGAATACTGAAAGTTAAATACGTTTAAATATTATAGTAACTGTACGGTTATTATTTAAACCGTGTAGATGACGTCATTGTACGATGACAGTTTTCTTCACTGTATAAAATTTAAATATACTTAGCGAATGCATTCATGAATATATTTAATAATGAAACCACAACTGATTTACTGGATTATTTCATACAAGTTGGTAAATAGAAGGAACTTTGTGTAATGATGATTCTATCAGCTGATTTATTTGCTTGAACGAATAAGTTAGAATACTCCACAACTACTTTTTAATTACATAAGATCACAGTTTACTGATAGTAGGTCTCTGTTGCCAGAGATCATCTGTCGGGAGATGTTCTATGATGTAATGATACATCTCATAGCTATGTAACTCAAAGCAGAATTGCGTGAGGTTTTACGAACTAAAACCTTCATCGCTGTGTTAGCTTCATAGAACCTTAATCTCGATAGAATAACTTTATATCGGGACTGACTCTTTAGCTTTTAATCGTTTTAAAATAATCCCATGTAAAAATCATTCGTAAAAGTAATTTGGGATCAGAAGGGGAGGATTTGGGAAAGAGATCCCATTCAACAACTCACTGGATCAAATTCAGCCTCACCTGCTCGTGGTGCGCCTTGCTAATCAACAAACGAGGCTCTGGCTCCCAACAACCTGCATTGGGCTAGGCAAATGGCCTAATATGAATTACTAAAAATGTGGAGATCTTTAGGGGAGAGCTCAATGTCAAGCTGTGGACGTGTGTCGGCTGAATATGATGAAAAGTCATTATGTTAGTAAACCGCCTACCAAAATATTCAAATCTAATACGAAACATACTTTATAGTATTAAACTCTAAAACAAACTGTTTTGTCTATGTACAATTTAATATTTCTTAAATTAAATTCAAGTTAAAGCTCGCAAGGTGAGACGGCGGCGAATGAACTTTCGCCCGTAATGGTCTCTGCTTTATGTTTAACCTTTTCTAAAACCTCTTTCATCTTCTACAGAACTTTCAAAATCAAATCTATTCCATCGTATTACGCATTTATAATCAATTTATGACAACAATTAACTATTACCTTACTGTGGTAAAGGTAAATGCCAACTATATTATTTACTGATATTGATCCGTGTTGTCGTATTGGTCTACTCTATCTGCTCAGTTTTAAGCCTTACCGCGTTAATTTTAAAATTGATAAGCGATTGGTAGTCGCACCCTCCGAGTGAACGTAACGCGTGCCGACTGCACGGCGCCGAAAGAACAAAACCTCATTTTTTTTATTTACATGTTTCACTTTTTACTTCCTTAATTGAAGACCTCAGTATTGTTCGCTCTTTATCCTTGAATATCTACGCTTCACTGAAACAAAGAACGTATTAAGAGGGACATGAAAAATTACATTTTTCATTAACCAAAATAGATTAGTTTGAATGTTTGGCTTGGTTGCTTGGTGTTCGCTCGCAGCAGTGTCTAGAATAGATATTTTTCCAACAGTAGTGTGCTATCGACTAGTAGAGAAAGGAAAGGGAGAAAATACTATGATATGAGGTAGAGTAGTCAGGAGGTGAATCGACCAAACCAGAGTTGTAGTTGAAGTTCTTCGACTATACGAAAAAGACAACAGTTAGGGCGGAGAGGAGGCGCCTAGTAGAGCAGGCTACTACTTGACAACCGAGGCTACTACTTGACAACCAACAGTCAGTCGAGAAGGTAACGATTTAGAACAAAAATAGTAGTGTTGAATTATTGAGATAATATGACAGTAAATATTATATCTGAATATGACGAGCTTTATATAATGGAGTATCAATATTCTATCCTGCATGTTATATACGTATCATTTAGTTAGGTGATCATCTCGCTCAATAATATTATTTTTTCTTTGAAATGACACAGATCTAAAATCTTCTCAGTTCTACCTCAAAAGATCTATTCAGCCGTCTAAATAGTGTTAGTCTATCCTTTTTCAGAGATACTTTTTAAGAAAAAATCCCATTCATTCATCAGCTAGTCGTAAACGTTTTATGTGTTAACTGTTTTTTCAATCATTCTCATCATCATCTCAATCGAGAGACGTCGACCGTTGGACATAGGTTAATAAACCCGGAATAAATATAATTTGTCACATCATATTTCTATTTAGTTTACATAAGCGAAAGTGATGCGTACCGTAATAAATATTAAAATGTTTATGATCTGCAGCTTCCGTATTTATGGACGATAAAATCATTTTATGGTAGAACATTTGAAGTAAAGCTCACAACTGCCTGCCCTCGTGTACTCCAAGTCGAGCAGCTTTGCTGTTTACATTGCTTTTAATGAAAACAGCAGGTTAATAAACAGAAGCTATCATTAAAAGCACGACAAGGCAATTCCTATTTCCTGCCACAACACTGGTAGTGTGTGGTTTTCGTTTGTGTATAGTCCCGTCGCGAAAAAGGCCCGAAGCTGTACCGGAGAAGCGAGTAATATCCTTTTGTAGGAGACGATTGAAAATGGAAACGGTCCCTTTCTTCTCTTTACGTTTGAAACGCTGCGCTTTGTCTTAACCGCTAGTGCGGCGACGTCGCGCAAACGGGTTTTAATTTCAGATATATACAGTATATGTACTTGAAGAGTTGTGTAGGCGATTTTATTTGCAACGAGGGAATCTGGTGGTTGTTCTGACCCTGCCGACAATAGCAGTGACAGTTTCGTATTACTTTTTTAATATAACATAAACAGCCTTCTTAATGTTCCTACCATCACACGTTGTTGGAACATGGAGACTTCTCCCACAAGTAGAGAGTCAACCCAATTTATTTATCACACTGACTTAGTGTGGATTGGTGTATTATAAGTGTATTTTGTATACAATGTGATAGTTTTTAGATATTAATTTTTATAAGTTTATCAAAAACCTGTTAATGTTGTTAACTTTAGGTATACTAGTAATAATACACTGAAATAACTTTTTTTTTGTTTTGTAACAGTAGTGATATATATGACACTCCTAAAATAAGTTTTGTAATTTAATGTGAAAAAAACAATTTTTTTTTTATTTTAAGCAGCAACGACTAAACGTTTACGTGATGGTACGCTTGCTCATAATAATGTGGCGCTAGTTAAGTTAGTAAATACTATACCATCTGTACCATGATGTGCTCGTTGACATGTAAATTGTAAGTTACCTCAGCTAATAGCTACAGCACCATTCGAACTGAAATTCTGTAATATTTTCACACTACTGTTTAGTAGTAGGATCACTTATATTGATGGTGAGTCTTACCATCAGTTTATATATTGGCTTACGATATGTAAATTTTAGGTTCAAAAAAACTTAACCAAAAGCATTCAGACAATCCGTCTCATATTTGTGTAAATAAATAGAAACGATAAATACTCGGTTAATATGCCCGCTGTTTAAACTGACAGCAGCAGCGGCTTCCGGTCTGTATACGTATATTTATGGGTACCTGGTTGTGAATAGTGTATTTAGGAATGTTAATTTAATTTCTGTAGCTATTATTATGCGAGCTTTTAGCACCCCTCAGGACACTCGGTGCAGCTAATACCTTCGAGAGGCTCTCCGTCGTGTTTTGATATGTGACTGATTTCGTCTGTTTACTAAGGATTCATAATTCTCTGTTTACTGATGGTAGGACCCTTGCCGGTAGCCCTGTAGTCTCGGGCTAGTAAGAATAGGACTAAGGTGAGCCTTGACTGTCGTAGAAGGCGACTAAAAAGGGCTAGAAGTTTCACAGGGTTTGAGGGTGGAGAACCATATCGCTCAACAAGCGAACCTCGTGAGACAGCGCATGGCCCAGCGATGGTGCCTAGGGGATTAAACTCCTCCCCAGAGACGTATTAATACAAAGTGTAGAGGGGCACCCATGCGTTCTATAAGAGATCCCGGTGCCTCTCCGAATACACTGATGCAGGTACCGAGGGAGTTTTAGTGAATATCTCCCAGAAAAAAGGACCTTTGTCCAAGACCGTCTAAGTATCACAGCTATTTCCGTCTCCAAATAGTACTGTGCAAAACTATTCCGGTCTGAAAAGCATTGTAGCTAATGAAGTTTAAAGTAAAGAGACGTTATAACTTATTTTTCAAAGCGAAACGCAAAATGTGGTGTAGTGTACATCATCCGAACTAGTACTGCATTATTACAGCACTACTACATAGTATTGTCACTTTCGAACAGCTTTTTATGTAAATTGAGATTCGATCATTCCATAGTTACAATGTATAACTGCGATTGATCAATAGAGCATCTCTCTCGATGCTGTATAGGTCAAATTGGAAATATACATGACTAAAAAAAAACCACCGAAACGAAAACAACACTAACAATGCAACGCAGGTATTATTTCACTTGGCCTTTTTCAGCTTACCCCCGTTTTTTCTTTGAGGTACACGAAAATATTTCTCGTTTCATTTCGTTAGCGGGTTTCGCTGCTTTATGAAACAAAGCTGTTTGTATTCCAACCGAATGTTCCGGAACATTGTTTCATAAATGAAAAATCTCCAAAACTATGAAAAAGTAACAACTACTATTAAAAGCGATCTTGAATTCAACATCATGTAGTAACTATTGTTGTAGAAGAGTTTATTAATATATCTATATCTAAGTCTATCACACCCATACACTTTATATTATATATCGATCTATTATAAACTTTAAGTTATCGAGAGAATTGTATTATTTTTTTTTATATTATTAAACTATTACATAACAGATATTATACATAATATCACAGACATCTAATATCCTTTTTTATGAACGGCGATCTAGATATTCATAGTGTAACCCTCTCCCACTTTTAAATAAATTGAATTATAAATAAACCCTTAAACAATGTTTAAGATCTCATCTAATCTTATTTTACGTAACCAAGATAATGCATACTATTTTTTTTAGTATTATTAATATTTATGTTTTGGCCATTAATTAATTATATTCATGTGTGATCGTTGTTTAAAGTAATATTCAGTTCTTTAGGTTTATATACAAGGATGAATATTTGTTAAGATAGTCTGATGCCGTCTGTGTGGGTTATTTCCTTATTTATAACCTCTTCACGCTTGTAAAGTATTTACAATATTTACTAATTCTTGAGATCCCGACGCAGGTGTTTAAGTTTGCATACTCACATTTAAAAAATTGTGGGGATGGCATGCGGCTCCAGTAAACAGACCATGCCGTATGCGGTGAGCGCCAACCAAATACTGCTCCGCCCCCCCAGAAACAGGGAGAGTTTAATATACCTCGGACCGCAGTCCACAGCAAGGTTTTCTGGCGAACTAGTAGAAGAGCACTCGACTCATTATCTAGGACACATAATAGATATAAAGGGTACTCTGACCTAAAGATTAGTCCTTGTACGAGCCACCACCTTCACCAGCCAGGTGCACTTGCAGACGCATTTTAAAATATTGGAATTGACATCACCACCAACTACATAGTCAGTGCATTCGAGAGCTCATAGCTCACCTCATAGCATGGTAAAGCGATTACATCGCAGCCTTGAGAGATCGTACTCCCACCAGCAATCACCATACATGAAGTAAATGCATAACACCGCCAAACACTGCAGTGATATAGTCATTAAATATCAATTTTATTATGAGCCATCAGGAACAGAGTCTTTGTCGTTGAGTAAAATGTTGTTTTGATCAAGTTTGTCTCGCCCATCGACAACTCGACACATATCTTAAAACATGGGGAGCCATTGAAGCCTTCATTTGCAAAATTCATAAAATAGGGAGGGCAGACAGTCTGCAGTATCGTCATCAAAGGACCCAACTTGGAAAAATCTAATAAGATAGAGTGTCAAACCATAACGCGAGGCACAACCTTCAAAGGCGACATTTAACCAAGTGATTGTCGAAGACGTCGTATCACTGAACTGCAACAGACATGCAATCGACTATCATCGGCGCACATCATCGTGAAAGGCGCACAAGACATCACGGTTAGACATCAATATCTTGCAAAAGTCCTCAACCAACCAAATCCGTAAGACGCATCAGTTCAGTAACGGGTGCAATCGTTACGCTACGACAAGACGCAATATCAATATTTGATAAGCATCGAGGCAGTAGCTCGCGTCCGTTTCCGCTACCTCATAATGCATCGACACAGTTCGAGTCGACTTTGGAATAAACAAATGTTATTAAATAATAATAAGACGCCGAGCATACTGGGTATTTCGATATCACCAAAGTGCTATCTAACACTTTTCCCGAACCAGAGTATAATCAAGTAGTTACTTAAATAACCACCAACTACACCCGGCTGGTATCTCACCTTCACCAACTTGATGTTATATGTTAAATTTGCCATGCACCATTTTACACCGTTTTGAACCCGTATACTTTATAAATTTCATTTTTAAAGACCTTCAAACTCTTACTTTATCATATTATATCATAATACATTATTATTTGCATTTTCATATTTTTTCGGGATTCGAACCGATATATCCTTTATAACTCATCAATAGAGATTTTCACATTCTTATACTTTCATAATTTTTCACCATACAATCACATTTGTATTTTAATTTTTTTAAGATTTCAATCGGTATACTATACAGTGCACCATCCCCATACATCTTTTCAGTATGTATTGGAGGTGAATAATAACTTCCAATCAATATTTCAATCAATTTGCACGAAGCAAATGTTTACATTGGACACGTACGCAGTACATGCCCGGTGTCCGGTGTCCGGAGTCCGGAGCCCGGAGCCCGTGCGTACGTAGGAGCGCGAGTACGCGTCTCCGCCGCGCCCGCTCGCCCGTACGCCCGGTCGATACACGAACAATTCCTTTTACGTACTTAGGGCGTTTCGCGAACAACCAACTATTAGCCTTTAACTATTTCACTTATTATAATGAATCTTTTTCAAATTTAACTTCTTTATGTATTTCCGTATTTTAGACATAGAATAAAGTTTGTTTAAAATGTTTTTAAATATTTTTGTATAGTTCTATATTTTAGAAACACATCTATTTCGCTCTTTAAGCTTTCGCTAAATTATATTTTCAATTTTATAAGTTTGAATAATTTTTATTTGAGCTATTTAAACGCTCTTATCATTATATATATTGTTTATACAATTCTTAATTATTTTTATAAATCAATGTATTTCGTTACAATTTTACCTAATTTAACAAGACACTCACTGGCCGGTCAACAACTTACCGTAAAGCTTAAAACTTGCTTTACTTTAATCTATATTTAACTAAAACACTATATAAAACTGTTTATTTTAATCTTTTATAGATAATAAATTGATAATCGATTGGATTTAATTACATATGTCTCAATTTTTTTCATCTCTAATACTGTTATATGGCTCATAATATCCTATACATATAACAGACATCCAAAGATTATTAATTATTATAGACATTACCATTTTTAGAATAAATTATTCACAAATAGCTAAGTATTTTAAATTTTCATATTATAATATTAAAAACAAGATGTTTATCATATTGACTAGAAAAGGACCACGTCTGCTTCCCACTTAAAATTATTCATAAATTATAACGTAAACGCGGACGCTGGCAACACTTGTGCCGCTTTTAAATATTGCGTCACTGCTCAAAGCATATTCAAAATAAATATTTCTTATCCCCCGTAGCGATGAGAAGAGCAAAAAACCTGATGGTGAATGATACACTCGCCTATATCAATGCCATGATAATAATTATTACATATTGTGCTCCTCGCTTTGCAATACAATGTATTGAGTCAGTTACAGTGCAAACACTGTAATGTATGACTGAGGTTTACCTGCGTGATCGCATCAGAAATGAGGAGATTCGCAGAAGAAATAAGACCACCGATATAGTCTAAAAGATTGCTAGCTTTAAGTGGCAACGGGCAGGACACATCCCTCGAAGGACTGACAGCCGATGGGGTACCACGGTCCTCCAATGGCGACCGAGTACCGGAAGACGTAGTGTTGGCAGGCTACCCACCAGGTGGGGGAAACAGCTGGATGCGGTGCAGGATCGATCAATGTGGAGATCATTAGGGGAGGCTACCAGTGGACGTCTGTCGGCTGATAATGATGATGATGATAATGTTTGCACACTACTGTTTGTCAGCCGCGATAGCAGCTCTGGTTCTAACTATCTAGACGGTCTCCGGTAACAGGAACCTACCAGCAGTAAACAAATGACTCGACTTGGTCGATTAGACGGTCTCCAGAAAAAGCTCAATATTTTCTTTATGGAAACCAAGAATATTATTGTGACAACTATTTTTATCTACAATGGTTTAACAATTTGATCGCCAATTTCACATTTTAAGTGGTATTAACGTCGTGGATGGTGAAGCATCTTGGCTCAGGGTGCTCTGGATATATTTTAAAAGTAGGAACACAGCAATGTTGTTACAGCTGCAGATTTGCAAGGTGCTGGTGGTCACTAAATAAGCGGGTTTCAAAACAATTCTGCCACTAACAATACTCCACCTCCTCATATTAATAGCGTTTATTCTTCTCCTATTACTATTAAACGGTAGCGTTCAGTATTAATTATGTTCCGGTTTGAATGGCGATGTAGCTAGTGGAATTACTGGGGTAACGAGCTTTAACATATGTCTTCATGCGAAAAGCAAGTTGTTATGACCAGGCGTATTACACAGAAACAGTTGTTGCTATTCCAGTCAACACGAGCTGAACCGCCACCTATTGACTTTGCTATAGCTTAGAAGTAAGAATTTATATGTTTACTATTAATATCAGAAGTCAATTAATTGATTTTTTTTTTCATCAGTCAATTTACGTCCCCACTGTTGGGGCACAGACCTGCCCTCGATAGGAGGGCGATGGGCCATAGTCACCACGCGGGCCTAGTGCGGATTGGTGATTTCACACACTCGGAATAAATTCTAATTCATGTGCAGGTTTCCTCGCAATGTTTTCCTTCACCGTTATTTTCATTTATTTAATGTTACCCAATCGGAAATTGTTACCTGGCAACACCACGAGCCCCAAAAATCGACATGTTTACGTACGCCAGTTGAGGAGTTTCGCGGCCCCAATAGTTTTTAAATGGAATAACGTACATTTGAACTCGTGTATAGCTGCGAGCAGTTTTTTTTTTAAGTATACACTACGATCGCGCCGCATTTCGTTTTTTTCGCGAGATCGTCAAGTGTGAAAGTGAAAATTACACATAGTTCCGTATAGTTATTTATTTTCATGATGGTAGATATCTCGTGCCGGAAACCGGCTAGGTGTGTGGCAAGCAGTTCCTTTAGTGTATAAGTTTGAATGTCGCTATGATTAGTGAAATTACTTAGATATAGAAACTACGGAAGGATAATATATTGTTAGACGATGAGCACAATATGGTGTTGAAAATATATTAAAGTTAAATTAATATACACAAGAGTTTATTTTTTTGCTGGTACCTAGCAGCTCTCTTGTCGGAGACTGTCTTGGTATGTACTATCGCAGCTTCCTATTCCTGTCTTCGTGTTTCGGATTGAACGGAGTTGGTACTAGTGAATTCGCAGTAAAGAGACTTAAAATCTTGTCTCAAAGCGAAGATCATGTACTGTATATATCCTAACTAGTACCACGTTGTTGAGCAGATATATGACTTACTAGGTGATCGGTTCAAGATTCGCTTTCCATAAAAATAAATGGGAAAAATTGTACAATATACATACGATATATAAATTTAAAAACAAAAAATATCCTTTTGAAATAAGTTTTCCTTGTATCAGTAAGGCGTCAGTTCATTAGTAAGCTAGTAGAGGGGAGTAAAGCTAGGGTTAGCTTAACACGCTATTCCCTCAGGATAGTATCAATATATTAATTAAAAATGTGTCGTAGCTAGCATCATTTTAATTTTTTTTTTCAAAAACACGTACACGGTTGAGGAACTCCAATGTGGGTCCGTGGGACCGTTTTATTCGAGTTACAAAGTCGCGTCGGCGAAGGTCAAATGTTTGGAGGCATAATGGAACGCGGAGTTCATCTTCCCAATAGGAGATCGTGTTATGAATTTAAATTCGGAAATTCGCGGCTACTTATCGATGTCGTTAATTTTTTTTTGTAAGACTGAATTACAAGAGTACAAGACAAAAACAAACAACCATCAACAAGTAACTACAAAAAAAAAAATAACCAGGAACGTGCACAGAGATTTGGGATAGGATATGCTAACCACACCCGAAATCACTGTGCTTATCTATACTTAATAAACTTACCAATTTTGCAATTTTGTCAATCTAGCAATAGTCGAAGCGTACTTATATACCTTTTGAGTACTCGAGAGGTTATTATTTTGATAGGTTTAAGGAGCCAGGGTACCGCAGGGTACTGCTTTTCTTGCCTGTATGGA
Organism: Ornithoptera alexandrae; assembly: GCA_029030555.1. Lineage (NCBI taxonomy): Eukaryota > Metazoa > Arthropoda > Insecta > Lepidoptera > Papilionidae > Ornithoptera > Ornithoptera alexandrae. Next base: position 10,777,593 of record JARDVY010000272.1, on the reverse strand, counting down.
GTGCATGCCACTGCGTACAACTTGGTGCAGTATATCTCGTACGTTACACTCTTTTCATTTGCTTGTTAGTTACACACTGTTCTTTACGATTTAGCTATGATACAAAACTATAAAACTAGCTGTTCCCCGCTAGCTGCTAGCCGTTAACACCCTCTCCCTTTGGGAAAGGAAATTCATTCTTAGCTGACCTCTAAATGACAAGCAATATTTCTACCGAATTTCTGTGTGTACGTATAATAATTTTAGAGATCTCTTGAGATGTTGAGGAGTGAATCTAATGTTATCGTCTATATGTGTGTGTATATATATGATCGTCAAAAACAAACACACCCACAGGCACAAGTATGTGTTATATGTGAGTATTGGTATTTTTATGTGACATTATATCAACTCGTACGGACATTCCAATCGACGTATTAAACCCGTTTACAGTAAATTTATGTTTATGTAGGAGTTATGCGACGTTCGTCTGCGCCTAGAGAAATCCTATTGGCTCTAAATATAGTAATCTTTTTACTGCTAAGATTGTACCTGATTACTGCGTAGTAACTCTCATAAAGTATCGACTAAGTTTTAATTAATACTACATCGCCTCAACTAAGATGTATGTCAAAAGTGTGTGCTGCTTATTTACACGTTGTTTGCATTGCGGCTGCTAAACGACGGGTCCGTTTTAAACTTACCATTTTAAAAATCTTATTACATGTACTAAAAGCTTAGTTAATAAGAAATAATTTATGTTTACATTCTTAATAATTTGGTATATATTTCACTTGTTATCTATTTATTCAATAGTAAACAAATGTAATGTAAGTCAAAGCTATGGCCGCGCTATCGTGTGTAATGAATGCTTATAAATATTCATTAATAACATATTAAATCATGTTTTATGTATCTGTATATGGAATTAATAAAGAATTATTTATATTATAGACATTATAAGAATAATATATTTTATATAAAAACTATTATCTCAAGTCATTGATGTTGTTATTTTGAAGAATAATTTAAAAACGATAATTTTATGAATCTTAACCTCGATCTTTCGTGGATCGAAGCTACATTTACGGAAACGTCCACTAAATGCATTTAACTATTATTAATTAATTTAACCCTTCGTTATAACTGATTATTTAATGATTAATAATAAATAAATAACCTTTTAAAAGTTCCCTATACTGTGTCTCAATAGCTTTGCTCTCAAAAAGAGAGCCAATGCTATCCACCAAGCTAAGTGTGGGTTACTTAAGAGATTATAACTGTTTGTTAACATTAAATGATCTAATTATAATAATTGTATGATCCTGGATGAGTGTGTACGTTACAGCACCCCTTTGCATTACATTTCTCCCCTTTTATCATTATATTATCGACCCCGCCGTTGCTCCCAGTTTGTAACTCGATAACATCGGTTTTCCCCAATTTCGGATTTTCCCTGATTTGTCCCACTTAAGAAAAGGTTGTCCTGAGAATTTAAAAAGCATTACTTTGGTCGTACTTAACTGGGCAAGTGCTATTTACTTTAATTACTTAACTTTAGTGTTTATTGGACACTTTCTAACGTTGGGAGATGTTGTTAAGACCTATATAGTGTTAATGTGGAACTTTGTGTTGTCAACTATACGGGAGATAAACGGAGACGATTTCTTCCGTTCAATTTCAATGTTAACATTAGTCCTGTATTTCTTTTGATCCTTACGATCTATGATATATCATATAACTTTTTTTTTGCTTATGCTTTAACTTGTATAAATACTTCAAGAATCCACTGTGTTCTATTGTTACTTGTACAGCTATTAGGTTCAAATCTATTTTCCTTAAATCCGAGAAATGAACATCAGTCGCGGAGGCTGTGATCTCATCTAAGTACCTTCTGCTACATTCGTCAAAAGACTTTAATCGTATTTGGCGCTTGACTAATAAGATCAGGTATTTATAGTAGTCTGGACTTATCTTTAGTTTCAACGCAGCTTCTTTTGCCAAATGGTCCTCTTGCTTATTTCTCTTCTACCCTACATGGGCTTTAACCCAGTATATTTTTATTGGATTACTTTTTGTAAATTTCGGATGTCATGTTTACTATTGACTACCAGGGGATGGAAGAAAATACTTTAAAGCATTGTATCAAGTGCGGACCTTGAATCAATATCAAACAGCTTACACCTTTGTCAAGTTATGACATATTTATACCGATGATTAACTTTATTCAATCACTCCATGTTTTGATATCGTTTAAAGCGTGTCATCAATAACTAATTTTTTATATAAATATTTACGAGCAACAAGAGGAAACGGACCTCTTGCTATATGTTCTTGCTCTTAAAATTTTCTGTAAACAGCGAATTATTTCATGCAGTTTAACCAGTTTCAGTAATATTTCTTTTAAAACAATTTTCTAGAAAATTAAGCGATATAGTCCCTTGCCATTTAAATGACGATGAAGAGGTTATATTCCTATTTATAAAGGGTTAAAGTTCAAACTCATATAAGCCGAACGTCCCAGCCGGAAATTGTATTTAGACATTTTCAACTAAGCCGTCCGCCGGACACAATTTAATTAGTATTAAGATCTTTAATTACGTCTTAATTATACATTAAGTTACTCTTGTCTCTCTAGAGGTTTGTTAGTGTTTGTTCTTACACGTTTATCCTTATTACTTACTGGTTTACTTATCTTCGTTAATGTGTCTCATTTAAAGAGGAAATTGTAAGATCATTGATTTTTCACCTTCCTTCTGAATAGCTAATGAAATTTGTAGTTATTGTTATATAAACAAGATTTGTATCTAGTCTATAGTTAGATCTTTTATGTAGCGATATATGAATAATATATTAACAAGGTGACAACTATTCAAATGAATATGTCTTCAAGTCACGATTTAAACATTCAATAGAAAAAACTCATCTTTATATTTTCATTCTATTCAAATACTTGTGCTCTTAAGTTATTGAAGTAAATCTAAAGATTAATATACTGGGTGTAGTACTAATGACACTTTTGATGATGGAACGGAAAAAAAATCGAGCCTCATTAAAAAAAAACATATTTTCAGAACAATTTATTAGCAATATTTACGCTCTATCATGTTAGTATAGCTAAATGAAACGATAGTTTCATAAAAAATACATTACATTACTAAAAAAAGAAAACCAGCAATGAAACATAAAATAAAAAACAGCGGTGCTCGGATTAACGAACGTCCAGCGCGCAATCTAAATGTTCCATGGCCGTATGAAATAAGGTTCAAATTGAAACCAAATACATGTCGAGTTCCTACCGCGCCTGCGCGTTCGTTGATCCGAGCATCAACCTTTTTTGATTTTGTGTTTCATTGATGGTTTTTTTTTTTAGTAATGTATTTTTTATGAAACTATCGTTTCATTTAGCTGTACTAACATGCTGGAGCGTAAATAATGCTAATAAAACGTTTTAAAAATATGACTTTTTAATCGGCATAGATTTTTTTTCCGTGCCATCAACAAAGATGTCTTAAGTACTATCGTCTGTCTTAGTTTTCGGAAGCGGTCTCCTAACATCCAGTATAAATCCAGTAATAGTTTCTTTGGCCTTAAATGGACTAATATTTAACCAGAGTTTCACATCGTGTTCAGTAACAGAGGCCGTGAAGTATGCGAGCTCAAAATACTCGGGCTACTATATTTTGACAGTCGGATCGTAGTTAACCAGGCGATTGATGAAAAAACTTTATTATGAAACATATTAAGGAAAATATGGTTCTAGAATTGAACCACTTCCGTCTTACAAGATAAACAGTTAACCACTGCGCATTGGAAAATGTTAAGTGACTGATAGTTTTAGTAATAAATCTGTGGAGATTTCGCTATGGATCATGTATGTCCATATTTTATAGAATTTTTCTAAATAATACGGTAATTAAATAAATTGTTATAATATACATATTGTATTTAATTACACTTAAAGTTCAGTTTTGTTGCAGCCATGGTTGTGTATCATATCTCGCCGACCAAACCGTTCTGTGGTGTTGAGGTCAGTTTGGGTTTTGAGTTACCTGTCCCAGTATTATACTCGGCCCTATTCGTGTGGTCATAAAAAACTTTGAACAAAACACGTAACACCATATAGATAACTTCACTCTTTTTGTTCGAGTCTCACCCCATCCTTGCGGGGGCTTGAAAACCTGTTTCCGATTACTTGTAACCAGACAACAAAAGCTTTCAATGGCCCAGACTCGATGCGCTCTCGTTGAGCCAAGTGAGTGCATTTGAGATAGCAGCTTCAGTTTTGAGAGAGAAACGAATCGTATATAATTTTTTTTTAATACTACCTCATTCCGAATTAACGTTCATTAGATCTTATATTGGAATACTATATTTTCTATATAAAGTAGCTTTAATGTCAAGTACTACACTCTGTCTTACTTAGTATGCTTTAGTTGACTGGTGCTAGGTCTCTTTTGCCGCAGACAGTCTAAGTACCACTGCAACGCCTATTTCTACTGCTATACAATGGTGTGCAAGCATTACTGTGTTCCAGTTTTAAGGGTGATATAGGTAGTAAAATTACTGGGGTAACGGGACTTAACATCTCATGTGTTAGGCGACGAACCATGTTTTTTTGAAAAGACGTGTTACTTAACATCAATTGGACTTCTCGTCTGTCTCGTAGCTTTGTCGATTAGAAAATAAAAAAAAGACATCTGAAATGTATTTAATATTGATGAGGAAATTAAGAACGACTAATCTTGCCACCAGCATCTTAATGTCGACGCGAATAATGATTTTAAGGTATGTATTGCATATACTTGAATCTATAGTATTTTATCACATCACTATTCTATCAATCCATTATATAATAATACAATGGTATATTGCATTAGAATACTTTGCAATTCACATGCGAACGAATGTAGGTATCTTTCTGCAATAACCTACAATGTGTTGAGATGAATCAATGGTATACAAATAGCTAGTGGTTACTACAAATGACATTCAGTCTTCGAGTTTCACTTTTTAACTATGCAGTTTATTTCAAACGTTTGTATCTAGAAATTGGATTGGATAACATCATTGTGTAACTATGGAATTTTAAATTTATAAAGCTTACGAAATAGTTATGCGGTTAATTATAAAAACCGGTTATAACTCCATCTTAGATTCCGATTATAGGCGTTTGAATATAACACATCAATGTAACTTCTAAACACTAACTACAGATATAAATAAATTTAAATATTTTTTATTCTAATAAGAGTCTTATCATTAACATAGTGTTTAATGCATAAGTAATAAAGTCAGCCAATTGCCTTCTCTCATGATCTAACATGACCAACTAAAGGACGTTATAGATCATGTCTGATATATAAAGAATTTTCCACCTTCCAAATTTTGCCACGAGATTGAACCGGAGTTAGTCCGACGCGACGAGAGATTTGTTGTTTACTTCATGGAAGTAATATTATAACGAATGTGACGTTAGAATGATATACAGTCCACCACATAGTACAGCCAGATGTTAAATCTAGTTCTATAAACCCAGGAATAATGCAACAGCAAACTTTTTCTTTCTTGTTATAAAGCAAGCAGTTAATCGCTGCTGCTTTAAGAGTTATGTTAAGTATACCTAAGATAGAGAGAAGGAAAGCTCTCATACTCAAAATCGTTAGAATATTGTGTAGTGAAAGAATAAAACTTCATACAAATACATCATCATCATCGGCCGATAGAAGACGTCCATTGCTGGACAAAAACCTTCCCCAAAGATTTCCACATCGATCGGTCCTGCGCTGACCGTCAGGCACCAGAGGCCGTCCTTTGTAGGGATTCATATGGGAGAATTTGGGCCATTTCCCACCACAGTTGGTGGGAGCTCACAGGTTTCGTTTGTTGATTATCAAGGTGCACCACGAGCAGGTGAGGTTGTCTTGGGTCCCGTGAGCTGTTGTGCCCTTACACCCCTCATACAAATTAATGATATATTAATCTTGTTATCCTTAAAAAGATATTGAAATTGAGGGTTAAAGAATGGGTCTGCTGCTGTACTCTTAAACAACTAGGTCTTAATAAAATTGTTGATGAATGTCAAGACTGAAACAAATAGCGCGCAGCTCTTGACTACCATTCAGTGACTTCCTGGCAATCTAGATTTCCACCTATACTGTTGTTGTTATTTAAAATTTTCCACATTTCTTGTATCATCTTTCAATTTTTTATATATTTCACCCCCCAACCGTTTATACTATTTTATAAATATTTATTATAAAGCCTTCTTAAGGTCTGTAACATTTGATTAAAGAAGATTCTTTTACAACTTAGTTACTATTAACAGTTATAATTACTGTGGAGACAAACCAGTTTTTTCATCGTGTCACTAAAGTTTTATTTGTTCACCATACTTATTTTAACCGTAATATACATTCTGTATAAACAGTTAGCCTCTTCCAATTGTAAACTTCAATAACAAAAAATTTACAGAAGTGAAGTAAGAGATAAGGAGACAATAGTGAACTAAATTGGTTAATTAGTGCTCTAATCGTCTGCATTAATCTCCTTTCTGTCCTTCAATGTAGAAATAGGTACAGAATGACCTAGAAAGACTTAAAGTGCTATAGCCAAGTAACAGCAACCTAGGTATCACCGCAGCACGCATTTCTACCACCTCAAACAGTAGTGTGCGGATATTACTGTGTTCGATTGTATGTAGTGATATTACTGGGGTAACGAGACCTAACATCTCATATATCAAGGCGACGAGCGCAATGTCCTGCAGCGGCGCATCACTTACCATCAGGCCAAAAAAAAGTCCTGGTTTTTCTTCATTCATAAGACTATTTAAAGCTTTGGCTGTCTACTGTTTAAGTATTACATTATGATTTTTTTTTTTATCAACAAAGCTACGAGTCGAGAGAGATATTCCGCTGATATGATATGCTGATATATATCATGAAAATCCTTTTAATCGCCTTCTACGACAGAGAGGGTTTACGTTAGTCTTATTCTTAATAGCCTAAGACTACAGGATAGAGCAGCAGAGACCTACCATCACAGTCTACGAACACGGTTATATATATATACACACACACACCTATATATATATATATAGTTATATATACGTTTGTGAGTTCCGTCTGTTGATCAAATTGTTGATATTGATAAGAAAAAAACATTTCTAAAATCTAAATATCTCAGGGGTTTATGAAATATTATCTTTGATAAAACGTAAATTTTATAAATATGTTTCAATATTTAATACACATTCAAGAAATATGAAGCATCTGAAGCAAGTTTCTTATATTTTGCGTATAAAAGATATTATGACTAGAAATATATTTAGACAAAATACAAATACAAGTAATGTTAATTCCTGGCTTTGGAGAAATAGATTTAACATCTGCAGTACTATGTGGTGCAGTGTATGTTATCCTATCATCATCATCGTCAGACAGACGTCCGCTGTTGGACATAGGCCTTCACCAAAGATCTCCACATTGATCTGTCCACAGTAAGCATGGCCTCTGTTACCATTGATGCTTGATCATAAATGATGAGCAGTAACGGAATCATTCATTCTAACTAGCGCCACGTTGTTATGGAAGGTGCATCACTTACTATCAGGTGAACGTCTCGCAGGTCTCGTCGCTTTGTTGAATGAAAAAAAAAAGAAATAGTAACCCGAGCAGAGTTTGTAATAAACTAAACTTCAAGAGGAATCTTCGTCGCTATTAGTTGAAGACACAACCAGTGTGACATATTTCACATAAAATCATACTTTGAATATCCATCATCAGCTGATAGATGTTCACAGCTGGACAAAGGCTTACCACAAAGATTTCCACATCGATCGGGTAAGGATTCTTATGGGGGAATTTGGTCCATTTCCATCCACACTAGCACAATGCGGGTTGGTGGGTGCCAGAGTGCCAGAGAGTGCTTCGTTTGTTGATTATCAGGGTGCACCACGAGCAGGTGAGGTTGGCTTGGGTCCCCGGTTGGGACCCCTTACGCATTATCCTAACGAGCGTCTTATTATTATAGTTAGGCGTATAACTTATCATCAAGTGAACGTCACTCTCGTTTTTACCAATATAAAAAAGTATCAAAGTTCGAGTAATATATATATATACATATATATTAGTATAGTATCGGTAGTTCCCCGTTTGTACGATTCCCGGCCTGTATCAATATTTGCTTTTCAGTTTGCATACCTTCACTATTGATTGTGACATTCAAAGGGCAAATATTGTTTTATCATCACACCAATAGGTCAGTGATAATATTGATCACGAAATTTCATGAAACGTTAAATTGTATATAAGCGATTGAAGTATCTGAGTTTGACGATAGTTTTGTTAATATTTTCGTATCGATTGCAATGTTGTAGGCTCACTAAACACAGTTGATATTAGAGCTGCTGAATTTGTATGTGTATGTGTCGAACTGCATGGTTGGTGAGCGAATGCATTTCCCAGCGAGCCTTCGGTTTGTGCGAGCGAAGTAGAAATATACGAAGGCTTCGCTACGGCGGCGCCCGCCCGCCCAGTTGCCCTCGGCGCGCTGCTCCGCACGCGACGTCCTTTCAGTTCACGGTTAAAAAAATACACATGAGATTAGTGTTCAGTAAATATATTTATCAATATTCAATGAAAATATAACATATTTGTCATGGATTGGTAAGCATTAATAATTTCTTTATTCATTAACATGCGTTATAGATCACTATGAATGTAATGGAACTGATTATAGTTCTTTACATTGGTCAAAGTGTCAGAACAAATTAATAATAATTATAAGAGAAATATAAAATTATATTATACTTTTTAAATATTAATGTATATACGAAATAAAATTAAGTTTTCTGATATAATTGTTTATTTTTTTTTTATTTATAAAGATAACGTTGAATCCTCTTTTTACTTTAGCACTAATATTTTGTTTAACCTTTGTTTTATAAGTGCTGTTATATATTCAACAGACTGTTTGTGTATATATATATGTGTGTGTGTGTGTATAAATGTATATATATCCATTTATTTATAAATTGTATAAATAATTGTGTATAATTATTTACTATGATTAATTAGCATAGTATTAGTATCGTGTGAATATCAATTCTAATGATTGTTTTAAAATAACTTTGAATCGCTTTGTGACAAGTTAGTTTAAATATAATTAAGATAACTGAAGTTTTTAACTTTTAGTTAAGTGTTTATTTTTAAATATCACAAAATTCCCCCATCTCATGTCTTTGCCTTGTTGTCACTCCGACACTTCTCCTATGTAGTCAATTCTTGTTCAGAGTAAAAGGGTGACACCCTCCCACGCACATCCATTGAAGTAGAAACTGAGTTATTCATACACTTTGTCAGTCATCGGTCCGCGTAAACATTTACTGCTTCAATTTTTTTTTTAATTTACTTGAATTACTCAACTCAACGTTTTATTGCGTATTGCCGATGTAATGTATTCATATTAACGAAGACAGATTACGTAAATAACACAACCCTTACGTTAACAAAGCCCCTACCATTGCAGGAATTACCCCTCGTAATTGTTAGCGACAAATTTAGGGGTGCATTTTTATCCCTTCCGCAAAAACATAGTATTTTGTAAAATTGGTTTTAACTCTTTATTGTGCTTAAATTTTAAGTTAGAAACTTATCGACAAGAAGTTGTGTGTCTTGCAATGTGTTATATTTTGACTTAGTGTTTAATGTAAAAAAAATCTTCTGTTATAGTTTACGGCGTGGGTGGATGCTGTGATCTTCGTGTTCAGTCTCGAAAACGAAAGCAGTTACAAAACAGTTTCAACCTACTTCAATAAAATGTCACATTATCGAAATTCAGCCGAAATTCCGATAATATTGGTCGGAACTCAAGGTTAGCACTAACTGGCTATAGAATCGTAGACTTAACATTACATTTTAACAATCGACCGGTCACCATTCCAGATGCCATAAGTGAAAGTAGTCCACGCGTAGTAGACGACAACCGAGCGCGTAAGTTGTCGAACGAACTGCGGAGATGTTCTTACTACGAGACGTGTGCGACGTACGGCCTGAACGTGGACCGAGTGTTTCAAGACGGTGCGTATGTAAAAAAATCATTATTGAGTTAATTATTATTTATTTACACAATACAATGGTCGGTTAAGCATCCGGACAACAAAACGAACAGTTCGTAGACCGCGATGTTGGTCGGTTATGGGTGGGGATTTACAATGCAGCGATAGCTGATTGGGCGGATTCGAAAAGCCGCACCATCGACACAAAATCCACTTGGGTCCTCGAAACAATTCGTCCAAATGTGGTAGTTTTCAAATTAACTGATGGTAAGTCTATTGTCAGAGACATTCGAGATAGGTACCATTGCATCGCCTAATTCTGTAAAGTAATGTAAGAACATTCCAGTTTCGATATGGAGGGCCTTGTAGATAGTAAAATTACTGAAGCACGTCTTCGGTCTCAAGGCGGCGTGTATAGTGTGTTGTTGTGTATATAATCGTAACTACTCCAACGTTATTATGGATGAGCGTATTTTTTACTACCATTAAGCGAGCAAAACATTCACCTAATGGACAGTGATACGCTTGTTCATAACAATGTGGCTGTATTTAGAATATTATACATTGCACCACATTACGCTCGTCGTTTTGAGACATAAAATGTTAAATTCTCATTACTGCACTAATTACACTAGCTACGGCGCTTTTCAAACCAAAACACAATAATGTTTGCACAGTACTGTTCGGCGACAGTATTAGACGATAGGGTGGTAGGTACGTACGGTACTGCAACAACAGAGACCTACCACTAGTGAAGTCTTCAGCATCGTGAAATTGAAATTGAGTTTATTTATGTAATGTAAACATGATAAGGTAATTACGTAAAATGATTTATCGCGGTCCCGAAAGCAGCGTTAAGATTTTGATCAATTCCGCGATACAGTTTATCTGGCGATTAGGGATTGTATCGCGTGCTCTCCGGGCACGCTGCCGGGCGCGGTGCCGGGAGCGGGCGGCACGCGGGGTGCCGGCCCGTGCAGTGGCAACACCGTCCCGCCGCGGCGCGGTCGTACCGTTCGTTGTCGTTCACCGCGCTGTTGTTTACATCTTTGACATAACAACGCGTCGTTAAGCCGGTTACATTATTAACGTTGAACAGCAACGACTTCTGAATGGAGACATGGATAAGACTCTCATATTCAAATCCAACCTGTCGCCGATATCGAGCCTGAGACGCCGCAGTTCGTGTTACAACATTCAAAGAGCCGAGGAGCGCGACCGTCGAAAATCAGCTAAATTTGAATGTGCGTGAATTTCACCGTTCAATTCCGTGATACGAATCGAAAGATGGTGATTGTGGCGACCCGTGTGTCTGTCTGGGAGCCGTTTGTATGCGTGTGGTGATTTTGAGTGGTATTTTCTTTTTTCTAGCGTGTCAAAAGATCGTCGGTACGCGGCTGTCGGCTTCGTCGCAATGCCTGGCGGGGTCTAGGCCGGTCACACCGCAGCCCTTAGCGAACTCGCCCAGTCACAACCACTCGACATTTCTTTATAAGGTGAGTAAATTTACTTAGTGAAATTTAAAAATATACTTTGCTAAAAACTAGATGAAGTTATCAAATATTAATCCATTTTTACAGCCTTTCATAAATTTTTTTAATAAATTCTGTAGTTGTTGTTTACATGCACTAATAAACTCGCGATAATTTGTATGATATATATTGCATAAATCTAATATTTCAACATTATATAAAACATTAAATTTTATCGGTTCAACTATATTTTATTTTAAATGTTATAATATACAAAATGTAAAAAATTTCCTTGCTTTCAATTCAATTCTTTTGTTCTACATTAATCAGTTAATAACCACTCACAGTAATATTAGTCTGTATCTAACAATTGCATACTGGTTATCAACTGTGGCAGGAACTCAACTAGCCTCAATAAGTATTTCCTGTTATACTAAAATGCTAATTCCTGGTGTAAAAATTTCACATTGATATAAAATTTACATATTTACACTTTGTATGTTTGTAATCAAGTTGAATATAAAAACATGGAATGTTTAATGAATAATGATTTGGATGGACTACCAGTGTTACATATTATTGTTATTTTAATGATAAATACAATCCTTTATTAAAAAAAAGCTAAAATGAATATTACTATAATCAAAACTGATAAATTTAATCCAGATATATTATTTGACTTTTAAATAATCTAGAAAATTGTAACAAAGATATTTTTCATTTTAATCTTACTTCTGCATCTTCATTGTCATTCTCCTTATCTATGGCAACAGCTTTTTCCTCAATTCATATTGTTGTTTACAAATACTAAAAAATTCTATAATAATTAATGCTTGGTCAACCATCATTTCAACCAATGTACCTCCACACTACTGAATGTAGGTCTCTGATATTTTATGCCATAAAACACAGTTTTGCAAGTTTAAGTCGAGTAGCTCCTAAGGATTCAATATTTGGAGGTACTTGCATTATCATATTAAGTAATTTATTACAAAGTTATATTTAATATGTAGATAAGTTATACATATTTTAGATTGCTGAAACTAAGTTTAGTTTAAATTTTACATACAGTTCGTTTTAAATAGCTAATGTACATAGGTGGATATCTAGATTTGATTTATTAGCAGCAATCCCTTAGAGTAAATGTGCATATGATCGTAAAGTTTTCAAATAGCAGGCTATCAACTTAGGTTAAGTTTGTTTAATAAATAGAGTAAATTAATTAATATCTTATAACGTAGTAATAAGTATTTCTAAAGTTTAAATTTTTTTATGTTTGTATTTTTTATGTTTTTTTATATTTTTTATGTTATATTTCTTAAAAGTAGCATGTTAAAAAGAACCGGCTTTAATATGGTTTTTGTGCCCATTATAATAAAACTCGTCAATGCAAACATTGAGTAAATTGATAATACTTGGCAAAGAAGTAACATAAAATAAGTAAATAATATAAAAATGTATATTGTTATCAGTGCTATATAATATCTTTTGAAATGTTGTGAAATCACATTCATAACAATATTTATAATATGTGGAATGTGATTATTTTATATCACAATAAAGATAAAGTTTTTTCAAACATTATTCTGATTACTAAAGAGCACAGACACAAAACGACACAAGTATTGGAGTTTCCTCTTACTAGTTAATTTATATTTCAAGTTGTGTGACTTTCTCATTTTTATTTAGATATATCAAACACTTTGCTGGCTGTAATATAGAAATACACTTGAAATTTGTCTGAAATATTCCTTGAGAGTAACAGTAATCGAAAATGACTTTCTATAGCAACCTCATAAATAATATCAAATGTAAATGTTTATAAAAGTTAGAAATAAAACTATGAAGGATCTATGAAATTCAAAAAATAAATATCCTGTAACCATCTACAGATCATTCTGTGTCGAATGGTCACATTCCCATGTGGTAAGTTCACCAGTTTCCCGTGATTGGCGACCAAATGAAACCCATTTTTATTATATATCAATAGATTGAAGATGACATTTTGTTATGTTTTAGTATACATGGAAAATATTTCAAGGTCTCTTCGAAGGTCTACCTTAAGATAAACATGCCAATAGCAGAATGTCTCATTGAAAATTTAGGAAAGGTCAATTACTTTTACAAATAGTCCAAGGTTTTCTTCAGTGCTGAAGATAACTTCTGAAACATGTTTTTATTTAATCCAGCTGTAGCTATTGTTTAAATATGCATTTGGTTCAAGGTTTTTTGGTTAAGTTTTGCTTCATGAGTGTGATATTTAATGGATACTATACAAGCTGAACTATGATAATACTAATGATAAAGGATCTAAAATAAACTATTAGATCCCTTATCATTACTACCTAGCTTTATGGATTTGACTATGAGGAGAACATCTTAGGTACTACAGTAGTTCCTATTTCTGCCTACAAAGAGCAGTGTGGAAGTGTTACTGTATTCCGGTTTTAAAGGCGTTGTAGCTAGTGACATTACTGGAGAAACGAGACTTAACATTTTGTAACGTCTCAAGACGACGATCACAATGTGATAGGTGTGTATATTATCCTAATTCAGCGTCACGTTACGGTTATTACTATCATAAGAAAATCTTGCACATCTCGTCGCTTTATTGAATAAAAAAAGTTATCTCGGTTTCATATCTATTTGACTTCCGCATTGGGATCGAATTTATCTCATCTCCATTTCTACATTGATGTAGAAGACATACAATCTTTATCGATTAGTAGATAAATTTTAAGTATTTTTGGTCCTTTTTGTAAATACTGTTGGGACTAAGGGTCTTCTTTCTCAGCGGGAGATATTCACTGCGCTGATCAAGTGGGGTCCGCGGATGTCGCATGTCCTCGAAAGTTGTTCTCCTAGGCACAGGTTATCTTCCAATCCTTTTATTTTATTCGATTAAGAGACGAGACGAGGGAGACATTTATCTGATGGTAAGTGATACGCCTGTTCATAACAACGTGACGCTAAGTTAGGACGATAAATACTGCGCTACATTACGCTCATGGCCTGAGACAAGATTATGAGTCGTTACTCCAATAATTACACTAGCTACAGCGCCCTTCAAACCGGAAATCTTATGTTTGGTTTGCACACTTAAGTTTGGCAACAGAAATAGGAGCTGCGGTGGTACTTAGACGGTCTCCGGCAGTAGAGACGTACTACCAGGAATAGAGTCCATCGGTAGTCTCCAGGCCCGCAGAAACTACGGTTGCGGTGAATTTCGTCGATAGAAATCATGATTCATTGTCAATTGTCGACATTGAGACCTAGATCTGTTTCAATGGAAGGTCATCGATTTTCTAATTTTTTAGTACATCACGCTGTTTTGTGACACCGAATTGAACCTCTGATGAATAAAGAGTTAAAAGGAGTGTGTATCGGAATGTCTAATTGGCTGAACCTGATTTGATTTTTTTTTTAAAAAAAGCAATAATAGTTATATTATTTGTAAAATAGTATAGACTCGATCAAGAGTCTTCTCGAAGGTACATAAGTGAAAAAACATGTACTGGTAGTAAGTCTCTGCTGCTGGAGACCATCTAGGAAGATACTACCGCAGCTCTTATTGCAGTCGACAAACAGTAGTGTGTAAACATTATTATGTTCCGGTTTGAACGGCGCTGTAGCTAGTGTAATTATATTTTTTTCCAAGAGGAAATCCTCGAAAAGATACTCTGCCTTCTGGCAGAAGTCAGAGTTATGTAAAGATTTTTACCCACTAAACCCCCCCTCGGTCGTCACTTTCGGCGTTTGAAGAGGTCACGGAATCTCCGTTCGGAACACAACAGCGGTCTAGCCATCTTAGCATAGGGTTAGAGAGCTATCATTGGGGCCGGTATGGAATAGACCCAGAATAGACCCATATCAGCTTTATGAGTACTATCTCAATGGCCGAATACCACGTCCAGCTATTTTACTCCCCCGGGTCGCTTAGAAGGCGAGGAGAACCTCTATTCCGATCGTCAACGACACCAAAGGTTCCATTAAAGTAGGAGAACACTATTCACTGGTGCGACGTGACGACACGCGTGAGCGCCACGACGGCTTCGTCTTCGAGCGGGATCTATCCTCTCTCGATCCCGCTCGGCAACCTTCTTTTGTACCACAACAGTTTCACAAAAGGACGCTACGGCCCTCCATGCAAAATCTCCTCCTAATCACCGACATGATTGTTGGCAAGGAGAGGTTCCGTCCAATGATGCACCCTTCCTCCATAAGCTAGTGTAATTATTGGGTTAAAGAGACTCAACATCTTATGTCTCAGGCGTCGAGCGTAATGTATATCATCCTAACTAGCGTCAAGTTGTTAAAGGCGGGCTTACGGCTTCATCATCAGCCGATAGACGTCTACTATCAGCTACTGGACATAGACCTTCCCAAAAAATCCCCACATGTATTGGTCCTGCGCTACTCGCATCCAGCTGTTTTCTGCGACATTCAGTCGTTTGTTGGGGTTCATATGGGAAGATTTGGGCTATTACCCACCTTTCTGGCCCAATACGGGTTGTTTGCAGCCGGAGCCGTATTTGTTGATTCGCAGGGTGCACAAGCAGGTGAGGTTGGCATGGGTCCCGTGAGTTGTTGTGCGGGACCCCTTACACAATCGTACGGCGGCATCGCTTAATTGAATTAAAAAAACTCGTTTTTTTTTTAAGTTACAAGTTTTACTTATAACTTACCACTTATTTTCATTTATATATAGTAATAATTTAATTTTCATATCTATTGTTATTCATTCGTTTTGTTT
The DNA here is from genome assembly GCA_029030555.1 of Ornithoptera alexandrae. NCBI lineage: Eukaryota > Metazoa > Arthropoda > Insecta > Lepidoptera > Papilionidae > Ornithoptera > Ornithoptera alexandrae. The sequence goes on along the minus strand of JARDVY010000272.1, from coordinate 10,761,329 downwards.
AAAAATATTTATGTGGCGTGTTAAGATGTTTTCCTCCGTCCGCAATTTGTTTCCGGTGAGTTACTTCCGCATATTTTACATCACAACTGCATTCAATTTACACAATAACAGCTCGTTGAATAAAACATCGGTGACAGCAGTTATCGCGGACAATAATAGCTGGACATGACTTTCCGTCCTCCGGAGTACTCTGTTATCTGGCAATGGATATAGAATGTAGGTAACTGGTACTGGAGACAGCAATCGATACTGATTCAGTGATGTGTCATCGTCACATGCTATCGGTTTCCTCTTGATTTTTTTTTGTTACATAGTGATTGTGTTATCTTCGAAATAATACCACTTATGTGATAATATGTTTGTCGAAATCGTTGGGCAAACGCGTGTAGAAAGAGATAACGCACTCTGAATTATTATACGAGCTTCATGTTTATCTAGATCTAGAAAAAAATAGAGAGCTGTACCTGGTATTTGATTTACGCAAAAATGTGACCGACATTGTACGTAAATTCGTCTATGTATGTAATATCATCTGTGTATAACTTTATCTCACATCTGAGGAGAATTTCTGTTATAGATGGTAGGTACCACCACAGCTCTTATTTCTGCTGAGAAACAGTACTGTACAGACTTTACTGTGTTTCGGTTCGAATGGCGTTGTAACCAGTGAAATTACTGGGGTAATGAGATTAAACATTCATCAAGGCGACGAGCACAATACAGTGCTGTGTATATCATACTAACGCTATGTTACGGGCGGGCGTATCACATACTATCAGGTGAACGTCCCGCTCGTCTCGTCGCTTCGTTGTATATAAAAAAAAATTACAGAATTTGTCAAAGTCCGCACATTGCCTAATTCAGGATTTCCCTTATTTAAACGATGAGACAGTTCCGGTTTCCGCGCAGGTTTCCTATTTCTGATCCTAATTATATCATTAATGGCGGAACGGCAGTTACATAGTCTACTTTACGCACTATTTATTTCCATTTTTTATTGTTCGGTTACTGTTTATTGTGTAATATATGGCAGTGGTTAGGGGTTCCGCACAACAACTTACGGGATCCAAGCCAACCTCACCTGCTCGTGGTGCATCCTGATAATCATCAGATAAGGCTCTGGCGCCCATCAATCTTCATTGGGCCAGCATACCGGGAAATGGCCCAAATCCTCCCAAATGGACCCCTACAATCATGGAGATATTTGGAGGAGGCCTATGTCCAGCAGTGGACGTCTATCGGCTGATGATGATGATGATATGGCATACATGTTTAAACTTAACGCACAATTGCTAGCGTCGTGTGTTATTAAGACGTACGTAACTTGAATAGTTTTAAAAGAAAATATTTTAATGAGCCAAATAAAAAAAATAAGTTCTAAAGTAAAAATATAACGAAGTAACTCCCCCTAAGAAAATTTATAAGTTACTATTAAAAATTAAGTCGAAACACGATAGAATGTTGTTGGGTAGCTGAATGAAAGTAAGCTAAGATTTATGACACACTCTTCCCCCCCCCCCCACAAAAAAAAGGTTTTAAGGTTTTTTCAAAAATTTATTGGAGATATTCAAAAGGCTATTTAATTAATTTGAACATGATTTAAAATATGTAATAAAAATTTTTTTTCAGGATTCCTTACCACGAGGTCACCACACCCTATCGGCATCCTCGCATCATCTACACCGAGGCGCGTCATCCTTCGACGCGTCGTCGAACAGCAGCGGGATCTCTTCCACCCACGTAGTGGAGATACACAGCACCAACGGATCGGACACGTCCTCCCGATGGGGCAACTCGCTCGGCAGCCACGGCTCCTCGACAGCCCTCATCTCCATCGCGACGGAGAACAACAATGTGAAATTCACAGCGCCTCACTGCTTAGACAACTTGCAGCCATTAAAAGACCCCAAAGACCTGCCAACGCCGTCGTCAACGCCGACCACGTCGAGGAAGTCGCGGAGAAGATCGAACCTATTTACTCCGTCTAAGAAAGGGGACGACAGGCTGAAGAATGGGGAGCTAGGGTCGGGTAGAGCGATCCCCTTGAAACAGGGTTATTTGTACAAGAAAAGCAGCAAAGCGCTGAATAAAGAGTGGAAAAAGAAATATGTGACGCTGTGTGACGACGGGAGGCTCACTTACCATCCAAGCTTGCATGTAAGTTAGATAAGTTCATTATCATCATCATCAGCCGATAGACGTCCACTGCTGAACATAGGCCTCCTCCAAAGATCTCCATATACAGTCAACATAGACTCCGGTACCGCTGGGCACTAGGGGCTGTTGTATGTAGAGGAACAAATGGAGAATTTGGGCCATTTCCTGCCACGCTGGCCCAAAGCTGTTGGCGGGAGCCAGAGCTTAGCTTGTTGATTATCAGAATGCACCACGAGCAAGTGAAGTTGGCTTTGGACCCGTGAGTTGTCCTGCGGGACTCCTTAAGATAAGATTCTAAAATTTTTACTTATTTTTCGAAGTGTCATAAGACAATGGTGAAGGTTAGTACTGCAATTTAAGGGCAGTTCATCATCATCATCAGCCGATAGACGTCCAGTGCTGGATATAAGCCTCCCCCAAAGATATCGACATCGACCGTCACCATGGCCTTCGGACCGCCGGGCACTTGAGGCCGTCTTTTGTAGGGGGTTTATATGGGGAATTTGAGCCATTTCCCATCACGCTGACCCAATGCGCTGACTTTAAAATTATTGGTCTGGATGCAATTTTGTCTCAATATAAATAGATCCCATATATTCAGGGTTTGGCATTGAAATCTGGTGGTAGGTCTCTGTTGCCGGAGACCGTCTAGGTACCACCGCAACGCCTGTTGCAGCCAACAAATAGTAGAGTGCAAACATTACTGTGTTCCGGTTTGAAGGGTGCTGTAGCTAGTGTAACTACTGGGGTAACGAGATTCAACATGTTGTGTCTTAGGCGACGAGCGTAATGAGGTGCAGTGCATGCCATCTTAACTAGCGTCACGTTTTGGGCGGGCGTATCATTGAGCATCAGGTGAACGTCCCGCTTGTCTGGTCGCTTGATTGTTCTGATGTAGGATAAAGTTAGATTAAATTTCAGCAGAAGCTTTCTTGCATTTGGTTTTTTTTAGTTACTCTAGTGGATATAGTGCTTGGTAAATCATTGTCATGGTCTGAATGTAGGTTGAATTAAAATATATATTTTACAGGATTATATGGAGGATGTGAACGGCAAGGAGATATCTCTGCAGTACGTGACGGTTAAGGTCCCCGGGCAGAAACCGCGAGGGTCCAAGTCCATCATCACCACTGTACCCGGGTACAACGGATACACCAGTGTGGATATACATGATAGTATTGGTGGACTGTCACTTGGTAAGAATACAACTGTTTAAATGCGCAAATAGGTGCTGGTGTGGTCTTCGCCAAAATATCCATTCTAAAGTGATTTTCTTTGTGCTACAAAAATTGTCTTTAGATTTTGCTTATTCCCAGATTATAGTCCTATATCCTCTTGCAGGCTACAAGGAGAAACCATCCCGGGCTACAGACAAAGCGTTAATGTCGGCCTTCGACACGCTGAAGGAGCCGGCATCGAGTCGACAATCCCTGGCGTCCGAGATAGAGGTGGGCTCCACCAACGGCACCGACAAGGACACGCCACACGTGAAGAAGCGGCACAGGCGGATGAAGAGCAGCGGTGTGAAGAAAGATGGTGACGAAGGTGATGAAAATAATATTGAACATACTTTTAGACATTTTGAAGTGTTAGGAAAGATACTATAAAAGTTTTATTTATAGAGTCCAAAATTGTATGACGCCATGGTACATAGACAAGAGCGACCTAATAGGCAGTATGCTGTATTTATTTGCAGAAGGGGAAAGTGCAACGTCGTGCGAGTTCACCATAGTGAGCCTGGACGGCAAGAGGTGGCGCTGGGAGGTGGGTAGCGGCACCGGCGCGGCCGCGGCGGCTGAGCGCGACGCGTGGGTCGCAGCCGTGGAGGCCCAGATCCTCGCCTCGCTGCAGGGACGGGTACGAAATCTGTTTTTAGCATTAACATGAATTTAAATCTTTATCATGTCTACTTGTCTACTTTATCTTTATTTTTGCCCCCCGCTTTCTGTTGTGTACTAATTTCATCATTCTCGCTCAGACGTCCCGCCAGCCGGCCCCAACTGGCGCGAACTCCACTGGAGATGTGCGGGCCACGCAGTACGTGCGACGTGTCAAAGGGAACGACAGATGCTGCGACTGTGGCGCCATGGGTATGTAACCACACTCATTATCATCAGCATCTCCTCCACCATCCTCATTATCATTCTTATAACCACAAGATTAGGAAGTCGTTTTATTTTACATGGCTGTAGTAGTCACGTCTACATATAAGAACTATTGAATGTCCTTGTGATTAACGAAAATCCTTATATTAATATAAAATTCCAAAACACCTATATACAAAGGTGTAGAAGTAATATGATAATTAAACAATTGAGAACTTTAACCAGGAATCGAACCAAGGACCTCAGGGTGCGGTAAGCAGTCATGGTTACTGCACTGCAGAGACAATCTTCTTTTATTTCATGTTGTTGTATTGTGTGTATTATTGATTGTTCTTGTTATAGACCCTGACTGGGCCAGCTTGAACCTGGGCGTTCTCATTTGCATAGAGTGCTCTGGAGTGCACAGGAACCTCGGCTCGCACATATCGCGTGTACGATCTCTGGACCTGGATGAGTGGCCGTAAGTTTTTTTTTTAACCACAATGAGATAACACTTGTCCTCAATTTCTCTTTATGTTATATGAACGTGAAGCCGGTCATGGATATTAAAATACATTCATCCGAACCTACCCGGTCGGCCCGAGGCGGCAGTTCCAGGATAGAGCTCCGGAGCTTCGTGAGCTCACCTCGGATGCTTGCCGGTGGGCTGGGCGGTTTTATACTGCCTTTTGCAGCCGAGGTGGAATCACGGAGGGAGAGGAGTTTCGGTATTGCTATGCGCCGCTTTCCCTGTCCTCCGCGGCCGTATAACTGGTGGCGGCGGACCAAAGGTCGGATCCGCCGCAGGGAATCAGGAGAGTTTTCTGTCTTGGCTCTCATGGCCTCTGGGTGACGGATTCGAGGGAATCCGCTGCCAAAGGTACTGTGAGAGACCGAAAGGAGGGCGCGCTGTGTGTTCCGGCATGCCCTTACAGGGGTGGAACGGGGGGTTGTTCCCTCCTTCGGGAGGTGGGGCTGCGTTGTGCGGGCGGCGCTGGCGAGGTTGCGGAGGTGTGCGAGAGCGTTCCCGTGACCCTGCCATAAAGTGACGAGGCAGAACATCGTGGGGGTTTTAGTCGGTGCAAGTCCGACATAACCTGTCCTTGCCACCGCGATAACGGGTATGAGCAGACATTTCCCCCACGTTAAACAAAAAAGAAGTTCCCGGCGTGGACTATTGGATACTAACTCTTTCCGTTACCCTCGTAATAAACGAGTATTCTATCAAAGAAAAGCAAGTCCACAGTACATATATATATGTGTCACCAAGCAGTAGCAATATATTTTTTTTTTGGTACTGCTTTAATATGTGATTTGAATATTTTCCAGTTTGGGACACGTTAGTGTGATGGTGACCATTGGCAACGCGCTCGCCAACTCCATATGGGAGGCGGACCTGAGAGGACACATTAAGCCTATTGCCACATCCAGCAGAGAGGAGAAGGAAAGGTAGGCTGGCGCCCAATATAAATGCGTATTTGCTATTACTCTAGTAGAATTCAAAATTTTGTCAATTTTTTTATATATTTGAATGTTTTTCAAAAAAAAAAAAAATGGAAAGTTTCCTTTTCTTTATTGCGTATAGGATTTCCTATTTTTTTTTTCATGTACTTTGTCACCGAGATTTTTATCTTTACTCTTCCGTATAGCCTTAATATTATCCTCATGTCCAAGGATAATACTTTCGCGTTTATGTTATTCAGTTTTTATTTAGCATTTTTTTTTTAAATAAAGGAAGGTGGAGTATATACTGTTCTGTTGGCTGATGATGTTAATAATGAGGGAGAATTTTAGTAAGGAAAGACACGTGTAGATTGGAAGGAAATTTCGTTGTACAGATGGATACGGTTGAAGTACGAGCGGCGCGCGTTCCTGACCAGTAGCGAGCGCGCTGCGAGCGGAGATACCCTGCGGACAGCGGCTGCGCGCGGTGACATGCCGGCGCTGGTGCGCGCCCTCGCGGCTCCTCCTGTTCCCGCTGCCGCGGCCACACCCGCGCCGCTCGCCGCCCACGCACCGCACGCCCCGCCGACACCCACCGAGCGTTCCCTCGCTCTGCGCGCCGCCTCCGCAGCAGGCCAACTCGCCGCCGCGCAGTTACTAATATGGGTAAGTAAAACAGGTTCCACGGATTATTAGACTAATATATAAAATATGCTGAAAACTTTATTACTCTACGAGACTGATGCATGTATTAAGCTTATTCGCATTTCCAGACAACCAATGATACCTTTATGAAAAAACACAGGTTATTTTAGATTGTGCTTAATAGCCTGAAACTAGTAGAGCTGGATGGGGAAGGAGACCTACTTACCACATGTTTTAAACATTATATGAATACATACAATATTGTCCTTGCAGCATAACGGCAATCCCAACTACCCGGATGCGGATGGTCACTCCTGCGTGTTTTATTCGCGTGCCGCCGCGAATCACCTTTCCGGCATTCCGACACAGTACCCAAAGAACTTGCAGCTCGCGTGCCCACTTCACCCGACCGCGCCACCGCCACCAACTGGCACCGGTTCTAGCACCAGCTCCAGCGCCAGTGCACGGAGCTCAGAGCCGGAGTGCAACTGCGTCATATTCGAACTGCTCAACGCCCAGGGCGCGTCTAACGCCCTCGTCGAGCTGCTCATCGGGCTCCAGAACAACCAGTACATGGGCAATGGGTATGAGGCCGGTATCTCCAACTCCTACAGCCACGGCACCCTCGGACGACCCTCTCTGGGGCCCAACTTGTCATTGACCAACGGAAAATGCGGTAGCATCGTCTAATATAGATCTCACCAATGGGGTTGCCTACGATAAATTAAATGATCTATAATATGTAATCAATTGTAATTGAATGTATATGTGGGTGGGTGTATGTGTATGTGTATGTACGTATACGAACGCACACAAATTTCTTAATGGTTTCATTATTCAATGTACCAATGTTTACAATGAGAGTGTAACTTAATTTAAATCTTAATATGTCTTTGTCATCATCATCCTATGGACGTCCATGTTGGACATAGGCATCCTGCAAAGATCTACGCACGGCTTGTTCGTGTTTTCCAGCGGTTTATATAACATAAACGCCATTTTTTTTTTTACAAACAAAAGGCAGGATAGTAATGAGGATGACAAACAAATACTTGGCAATCCCTGGGTTACGTAATAATTCAAACGATTTATGAGGGTAGTTCGGGAGTTTCTAAAAGTGGCGCGAATGTACTTTTATTAGTACATCTGTGTGTTATAGTTGTAAAAGTTGGTGGTTCACATGCGACTGATGTGTTAGTGGGTTCCCATAGTTACCAGTACCATTTCGGTGTCAACACTTTAGGTGTAAGAGCTAAGTCACACGTCACACAATTCGCACGCGTTTTTTTATCTTCCCAAATGGTCAAGTACCATATAGACAAGTCTTCGGATCGAGTCTATCTTGATTTCTGGTAGAATTGCTTTTGATTACTTTGTAGTAATGCATGTAGTAAATTCATCCAGTAATTTCGGTGTTTTTAGTATTCTTGTCTAGATTTTTTTTTAATTATACTATCGTAACGTAACCTACTTTCGCGACTAAATCTAGTATTATACCTTTGGTGCTTTTTTACGATTAATAATAGCAACGATTTAATCGATTTCTCGTCACTCGATCGATGTAATACGAAAATCGATGACACACATCGCGTGTTCCGTGTGAGTTAGTTATAAAAAAAAAAACAATTATAATCACTTGACTGTCTAAATCTATTTTAATCTAGTGCCGTCGTGAGGACGATGTAAATTTATTTCTAGATAGAATACTTCTTTAAAAGGAATTATTTAGACAAATATATAAGTTTTTCCGTTTGCAAATATTTGAAATTATTACTTCGGTAAGAAAGAAAAAAATATTGGTAGATAAATATATTTCTTTTCAGAAAATTTAATTTGAAAATATAAGAAAAGTGATTATGTTTACAGCCCACTCAGTACCCACGGCCTTCTTTTGCACGCTCCTATTACGCAGTTTATATTGTGATGATTATCAGCGTGCACCGTGATGCAGCAGCGACAAAATGGAGTTTGTGACCTGGGTCACACTTTAATTGGTCAGTTATTTATTAATTTTTAATTCCAACCGTGCTATAGTATAGGTGTCGGTTAGGTTAGGATTAGTACACAAGATCTCAGCTCAACCGCTACTCGTAGTGTTAATTAGAGTTAATGTTTAGAGGTTAATACTGTCGCTTCGTTTCTGACCTTCGGGTGTACTTCTTCACTCACATTTCAATTGCTACTTCGATATCTGTCCGTAGACTAGTTCCATCACCAGGCGCCGCGTGGAGGTCCCAGCAAAAATATGTTAGTAGACTTTACTACAACAAAATTCATCAGACCTTAGAACAACAAAATTCATTTTATCACAAAATATGTGATCTATCTAAGTACCAAACAGCAGTGTAGTCATTACTGTATTCCGGATTGAAGGGCGTTGTAACCAGTGAAGTTACTGAGATAATGAGGGTTATATAAATTTCAAAACGGGCACAATGTGGTGCAGTGTGTGCCATCTTAACTAGTGTTGCTTTGTTATGGGTAGGAGTATGACTTATCGTCAGGTGAACGCCATGCTCGTCTCCTTACCTTTGATTTGATGGGGGAGTTTAGAGGAATTACGACGACGCTTGTTATATGTATCAAAGCGATGGGATCCGTGTGGTGCAGTATCATTCTAACTGGCCAAGCGGATTACCACCAGCTAAACTCTCCGCGTATCTCGTAGCTCAGTTAAATATAGAAAACAATGGTTAAAGTAATTTACTATATAAATATGTTCAAATAGATACTCAAACGCAGAGGACTTTTACAGAAGATTGAAGTACAACCCTCCAACCTTCCATCCCCCACCGACCCATAGGTCACACGGGCGAATCGCGAGAACGTACGCGGTCTAGCTTCTGTTTGTCTCCAAGTTGGTAAAGATCTCCGAATAGAAGATATTATAGATTAAATTTACTGGTGGTAAGGCTATAGCCGGAGACCGTCTAGGTAGGTAATACCTCAGCGCCTATTTCTGCCAACAAACGGTAGTGTGCAAACCTTACTCTTCCGGTTCGAAGGGCGCTGTAGCTAGTGTAATTGCTGGTATACTATCCTAACTAGTATCAGTTACCATCAAGTGAACGTCTCGCTCGTACTGTCGCTTCGTAGATTAGAAAAGAAATCTAGCGTGGTGTTGGACCTGGACAGGTATCGAGGTGGCAAACGTTCGCGAACATTCCATTTTCCCGTGCGCGGGTCCCGGAGGTAGTGGATGTGATATTCGCGAGGTTCCCCCGCGTCGAGCCGAACGTACTGAGCCCCTCTGTGCCTACACTAGGTAGTACCGCGGCGTCTGTGCGCAGACCGTCTGCTGCTCCGCAGACAACCTCTCCTCTCCACTGCACCGCAGCATCTCGACGAGCAGTACAGAAATATTACTGTGTTATAGTACACAAGTACGATATATTACTTTTAACGAATCGTGTATTACTCCGGTTAACGCGCTCGTTTCTACAGTAGTTATATTCTGTTCGCGTGGTTGTGTCACAAGTGATAAGCGTTAGCGATAATCGCATAATAATTGCTAATAAGCTATTCGAATGTTTTAAGTTTAAAAGAAAATCTTAAAGTACCTATTTCCGCCGCCAAACAGTAGTGTGTATACATTACTGTGCTCCGGTTTGTTAGGCACCGTAGCTAGTGAGTATACTGGGGTAACGAGATTCATCATTTCTCAAAGAGACGAGCGCAATGTGTTGCTGTGTATAACGTCCTAAGTAGCGCCATGTTGTGGGCAAGCGTATCACTTACCATCAGGTGAATGTCCCGCTCGTCTCGTCGTACTGGTATTTTCCCAGCAGCTGTAGTGAACTTGTTAGGTGTCGGATGTCACCGTTGTGATGAGCGGTTTGTCAGCGATTGTTCAGCGATGGTCAGCCGGTGCTGGTCGCCAGTTCAGCGCCGCGTCGGTCTGCGGCCGGCCGCCGCCATGTTCTACACTTGTAACGCGCCTTAAGTAAGTCCCGTGCTTAGGTTAGCTCTTAAAAGTTAACGGAAGTGCATTTAGTTCACCGTTCGATACTAAACGGAAACGTTTTAATTTTTAATTAATTTTAACAGATTTTATGTTAATTATTTTATTATAAAACATAATTGTATTTGTTTTTAAATTGTCAAAGTATTGTTGTAAATTTTTTTTTACAGTCTCCTACCGTATTCAGTATTTAATAAAGATATATAGAGTTGTATGTGTGTGTATACAAATATGCACTATATGTATGTATTCGACGCACTTCCGGTCTTTTGTTATAATTTTTTTTTTAACTATTATATATTAAATGGTTTGTTGAAATTTTTATGGATAATTTTAATAAACGTTACCGATGCTCTCGGTTCGGAGTTTATTTACATTGATTATGTTTTTTTTTTTTTTTTATTTTAATTGTTTTCCTTTCGTGTATATTTTTTGTACAGGCCAAAGAGCTTATCTGTGTATATAGTAAAGGCGCAGCTCTAGATTTCTAGCTGTAAACTTAGACCTTCGTTATTGTAATTTTTAAGAGATTTGTTGATGTTCTTGATCTTGTGAAAATAAAAAAAATATTGAAAACGTTTGCTTTATTTGTGAGAGTGCTACTGGAAAATCATAGTTCCTAGGTTTGGCTGGTTAGCACTGCTGCAAGTTATAGTTCTACCCCCCAACAGGTTCCCGCCTTGTCGTGGCGGAAGGGCTTAGTAGCCGTGGCTGGGTCGCCCACGGTGAAGCGAAGAAGAACCCACCCAGCCGGCCCGAACTGTAAAAGCAGCTGTTCCAGTTTAGAGCTTCGGTGCTCCACTGTTAAGCTCACCTCGGATGCGCGCTGGCGGGCTGCAGGGGCGGCTTTATGCTGCTCGCCCTGTCCTCCGCGGCTGTATAACGGGTGCCGGCGGGCCCACAATCGAATCCGCAGCAGGGATTCGGGAGTTTTCTCACTTGGCTCTCGTGGCCTATTGGTGACGGGTTCGGGGAATCCGTTACCAGCACGACTGCATGAAGCCGACGAGGGGGAGCGCTGTGTGTTCCAGCGTGCCCCCACTGAGGTGGAAAGGGAGGGTTCTTCCCTCCCTCCTGAGATGGGGCTGCGTTTTACGGCCAGCGCTGGCGGGGCCGCGGATGTGTGCAAGAGCGCTCCCGTAACCCCACTTTGAGCGACGAGGCGGAACATCGTGGGGGTTTTAGTCGGTGCAAGTCCGACATAACCTGTCCTTGCTCCCGCGAGGATGGATATGCGCAGGCATTTCCCCCAAGTGAAACAAAAAAAAAAGTTATAGTTCTATCGCCAAATGGTTGTGCGTTAATTTAACTGTATGATTAATTAATGGAATTACTGAACTATTAGTTTATCATCAGTCGATAGACGTCCACTGCTGGATATACTCCTACCCCAAAGATCACATCGATTGGTATTCTGCGGCTCTCCGCGACTCACCTGACCGTCGGTCCAATTTGTGTGGGTCCTCCCAACACTATGTCTACCGGTACGCGGGCGCTGCTCGAGCACTTTACTGCCCCATCGGCTGACAGTTCCTCGAGCAATGTGCCCTGTCCACTGCCACTTAAGTTTAGCAATATTTTAGGTTTATATTGGTGATCTTAGGTCTGCGAATCTCCACATTTCTGATTCGGTCACGCAGAGAGACTCCGAGCATAGCCCTCTCCATGGTCGTATGCGTGATTTTGAGCACAAGTTGAAGCCTTGTCTACAAACACTGCGGTATCTGAGATGCAAAGATGCTGCGTAGCCTCTCGAACATTGCCATCTCGAGATGAATTTGTCAATTGACCTCTTTCCGAAAGTTGGACTTACCTAACTGGACTGTGTGATAACTTCCAGTGTAGAGCCCTCGACCATTACTGGCGTGGGTACAATATGGCCATTAGACTTAATCTTTGTCTTCTCCATATTCATTTTAAGGTCCACGCGTCGAGCTATTATTTATGAGAACTTAATCTGTCTCTAAGCGAAGAAAGCTAAACCATTATACGTAAACACTCAAACTTTAGTAGAGATTTTGCTTCTGCCATTTATAGGTCAGCCAGGAATGGATTTTATAAAGTTCCTTCCCCAAAGGGAGTTGCGGGGTGGTGACGGCTAACAAAGCGGCTGGGGAGCAGCTAGTTATGTATATTAGTTTAAAAATTGTGAGAATATTGGTATCAAATTGTGGGCTTTCTATAGTTAATATATACAAAGCTCGTAGTATTTTGAAAATACTTGAGAATTCATTGGTGGTTTCTACTGCCGGAAACCTAGATCTCTCGTCAAATATTACTGTGTTCCGGTTTGAAGAGTGCTGTAGCTAATGAAGTTATTAAGATAACGAGACAACATATCTCACGACGATGACCAATAGTAAAGGCGGTGGTGTGAACATTTTTACTTCACATTGTTATTAGTAAGCGTAAGATTTAGAACAAGATGTATGTTCCTCCTTTCACTTTATTGTGCATAAAAAAAAATCATGTCTGAAAATGTAACAACAACCGTGCCGCGTTTTATTAAACTTTGTTTGAACGAAATTGTTTTTCAGTAACAATGTCTGAAACCGTTTCGGTGAACTTTTTTAATCTACCGACCGTTAACTAATACTTCGCGAGAATCCAATTTCCGGCGCTTCTTATATCTATATATATATATATATATATGAGAAGCACATATTTATTTATATATATATAACGCCTCAGATAGACTGGCCAGATAAGAAGAAGATATGTATATCTATATATTTTTGAGACCAAAGGGGAAAATAAAGAATTAAATGCTATTGTGAAAACGGATCCATCACAAAGCACTTCAGAGATAGCTGCAGGCTTCGGGGCGAGTGACAAAACTGTAGTAATCCACTTGAAGCAAACCGGGAAAGTAAAAAAACTTAAACGATGAGTACCTCATGCATTGAGTGAATCGAACTTGCGAACACGCGTCGACTGCTGCTGCTGTGTTACTTTGCGCAACCGACACAATGATGAAGGGGTTTTAAATAGAATCATTACTTGTGATGAAAAGTGGATACTGTACGATAATCGGAAGCGCTCGTCGCAATGGCTGAACCCTGAAGACCCAGCCAAAACCTGCCCTAAACCAAAATTGACTCAGAAAAAGTTACTTGTGAGTGTTTGGTGGACTAGCGCCGGTGTCGTTCACTGCAGCTTTCTAAAATCTGGCCAAACGATTACGGCAGATATCTATTGTCAGCAACTGCAGACCTTGAAGGAAGAACTAGCTGCTAAACGACCGAGATTGGTCAATCGCTCTAAGCCACTGCAGCTTCACGACAACGCAACACCACCACCACACACTGCACAACAACCAACCACTAAGTTAGATGAGCTACAATTGGAATGTCTGCGACATCCACCGCACTCCCCGGACCCTGCCCCAACAGATTACCATTTTTTCGGGAATTTGGACAATTTCTTATAAGAAAAAACATTCAACTCCAATGCATCAGTCCAAACCGTCATCAAAGAGTTTATTGATTCTCGCCCACATGGTGTTTTTACTAAAGGGATCAATGAACTACCTATGAGATGACAAAAGTGCATAGATAACAACGCAGTGCATACTTTGATTAATTAAATATGTTTTATAAAAAAAAATTGACTTTAATTTCCTCCCGCACAAAACGCCAATTTCATACATAAGGACTTAATATACAAAACAAGTATATTTTTTATAGATCAAAAAACTAAGTCTTAATGTCACGCGGTGTTAGGTGACAATGAGGTCCTAGTTGGGTTGCAGCGTGCTCGCCAAGAATGCTCCGACTCATATATTGGCAGCCGGAACACAGTGATACTGTAACGGCCAGTTTTGATAGGAAGCTAGAACCTCGCCCACCAGTCGGGTACCATGTCACCCCAGAATCGAACCGCGATCTTTCACCCACTACGCTACTGAGACAGATATTTATTTAATACTTGGTTTACTGGTTTAGCGGCATTTCATACTTACGAAGGATATCTGAACCTATCAAGTATTTGTGAAAGGAAAAATCTCTAACAGGGTGTATGAAAGGCTTCAAAATATAAAAGGTAAGAAGAAATTCCTAAATTTAGATCCTGTTTAGGAATTTATCGTTCGGGGAGGGTTAACCCTTCAATGATAAAATCGTCGCGCCTCCTGGGGATGTAGATTTGGGTGCAGGATTTATCTTCGCCTTACTTGTCAAGCTGCGAATGAAATGATAAGGATATCAGGTTTAGCATAAAGCTTTCAGATACTTTTTCAGTTATTTTAATTTAGGTGTTAGGGCATCGTGAGACCTGAAATGTTAAATCCACTTACTCCTATAATTAAGATAAATAAAACTGTAATTACACTAGCTACACAGCGCCATTCAAACCGGAACCGAGTAATGTTTTGACATTACTGTTTGTCGACTGCAATAGAAGCTGCGGTGGTCCTCCCCTCCACCTAGACGGTCTCCAGCAACAGAGACCCTAGACTAGACCTACCACCAGTAACAATGTAATTATATCACATATTTAGAGTATAAGATAATTACAATTTGACGGAACCGGATATCTTCATTATCGATCAGCCGAGGGGTGGTCGCTTGCTTCCAATTACCCCTCATCGCCAGGAGGTACTTGAATATCCTTTTAGCGCGGCGATAAATCACATGTACCCGCACTCCGATCATTTTGACCAGGGGGTTGATTGATGTTTAAAGGATACGTTGTCACAGCAATGAACCCTAGTAGCTATTAATTATGTAGCAATAATTATCACCCGATTATTGGTGTAGAAGTAGAATGCTTAAATTTTGTAGTAATGATATTTTTAGCCCAACAATAGCAGCTACATCGGACTCGGGGCTTGCGGATCTGGTAACCAGGAGATAAGATAAAAAAAGGAAAGAAAAAAAAATTAAAGAAAAAAACAAATTCTGAAGTAAACACAATAACACAAAACTATACATAAAAGAGGAAGAAGAAAGGTGAAATATTATTGGATGGGAAAGGGTTGGAGAGGTGGATGGTGATATAGGGAGAGAGATCTAGTGCTGGATACACCGCACCAAATATATACACGTTCGGTGCCTTCCCCCTCTCCTATTGCTTTGCTGGCTGTAATATAGAGCAACCGCGACCGCAAATGACTTTCTTTAGCGACCGTTACTATAGCAACCGCATAAATAATACCAAATGAAAATGTATATAAAAAATTTATAGAAATTAGATGATGAAAGATCTATGAAATTCTGAAAATAAATAGGCTGTAACCATTTACAAATCATTCAGCGTCTAATGATCTTGTTCCCGTGTCGATACGATCACTTGTTTTTACGTGATATATATATATTTATAAGTATATACATATATATATGTGTGTACATATAGATAATATATTCTATAAACGACAATGACCGACGTCATCAGGGCGATCGGAAGTGGGTGGATGCGGAAGCTTGAGGATCGCATTTGGTGGAAGACATTGGCGAAGCTCTATATCCTGTAGTGGATAAACAAAGGCTGATAATGATGATGAAGATGATGAACAATTCGAATCCGAATTCAGTGTTTTCCGCTATTTTGCAATCATGATACTACTTTGTTTAGTAGTTGTGTACAAATGAAGTCATCATCATCATCACAGCCGACTTACGTCCATTGTTGGGTGAAGGTCCCCTGGTCTCTCAGATTGGTCTTCAATCTTTATCAAAATTATATCAGCCCCTTTTGTAACGCGTTTGTGAACGTTGAATCAGATGTCGGTCTTCAGTGAAGTACGACAGTAAAGGATGAGATTACGTCGAATAAATCAATCTCGGCAGGACACTAAAGGGATCCCAGGATTGCGGGCCTCGAAGTCATCTCACAATGCCTGATCTCTTATTGACATGTGGTCCAGTGAATTGAATACTATGAAGTAGTATTGAAGAGGCTCAGTAGTTATTTCTCGAACTTTTACTTCTCATGATTTAAGAGTTTTTGATACTTGATTTTTTTTTACGTAGAGAAAATGCTTTCGCATCCTTACCGGAAACACAGCGAGCCGTCCTCGTAGCCTTATATCCGTTATCCAGAGGTCAATGCTTGAACTCAACTTGACGCGGTGTTAAGTAACAATGGGGTCGTATATAACGAAGTTTGCTCGACCAGGATATTGTGTTTCCGATATATTGACAACTGGAGCGGTGTTGTACCCCTAATTAATTATACGGGGGTGGAAACTAGCCCGGCGGGTTTTAAATTGGTGCTGGCGGTAGGATTCAATTTCCAGAGACAGGCTACCAATGCAGTTCCCATTTGTGCTGACTGTGTTCCGGTGTAAAGGGCGCTGTGGCTATTGAAATTACTCAAGGAACTGGACCTAACATATGTCTCAAGGAGATGAGCATGTGCTGTGTATTCGTCCTAACTAACGCCAAGTTGCTGATAATGCATTGCTCTTCTGATCACATGGTCGAATAGAAGAAACCTTCATCTAATAAGTTTCATGTGCAGCTCCAATCGAATCAAGGACCTTCTTGTTCATCATCATCAGCCGATAGACGTCCACTGATATACATAGGCCTCCACTAAAGATTTCCACATCAATCGGACCTGCGCTGATCGCATCCAGCAATTTCTTTAGCATGGCTTCCGGTATCGCCGGGCACAAGGGGCCGATGTTTGTAGGGATTCTAATGGGGGAGAGCCTCTTGTTACGGACAGTTCACCATCAGCCGATAGACGACCACTGCTGGACATAGTCCTACCCCGAAGATCTCGATCGGTGCTGCGCTGGTTTGTCGTTACAGTCAACATGACCTGCGGTACCGCCGGATGCTAGGGGCCGTTGTTTGTAAGGATTCATATGGGGATTTGGGACATTTCTCGAGCCAGAGCCTCGTTTGTTGATTAGCAGGGAGCACCACGAGCTGGTGAGGTCGGCTAAGGTTCTGTGAGTTGTTGTGCGGGACTCCTACGGACGTAATTATAATTGATTACTGATCACCGATTAGTTCTGAACACAGGAAAGGGAAAAGGGTTGCAGTTTAATAGTTTAAAGTAAATTATTCTAGAATTATTATACTTTTGTTTTTGTGTGACCTCTTCAAAGGAAGTTTGTAATTCATATGTTTGTTATCTTCTGTTATCTTCTAGTTTCCTGTCACTGTCGGTTAAATTTTTAGTTTAAATAAAAGGGTGCACGTACCAAAGAGTTTAATACATGAGAAGATAAATTGAAACGTTTCCTCCACCATTCCGTTCGTGCAAAAGTAAAATAATATTATCCCTTCGAGGGTTATATTAATATTTAATAGAGGGAGGGTTTTATTGCTTCCGCTAACGTTTCTTTTATATGATTCAATTACTGTCAAACATCGCCTCGTGGAATATCCGGCGTGGCTTCACGCGGTGTCGAGGAATTGTATAAGTTATCTTACAAAGGTAGAAATACAATGAGCGAACTGCAGATGACGGCTGATGAGAGTTGTCAAGCAGAGGAAAGCTGCAGAGGGTATCTCTTTATCAGATTTCATTGATTGAAAGCAAGATCCTCGAAAACGTAATATGAACAGGAAGAGACATGGTTCAATGATAGGCACATACGTCCAACTACCCTCATAACTTCAATTTGTAGATTTCAAATCTCTGCATTTTTTGCTAAGGCCAGGACATGGTTTAGTGTGACGATATAATCTGTAAGTTTCCGGCGTATTATCTCTTTATCTTCTTGGAAGGAAGGACTTCCTGAGTTAGTGATCTTCGCGGTATGTCGTCTGGAATTACTCGTCTCAACCTGATCTGGTAATAATCCTGGCGAATATGTGTCTACTATAGATAAGTTTAATTTTTGAGTCCGTACTCCGGTTCGATCTCTTGTTAAAAATGACTAACCAACCCCTACAGGATTACATTTAAACGATTATTATTTTAACTTTCGTAGCTTTTTTATTATGTTATATTCCTTTATGTGTGATCTCAAATAAACTGGAATTCCAATGTAGGGGCGAGTTACGGGGGGCGCACGACGCCGCCGGGAATACAGGGGTGAGACATACGTCGTACCCTACTTTATTATGAACGTAGCTGTGCTATTCTTCAAAGAAATTGTTTTATAGAAAAGTATTGCTTCTACGGACAAAGTCGTGTGAGAGAGTTAGTATCATGGAAACGTTTAAAAAGTTCACGTTTAAAATTTAATACCCCAATCTTCTTCTTCTTAGCATTTGCCCAGTCTTATCACAGGGTCTGCTTTCTTACTTCTTCGTAATGGATGAATCGATTTTTGCATTAAGGCTGTACTCTTATAGTTCAACATAAATATGAGAGGGAATTGACAGATTCACAGCACATGGGAAAGTTCAGACGTCTAGTTTAGTTAGGTTTAAAATAAATAAAAAAACAAATAATTGAGTAATCAAGGCACAAGTTACACGAATTTCTGTTAAGTTACTACTTAAAATTTTTAAGGTAAGAAATATCTTAAACGAGAGAAATACAGAGTGTAACCAATTCATTCGATAAAGTTATCTGCTAAGTAATCTTTAAACATTAACATACTATATTTGTTATTTATATTCATAAGATGATTTCCGCCTATGTAGAGACTCATCACGATATCTCTGGAACCGAAAGCTTGGAGACTTGAAATTTGTTAGGAACATTCCTTTTGCCGAGATCAGGTCAGCTAAGAACGGATTAGACGAAATGTTACCCCCGAGGGAGTTAAGGGTTTGTTACGGCCAGCGAAGTGGTCTAACAACTAGTATAATATATAACATATATAACATAGTTTAAAATATCTGTATTGATTTCGTTATATCTGTAAATTATGATTTAGAACGGAAGTGTTTTTTTTTATATACTTAGAAACCTCTTTCGTATTGGTTTTATTGTTTATATTTCATCATCTGATTGTGTACACGAGTTGAGCCTGCGTATCTTCTCCACGGTAAGGATTGCTGGAAGAGAACTCTATTATTCTAAACTAATACTGTTTTTTTTTTTTACAAAAAGAATATACAAAAAAAAAGCCTGTAATCCAAGTAAACAATATACACAGATTCGTTTTATTTAGCATTCCACAAACTTAAAAAAACAAATTAAAACTATATAATACGTAAAGGAAACTGTTGATTGAATAATCTCGACGAAGTGTGTGTGCGATTGCTCGGACCGGATGTGACGCCATCTACGTAATCCAGCTAAAGCTACCTCATCTCGTCCATTAGAGGGATTTAAGCGCCTTACAGCACAACGTGGCTGTGGCGATATATATATATATATATATATATATATAATAAAAAATATTTGTAACAACTCCGTATTTAAACAATTAATATGTTCATAAACAAATTGATATTCATTGCTAATATATTTTCCTCTCTTTCTCTTCTAAATTGTCACGTTTCTAAAGAAGAGTTTGAAAGTGCTTTGGATAGACGGGAGTCCGAATGAGAGTGGACACCAATGTTCAAAGCAGCGCCATTTTGCTGGATATGCAAGATTTTTTTTATATTACCAAGTGATGAGAAGAACAGATCTTTCACTTGATTTTTAGTGATAACGTCCGTAATAATGTTGCGGTAGTGATGTTATACACAGCTTCAAATTGCGCTCGTCGGTTTAATAGCTACTGCGCCCTTCAAACCGGAACACAGTAATGTTTGCACACTACTGTTCATCGGCTGCAATAGGCACTGCGGTGGTACTTACCTAGATCCGTCTCTGGCAACAGAGACTTACCACCAGTCAGTTTTGTTGTTCATCATCATCATCAGCCGATAGACGGCTACTGCTGGACATAGGCCCCCAAAGATCTCCACATTTGTAGGAGTCATTATGGGGGAATTTGAGCAGTTTCCTTCCACGCTGGCGCAATGCGGGTTGGTGGGAGCCATGGCCTCGTTTGTTGATTACCAGGGTGCACCACAAGCTGGTGAGGTTGGCTTGGATCCCGTGAGTTGTCATGCGGAACCCCTTACAATTTTGTTGTTAATAATGTGATTCTACGAAGCGAGGAGACGGAGACGTTTACCTGATGATAAGTCACTTGCCTAATATAAGGTGGCGTTAGTCAGGATGATGTATACAACGTTTACTGGTGGTAGGTCTCTGCTGCCGGAGACGGTTTAGGTAGGTACCACCAGCCCGTTGCATTATTGTATCCCGGTTTGAAGGGTGCTGTAGCTAGTGTGATTACTGGGGTAATAATACTTAATTACTTCCGTCTAAGACGACGAGCGCTTGGTGCAGTGTATATATTATCCTGATAACTGTCACGTCGTATGACTTATCATCAGATGAACTTCAAGGTCGTTTCGTGGATTAATGAAAAGAAAAAAAAAACCACCACAACTTTCTCCTCTCTTTTAGCTACTACTAGCGTAATAAGGTTTCTGTTACTTTAGTAATTACACTAGCTACAGCTCCTTTCAAACCGCTTTATTATACAAATAGGTAATTCACACAATCTTATGGAAAGATCTCATCTCGAACCTTTCGAATGTACTCGACGTTATTATAATTCGGGCAAAGGATCCGGAAGCGTCCAATTACTTCCGTTGATCCTTGCTACGATTAAAAACCTTTCTACCAATAAGACTATACTACTTTTAATATTTGCGTAATTACTAGTAACGAGAGTTAAAGTCTTATGTGCGTATATGATGTTGTCGGCAGACGTCATCTCAGTTACGTGAGGCTGACGCCGTCTTACTCTTTTCTTTTCTGTCTTTATTTGATTATCATTTTCTTATCCTATTCCTCGTTCTCCTCTTTATCTCCATTTTCTATAATACCTTTCATTTCGCAAACATCCTTTCTCCTACCTTTCTCCATTCTGTTTCCTTCTTTCATCCGTCTTCTTAAATAAAAACAACACACACTTCTTTATTTTCTTCTGCTTACATTTTTCCTATTTTATTTTCTTATCTTCTCTATCACCTCTCTATAGAATTTCAGGAATGTGAGCCGACTGTTGGAATCACCCATCAGGGAGTACAACTCCTGCCGTTCTCGTCGCTTCCTCGAATTAAAAAAAAATCTAGCAGATCAATATCATCATCAGCTGATAGATGTCCACTGTTGGACGCAGGCTTCCAAAGATGTTCACGCCGATTTCAGTTTGCCCCCATCTAATTATTTCTATTATTACCTTTGGGTGGTCGGTCTCCGTTGCCGCAGATCGTCTAGATAGGTACCACCGCAGCGCCTATTTCTGCCGACAAAAAGAAGTGTGCAAACATTACTGTGTTCCGGTTTGAAGGGCGCTGTGCCAAATGTAATTACTGGGGTACCAAGACTCAACATCTAATGTCTCGGGCGACGAGCGCAATGTGGTGCAGTGCGCACCATTTGAACTAACGCCACGGTGATATGAGCGGGCGTATCACTTAACATCAGGTGAAGGTCCCGCTCCTCTCGTCGCTTAATTACATAATTTTTTTTGTAATTGCTTTAATTAGGTACTTCAATTATATCTGCAAGTAAGATCAGAAATATTTAGAATTACTGGTAGTTCGTCTAGGTAGATAGAAGAGCGCCTATTTCTACCGTTAAATAGTACTGTGCAAAAATTATTGTGTTCTGGTTTGAAGGGCGTTGTGAAAATACTTGAGTAACCTTAACATATGTCTCAAGACGACAAGCACAATATATGATAGTGTATAATATTCTTACCATCAAGTAATTCTCGCTTGTGTCGTCGTCTGTGGGGTGAGTCATAACAACCCCTTTTTAGGGATTAGAAATAATTCGCACGTTAATAATTTAGAAATGGGGTAGAAGAATAGATCAATCAATTAAACTAAATCTAGATCGTATTATATATTATAAATAGATCTTCCGTGATGGTCCATTGGAAATCAGTAGCGAACAAAAGCTTTATTTAAATCGATCACGATCCAGTACCTCCAGGTCGGGGATGAATCATTAACCATGGATCATTAGCCTGCGATTACAATGGGCTGCCGGGTTTCACCGATGAATGAAGCTCGTATACACGGCGAGGGTCGGACAAAGCGTTCACAGTTCACTGCCACTATCGATCATCATCATCATTATCAGTTTATCCACTGCTGGTTATATAAGCCTTCCCCAACGTCTTCCACCAAATGCTATCCTCAGCTTCTCTCACCATCGATACTGTATAAAAATATTAAATATGTGTGCTTGACTTTTTTTTATATAAGCGGCAAGACTACCGTAACGTTCACCTGATGGTAAGTGATACGCCTGCCCATAACAACGTGGCGCTAGTTACAATGACACTTTACCACTTTGCTCTTGTGGCCTTGGAACAAGTTCAGTCTCATTACTTCAGTAATTTCTCTAGCTACAGCCCTTCAAACAAGAACACAATAACGTTTGCACACTACTGTTTGACGGCAGATATAGGAGCTGTGGTGGTACCTAGGTAGGCAACAAAGACCTACCACCAGTATTAGTAATTGGTAAACCATTAATATTATTTGGCAGTAAAGAAAGATTTTAAAATAATGAAAATAAGGTATTCTTGATACTTTCGTATCTTCAAGGATCAAGAGTTGCTCTGTAATTAGATCAATTTTGCTTCGTCACGTTACTCGATTGTAATCAGGAGTTGGACTGTTTTTGTTCAGCTCTCGATAACGAAGTCGGACAGAACCGGAAGGGGGTGGAAGGGTGTAAAAAGGAGAGTATTATATACGAGCGATACGCAAGCGGAAATAGCAATGTTTGCTATTCGAAAAGCAAGCTTCGAATAGCTTGAATACCTTATTCTCCAGATTTCGTCTCCGGCGACTTCTATTTATGTCCTCGGCGCGGAAAGAAATTTAGTGTTAATATGGAGGTGATTGCTGCTGTAGAGGCTTTTTGGCAGGTTCAAGATCAAGATCTTTTCGGAGGGTATTTTAGGATTATTGACTTATTAGAAAACTAAAGATAAATTTAATTTTTGGACATAACTTTCACATTGGTATATTCACTGGTGGTATATCTCTTGGTGGTTGCTGGACACCGTCTAAGTGCTACTGCAGCTCTTGTTGAAACTGGCAAACAGTGATGTCGCAACAATTACTCTGTTCCGGTTTCAAGGGCGTAATAGCTAATGTAATTACAGGCGACAAGCGATACGTGGTGCATTGTACACCATCCTAACTAGCGTCACGTTGTTCTGGTAAGGTGTAACACTCACCATCAGGTGAACTTCCCCCTTGACTCGCCGCTTCGTTCAATAAAAAAACAATATAATATACTCATTATTATTACATTTTGATCACCCCTATATGTCTGCACCATTGCACCAGATAAAGCTTGAATTGTTTAAAATGTTCATTCACCGAGAACAGCCAGAGTGGTATGAACATATACCCTTCACCATCTACTGGCTCATTATCACTTAAAATCACGTGAAAATGAGACGCCATTGTTTATAGAAAAGACATTCTTTCAACGAAAAACTTACCAGCACAGCGCATACTCCTGCTCCAGATTTTATGGACTCTATAGCCAGTTAAATTACTGGGGTAACAAAAATAAACACCTTATATGGTTGCGTTATAAACAGTACAACTCCATATTGTTATTGACTTGCGTGTTACCATCATCATT